>ML681993.1:42560997-42604798 GCA_007922195.1 Podocnemis expansa | reverse complement strand
ACACCCCTCAGCACCCTGGCCAAGGTGCTGAGTGTTCCCTGGCCAGGGTGCTGAGGCGGCAGCCCTTTAAATGTTGTTTCGGAACCTATTGTTCCAAAACAACATGTTCACATGCGTTGTTCCGAAACAAGCGTTTCGAAACAAGGTTGTTTCATCCCCAAATGGGGTTTAACTTGTTTCGAAACAACTGTGCGTCGTGTGAACATGTTTTTTTTTGTTTCAAAACAACGAGGTTGTTTTGAAACAAAAGTGCCGTGTGAACACAGCCTACCAGATTTGCACCTTCCTTAAGCCCTTAATTCACTTGATTTTTTTAAAATTTTGAATAACATGTAATGTTATTCTAATGCATCAGTGGAGACTGGGTACAGTACACACTGAAGTTGTCCCTTAGAAAAGAGGTTGTATAAATATCTCAATGCTTATTTGGTTTCCCTATGGTATTTCTTTTTCTGCATAATGTACTATAGTATGCTCTCATTCTGGATTAAATCTATTCCTTCATTCAGGAGGTATTATTCCCCAGCCCTCACAATTTGCTGCCGCTGTATGCAGTGTTTTATTTAAAACAAATAGTAGGTAGAATTACCTCCTTTTTTGAATCCCTCAAAGCTATTCAAACCCTGGCTAGACAGGTACAGCTGAGATAAATAAAAGGTTTGCTCTATTCTCCAAGAACTAAATGTTCTGTCACCTAAGGCTTAGACTTTTACCATTGCTGTTGGGATTTACATGAAAGATTAACTCATATGAATTAAGTTTCAGGGGCCTCCTGAAGAAATTACACACTATAACACATTGACACACATACACAACTCCCATCACTGTTAAAGGTTTTGTTCTCTCTAAATTACTCTCACGTATGCAAACTACAACTTAGAACAAATTGAAGCACTCTTCTTGTTCTTTCCTAAATTGAATTTCATATTTCAGTGCATATTTCATATGCAAAGCCTAAAAAACTGTCCTTCACCAAAAGCCTCCAATGGTGAAAGGGGAAAAATGGCTGCCACTTACTCACCTGGCTAAGTCTAGGGACAGGGTAAAGAACATGGGAACTTGTCAGGTTGCTCAAAGATGAAAAGAAAGCTCTCTATCAAGAATTTGCATAATGACTCTAAGGTCATTCAACTTTTTTTTTTCCATGCATACACATCTGTGGCAAAATAGTTATTTCAAAGAAAGCCACTCCAAGCCACAAAATTGGCTTTTTTTTCAGAATAATGGCCCTGTACTTTTCACTGCCTTCCCCTATTTTGAAAAAGAGTGTTTAGCAAAGACTCTCTATTTTGAAATAAGAACTTCTGACTTATTTTGAAACAGAGAGTCTTCCCTGGACTCCTATTTTGAAATAATAATTTTGAAACAATGTTAATCTGAAACAATTATTTTGAATTAAAATCAAAATAGTTATTTTGAAATAACTATTTCAAAATATCTTTGGCAGTGTAGACATAGCCAATGTTTGCCAACAGTTGGTTGAAATACACCATTTTTACTACTCTATTTTATTCACTACTATTAAAAAATGAGGATAGACACTGAAGGTGTTTCTTGTCTCATATGCATGGAGATAAATCAAGGGTAGTTCCATTAAATTTTAGGGGCTATATCAATATAATACAGCTGTGAGAGGTGAATTGAGCCTGCTCTTAAAGTGTTTAGATTTTAAAAATGCTGCTACTAGGATTTTTTTTTCCCTAATGCATTATGTATATAGCTATTTTAATAATTTTGGGGTAGATTGCATTGTCCTGAAATAATATGAGTAGGAGGAAGCTGGAAATTCCTGTTTTTCTCACATCTTTGCAGGCAGATAGAAGTTGTGGAAGTGGCAAAGTGACCTAAGGTCACACAAAAAGTCATTTGCAATGTTAGAAGAAATCCAGTCTTTTACAGCCCATTCAGGTGCTAGATGGCATAGCATCACAATGGAAAAAAAAAAAGCCAAGTGTTTAAAGTACAATTAATGTAAACAACAATACATCCAGTCATCTATATGCCCTAAATAATCTGAATATAATTATATATGGAGTTCAACCTAAGTACGTTTGGGAGGCAGTGGGGAAATCTGATAGTTTAAAAGAGCTAGCTCCAAATTTGTTTTGCCAAAATGGAAGACTTGAGATCAAAAGAACATGAAATAGGTAAAAAGCACTTCTGAGGGAAATAATGTGGGTCACCTATCAAATGCTGTCTAAGAGACACAATGACACTTAAGATGTGGTCCTTCCTGGAGCCAAGGAATAGTGAAAAAAGCTTGATGTGTGTAGAGTGTGTTTTTTCTGTGGTGCTTTTGACCTAAATAAGTGATACTTTGTGTTAAAGAGGATGTTTGGTCATTGATTAGCACTGTGATGGCATCAGAGGGAACAAAACTGCAAGGTCTGAGCCTAAGTCTGGCCTGCTGTGGGGATCAAGTGCAAGCCAAGGGCTAATCTGAAAATAATAGAATTGAGTGATTCCAACCAGAGGGTATGTCTTCATAGCACATGCCTTGCAGTATCAGGGAAAGTAAGGCATTGCATAGTCTCCTAGCACTGGTGTAAATAGCAGTGTAGCTGTTGAGGTATTGCTTAGTCAATTAAAGTTTTGCCTGAACACTTAGGATACGTACATGTCTCTTTACATCCCCAAGTAACGGCTCCTCATCTACACTGCTATTTTCAAAAGCAGGGCCACAACGAAGGTGGGACGACTGAGGCTTTGCCCTGGGTGCATGTCGAGTAACTCCATTTCATCTCTTGATTTGAGGGCATGTTTTGCACTGCTTTTTCCAGGTACACCTCAGGTGCCAAAATACCTAATTTTAGCACTTTTCAAAGGTACAATGTTCTACTTCTTCCCTGCTGGTGGATCCCATACAGCCCCCCCCCCAGCCCACCATAGTGAAAGACTTTCGATACTAGAAAGACTCTGACAGTTGGAGGGAGTGAAGAAAGGCTCCAACAGCAACTTTCTGCTGAAGCCTTTCCCTGCTGCCGCCTACTGTCAGACTCGTTCACCGCCAAGTGTAGATACAAACTGCAAGATGGAAAGTTTGCTTTTGATTACACCATGTTGTTAAGCAAACCCTACATGTTTCCATCAATGGTATACAGTATAGGGGTACCTTGAGAGGCAGATGAGATCTGAAGCTGAGATAGGGCACATTTGGCAAGACTAGAAAGGATCAGCACTGCAATTCACCCAGTGATTGTGATAAAGAGTTTGTAGGACTGAGACAATTTTCTGTAGGTTCCAGTTTCCTTTTAGAATAGTATAGAATGCAGAGCTGAGAATATGTTTTTTTTTTTTTCAGACAAATAGTTTATTCAATTAAATATGCATTTTCACCCAGTCTGTAACTCTTGGTAAATCTGAATAAAGCTATTCAAAGCCAGATACTCATATAGGCTATGTCTACATGTAGAGGCTTCTTTTGAGTAAAGTTATTTTGAAATAAGTTATTTCAAAATAAAATTCTTAATTCAAATTAACTTAACTCGAAATATGGAAAAACACCAAATCAAAATAGCAAGTCGTGACACATGATTTGCTATTTTGAATCAGGAGAGGGGCAGCATGGGAGGTGTGGCAACATGGCACCCTGGCAAGGCCATGTTGCCAACCAATCCCCTGACACTGGCTCTGCAGAGCCAGTGGCAGAGGAAAAAAGCCCCCGTGGTCAGAGATGGGGGTTGGCCCTCCCCCCCGCTGCTTCCCCGGCAGCAGGCTGGGAGGGCAGAAGTCAGGGCTCCCGGTCCTCCTGCCGCTGGCCAGGTGGCAGGGGCTGAGCTCTCTGGGCGCCCGGTCACAGAATTTCACACCTTTGAAATTGACCAGGTTGCAGAGCCTGCCAGAGGCTGAGAAGCCAGCATCATCCCTGGCCACTTGTAGGTGGCCAGGGGTCAGGGGACCAGACATCTGCCCTGGCTGCTTGCAGGCAGCAGGGGCTATGGGAGCCAGCATCTGCCCTGGTGAGAGTGCAGGGCGCCCCATGAGCTCTGCTCGCACCACCCGGGAAGTGACGGGGCTGCAGGGCACCCTGATTCTGCTCGTCCTAGAACCTGCGCTCCATGGCAGCTTGCAGGGTGGCCAGTGCTGGAGCCAGCTCCAGCCTCAACTGCCCCACCAGCAGCCGTGGATCCCAGGCCATGGAGCTAGCAGGCTGCAGCAGCCACTGTCCCACCAGCAGCCGCAAAGCCCGGGCTGCAGGGCGAGATGGCTCCTGGACCCCAGCCCCCCTACATCCCCCTGCACCTCCCCTCAGCACCCTGGTCAGGGTGAAGATCGGCTCCCTGGCCAGGGTGCTGAGGGGGGGTGGGAGCTCCTCCCAGGGTGTAATGCACCCTGGGAGGTTGTTCGAGTGTGATATCAATATGTGTGACAAATCGATATAACACAGCTAGATATGCTGTTTTGAAACCACAGTTTCAAATTAACCCTCATTTTGATATTTAACCAGGTTTTATTATATCAAAATCATTTTCCTTATTTTGAAATAAGGAAATGTTATCTGGACATGTCAACTTTTAATTCAAAACTACCATCGTGGTTTCAAATTAAAATCCTCATGTGAACACAGCCATAGTGGACAGTGGCAGGAGTTATGTCTTGAGAAATAACAGTGTCATTCAACAGTCTTTATCCAAATAATTGTTTTATATTATTTTCCAAACATCCAAAATGTTAAATCAAAACATTTCTATTTTTATTTTTAAATCCTACTCATGGTGAAAGCATGCACAGCCCCAGCCTTCATATTAAATGTTTCTACTTTTCAATTAGAAATTTTTCCTGACAACTTCTTAATGATCTGAAATAGAGGAAGACGTGACATCTAATCCAAAGAGATGATTATTACTATTTACTGGAACTTGAATTTTACTGATTACTTGGTAATCTTTTGATCATTTCTTAAGTGCAGAAATCAACTGAGAAAATGATTTAGAAATAATTATATGATTTTTATAAGTATTTAAGTAAATATAATTTAGGATGCTGAACCATGCACTAAACTGTATGTGAAAGTTTACAGATACACAAAAACAAACAATGCAAAAAAACACATGACCTTATAGTATCAATTAATTTCTTCTATTAAATTTCTAAATGGCCTAGAAGATTTGCTTAAGCTCCATAACTAATAAGGAACCCCTGGAATTATAAAAGCATGAGCGGTATAATTAGATCAAAGAAAGTAAACATCTTATTTTCCATCTCTCCTTTTTTTTTTCCCCCTTGGTTTGCTTCTTTTGAAAAGTATAAACTACCAGGAATCCAAACTTTAACAAAATATTGAACTGGGAGCAGGTGTAACCAAAAGTCTTGGGGTGTTTCTTATTTTTTTCCAGACTGGATGCATCATTCTTTCTCACTAGTATGACGCAGAAGGAAAGGTAAAAAGCAGAAAAGAAATGAGTACATAAATGAAAGATAAAAACTTACCAACAAAAGTCTACTGAACATGGAAATAAAATAAAATAAAATAAAATAAAGAGGTGTGCATTCAACTCATAGCAGTCTGAACTGGTATGGCCTCTGAGGAGATAGAGGTTGGGGGAATTGCTAATATTTCTGTCTGGGAGGATAGGCAACTAGATATTGTCAAGGAAGCACATATGAACTCTTTTTTTTTTAATAAACAAAAAAAATATTGCTTAATATTGATAATCTCACAACCCGTACTGATTCTTCTGTTTGGGGGAATGGATCATTGAGAAAGTGGTGGCAAAACCTATTGATTTGTGATAACTACTAGTCAGTCTGGTTGTAGTTCTGGGTATGGGATTGGTGGGCTTAGTTGTTGATCTTCTCCTTGCAATGGACAAGAAATATTTTTACTAGTACTACCTTTGATATAACTGATCCTGACGTGTTGCTGATAGACTTGTGGTCCCAAGCTGGGATAGATGGAATTTTTCTTGAATGCCTACTGTGGCAAAGTGGCCACTTGGCTTTGCCAAGTAGCAGTTGTCTTCCCTGGAAAAGTAGGCCTTCTGTAAATCTGCCCCAGTCACAGCAAGCCTTTTCTTCTCCCCACCAAACCCTCAGTGTCTCTTGACTGCAGTGTTCTATGCAGCATATGTACCTGAGCCTTAGTGAATTAAGGCCATATATCCATAGGGTCCAGACTCCAGAGTACCTATCCCTGGCTTTTCCAGATAAGTTTTGGTTGTAGTGATACTCTTCTGGCGCTCGCCAATCTCAGTCTCTGCTTGTAGGCTGCAATCACCTGTCTCCTGCCTGCAGGAAAAAGGGCTTTTATCATTTTGAGGCTCACATATCTGACCTCAAACACCCATTTAAAACTTTCTGGCATGACTTTGTCCCCCTCTACCTCTTTGCTCAACACTGAAGGGGTTGGGCTATTTGGGTCAGACAACAATGCACCCGTAACAGCTCATCCACACAGCCATGTTTACTCCTGGCCTGATGTTGCACCCTGAAGTGAAAAGGCTACAATGCTAGGAATTACCTTGTAATCTGGGTGTTTGTTTTTATTCTGGTGCATCCACTTTAAGGGGGCATGGTCTGTAACTAGGGCAAATTTGAATAGGTAGTATTGTAGGGCATTCATGTCACATTCCTTTTCCACCATCACATAACATTGTTCTCTGGGCAGAAGCTTCCTACTGAGGAATATTGCATGCTCCTCCCCTTCCAGCATTTGTGTGAGCATTACACTCAACCCAACTTCTGAGGCATCTGTTTGTAATATAAATTAACTTGTGAAGTGTGGGGCTATTAGCACTGGACCATGGCAGAGGGCTTTCTTTAGGTCCTCAAATGCTTCCCAAGCTAAGCTAAACCATTTCACTGTATCCAGGCTATTGGTCTTTATCAGTTCCATCAGGAAGTGGGCTTGAGTGACAAAATGAAGAAGAAATTGCCTATAGTACCCAACTATTCCCAGGAATGCACAGACCTACTTTTTCCATATTGGTCAGGGGCAATTTTGTACTGCCTCTAACCTGTTAAGTGGGAGTTTCACATTCCTGTTTCCACAAAGTACCTGAGATATTTGGCTTCTACCAGCCCTACAGAACACTTGGCAGGATTTGTGCTAAAACCTGCATTCCTCAAAGTATTTAGAACTGCCTCAACCTTTTCTAGGTGGGTACCCCAATCTAGGCTGTGTATTATCACATCATCTGTGTAGGCAGCAGCATACTTAGCATGTGGTCATAGCAGCTCATCCATTAGATGCTGGAAGGTTGTGGCAGGCCCCTATAATCTGAAAGGGAGGAGAGTATACTGGTGTACTCCCTAGAAAAGACGGTCTTCTTCTCAGCTTCCTCAGCAAGTGGGATTTGCCAATAACCTTTGGTCAGCTCAACGGTAGATAAGAACTGTATTTTCACCACTTGGTCAATGAGCTAATCTATCCTAGGCATGGAATAGGTGTCAGCACAGGAAACTTCATTCAACTTTTGGAAGTCATTGCAGAACCTTGTACTGTCGTTGGATTTGGGTAATAGGACTACAGGACACAACCACTCACTATGGGATTCCTTAGTGACACCCAGCCTTAACATCCTCTTGACCTCGGCCTTGATCTCCTCTTTCTTCACCTCTGGGATCCACAAGGGGTTTACATTTATTTTCACTCCAGGCTCAGTGACGATGTGGTACAGTGTTGTCCTCTCTGGCTCTTCAGAGAACACACTCTGGTTCCATTCAGTCATTTCCAGGACTTCTTTTTGTTGTGTGGGCGTAAAGTGTGGGAATATCCTCACTTACCCTTGAGCTTTCTCCTCCTGGGATGATGCTTCTAGGGCAACAATAAAAACCTCTCTGTTGTGCCAGGGCTTCGGTAGATGTGTATGATATATCTGTTCAGGTTTCTGATGGTATGGCTGTTGAACCTTGTAATCGACTTCTCCAACAACCTCTATTATTTCATGAGGTCCCTGACATCTGGACAGGAGCTTGCTTTTTGCTGTGAGCACCAACACAATTACCTGGTCACTAGGCTGGATGCTTCACCTCCTGGCTTGATGATTCTAGTATGTCTGTTGGAAGATCTTGGCCTTCTCAAGAGGCTGTCAAACTATTGGAGTGACTTGGGCAATCCTATATTGCATCTTAACCACATGGTCAATGCCATTACACCTCTGGTTAGGCTGTTCTTCCCAGTTCTCCTTGGTGATATCCATGATGCCATGGGAATGGGAAACATACAATAATTCAAAAGGGGCCCCATGGATGTCTGAGGGACATCCAGAATTGCAAATATTAGGTAGGGCAAGAGGGTGTCCCAATCTTTGCCATCCTGGTTCACCACTTTTCTTACCATGCTCTTCAGTGTTCTGTCAAATTGTTCCATGAGGACAGCATTCTTGGGGTGATAGAATGATGTGCATAGGGCTTGGATATGGAGCACCGTGCACATATCTTTCATCAGCTTGAAGACAAAAGAGGTTCCTTGGTCCCTTAAAATCTCTTTGGGCATTTTCACCCTTGAGAAAACTTGGAACATTTCTCTTGCTACGGTTTTGGATGTTCAGTTGCATAGGAGTATGGCTTCCAGCTACTAGCTGGCATAGTCCAAAACCACAAGCACATACTGATGGCCCCAGGCTGATTTCTCAAGAGGGCATATCAGGTCATGGCAGCCCTTTCAAATGGAATTTTGATAATTGGTAGGGGTATGTGGGAGGCCCAGAAGTGTGGCTGGGGGCTGTGGAGTTGGCAATCTGGACAGGAGACAAAATATTGACAAAATTCCATATACACCCCTGGCCAGAAGAACCATCAGAGGATTCAATCCAAGGGCTTGTCAACTCCAAAATATTCCCTAAGCAAATAGCTACGGGTGAGGCCTAGCATTGTTTTCTAATGCCAGTGGTATCAGGAGTTGTTCTGCTTCCTCCTCTCATATCTGGAGGATCCTGCACAACAGGTCCTTTCTGATCATGAAGTTTGGCCTCTCACCTTTTAACTTTCCCTCCACATGGACCCCATTTACCTCCACCATTTTTAGTCCTGATATTGTCATACAGTGGGTCATTGCCCTGCTCTACAGTTGCCAATGTTATGTCGGATTGAGGAAGGGGAGAAAGACACTGGGCACTTTTTTATGGTTGATCACTTTCTATGTAACTTTCGTTGATGCAGAATTCTGTACAATGATTAAGTGGCAATAGGCAATATGCCTGCATGTGAATACAATCTCTGTGAGTGCTTGTTCAATGAAATACAGACATATTTATGAAGACACAGTAAATGGGGATATATATGTAGTGTTAGTCTGCCATTTACTAAGACAACCCAAACCACCCAATAAGCCACTCTTTTTTTTCCCAACACCAGGGTTGCAGCACACAGCAAACAGGGCTCCAATACATTAAGGATTTAAGTAAAGCAGCATAATAGGCAACACAAAACGCAGAACACAACATTCACACTCACACTACTGATAAGGGAAATTTTAGAAGCCTAGGTTACACTTACATTTGTATGCCTGGTAAATGTTATGATAAGATAGATAAAGTTAATGTAACAAGTTGATTTAATTACGTCAATTAATACTGTTCATTCTCGCTGTTAAAATTTTGTTCTGTGTCTCCCCAGCAGCAGCTGGTTTGTTTAATGGGTTTACTTAATGTAGTATAGTGTGGACTGTGAATAAGGGTTACATTAAGCAACCACTTAAGACTCTTGGCAGTCAGCCAAGGCAGGGAGCTCTGCCTGGAGACAGCACATGGCTGGCAGGAACTTTCCAGAGCTCCTCTGGTGCCAGGCCACAAGACTAAAAGCGCGCAAAAAAGAGGATGTGCAACGGGCCCTCCAGATTGGCTGGGGACCCCAGATTTAAGGGATTTTCCCGCCTTGGCTCAGGGCTTCGTGCTGCGCTCTGCACCAGAGAGATCCAGGCTCTAGACTCCTGAGAAAGACAGCCCTGACTTCACTGAGGCCTCTCTGAGAGATTAGGGACCGAAGCCTGCCCAAGCTTCTGGCTCTCAGAGTCAGGGGCTTGGAGACTAATCTCTCAGACTGAAGGCTGAAGAGGACCTGGCACCACCGACGAGGAAGACACTGAAGAGGCAGTGGCCAGGACATTATTCATGAAGCTGCCCTGCCTAAAGGACTCAGTCTAGGGGTGAAGGACTTTTGAAAAAAGGACCCCAGGGGCTGAAGAGCCCTGAAGCAGACGGCCCAAGTCCGGACCTGAGGACGGAGGACAACAGGAGACCAACTTCAAGGGTGATTGGACCAGTGGCTGGTCGAACTGAAGACCCAACCGTAATTAGGAAGGGGTTGGTAGGGTGTAAGCACCCAAAACGACAATCCACAGACTGTACCCAAAGGTACAAGGGGTGGGTCCACAGAGTGAAGATCACCCATGCTTCTGTAAGGAGAAGGGAGGGGGCTGGGGAGTCACCTCAGGGAAATTGAAAGGGGCTCCTAGACACCTGGACCCCATCCTATAGAACAAGACAGGAGGGTGTGATTGAAAGGGAAACACTGGTGATAACCAGAGGTTACTTGTAAAACTTACCTTGTTATATTTCCCATACCTGTCCAGGTTCAAATATCCTTACCCCACCTTTCCTCCCCTTCCAATAAATCTCTTGTTTCAAACAAACTATCTGCCTCCAGTGTGGTGACCTCACAGAAAAAGATCAGGTGACAGGGTGATAGATACCTGCTGTGGGCATGGACGTCTGAAGACCCAGTTACCACTCAGGTGGACTGCCTGAGCGGGTCAAATTGAGAAACTTTTCGGTAACACTACCACTGATGTGCCACACTCATACCTATTAGATGCAGTGCTTACTCAAGACTAGCCAGGTCCAAGTAAGCCCAGGTGTTGAAGTTGGAGAGGTGAGGAAGATTCAGGTGCACACCAACCCCTGTTTCACTGATGTTCATCTTCTTCCCCTTGGCTACCAAGTCAAACTGTTTTATGGATGAATAGATGAATGGGGCATCCCAGAGGAGGGGTGTCCCTCTTCATCCTTCTTCATTCACATTTGGGATTGCTTCCTTCTTTCTTAACTGGCACCTTTTGGATCCTGTATGGTCATCGAGTCTGCCCTTAGCTAGGGACTTTGAACTCTTGCTGCGCCCCTCCCCATGCACACACATAAACCCCCTCTTGTTCCACTTATTTTTGCTGCCTACAGCACTTTTTAGGTGAGCAGACCATAAAAGCTGCTGTATGGGCACAAAAAGTTGCACTGGTATACAATACAGTAAAAGTTGCTGTCTTCAGCAATTCTATATTGAGGGGAATTACTTCACTCCTGAGAGGCTCACCCCCTGTATCCTCCCAAAGGTACATCTTGCACAAGTGTTTAGCCACAATGTTACCAACCAAGGGACATGTCACAAGAAAATCTTGTTCAGTTTAGGCCATTTAGGGAAGTCCCTCCAATCGGGGGACTTTTCCTTGGGCCTTTGCCCAAGGTCCTACAGCCTGTATACCCCTTGCCTGGAGATTTTGAGCTACCATGCACAACACCAAGGACAGGCCTGATTTCCTCAACCTGTAGGGAATTCACTTCAGTATCCTCGCCCAAGCTTCCCCCAGGGGGATAAGGCCCAGTTTCTGATTCATCAGCATCCCAGATCAGGCCCCTGGTAAGTGAACGAGGTTGTCTATCTATGAGTGCAGTATTCTGGTTCTGAAGTAGAACCCTGATTCCCAGTCTTTTATCTACTCTCCTTTCTTGCCAGGTCCTCTGTGCTTTTATTGTGGTGGAGAAAAGGTCTTAGGCAAATTCAGTGAAGACTGGGGGAGTATCATTTATAAGGACCTCAGTCCCTTGCATTGGGTCATCGCCCACCTCTGGTTCCCAACTCCTCCAGAAGCAGGTATCTAAACCCTGGTCTCAGGTAGCCACTTCTTGTGCTGCTGTGGCTTGCACCAGGGCTTTTATTACATCCTCAATTGTGGGGCAGATTTTATTTTGCCTTGGGGTGGTTCTCTGCACTATTAAACAGAATACCTCCCCTGACACCATCTGTGGCAAAGCAGCCCTTTGGCTTTGCCAGGCACCAGTTGTCTCCCCTGGTGAAGTAGGCCTTCTGTAAATCTGTCTTAGTCAGAGCAAGCCTCTTCTTTTCTTCTCCCTACCCTACCCTAAGCATCTCTTGACTGCAGTGTTCTGGACTAGGCTATATGCCTGGGCATTTATGGATCCAGCATGTATGTCTCTGGGTCCCAGACAATCTCAGTGTCTCCTTGCAGGCTGGTGCCTGAGATGATCTTTCTCCTCTTCTTCTGGAGAGAAGAACTATGCTCCTGGTTTCAGGAAAAAGCACTCCTCCTATCCCTTCCAGCCATTGGAAATGTGTTTCCCTCTGTTCTCTATCCTTGCTCCTCCGCCCCTGCTCTTAGCACCAGTGGGGCTTTTAATGGGGCTGGAGCAGCCTTTGCCAAGCCTCAAGTGTGAGTACTTATGCTGTAATCACCTCTTTCCTGCCTCCAGGAGAAAGGATCTTCATCATTCTGAGTCTCATATATCTGCCCTCAAGCACCCTTTTAAAAACCTCTGGTCTGACTTGGTCACACTACCCATCTATTTTCTGGGGATAATTTTGCAAAGTTATGTATACATTCACATAGGTGAATTTTGGAGCTGCGTCTAGGGAAGGCAGCTCCATAGCCACCCAAGGCAGTCCCCTACAGCTGTCCTGAGCACGATCTGGCTCCTGCAGCTAGCCCTGGCTGGGATTGGGTCCTGGCACCAGAATGATTACCAAGACCCCAGCCATGGCCAGATCCAGTTCCTGATACTGCTAGTGTGCCCAGGACCCCAGCTGGGACTGAGTCACTCCAGGACTCTGGCTTGGGATAGAGCTGAGGCTGGTTTCTGCAGGCAGCCACTGCAGAACCTGAGAGGTCTTGCTGCTGCCACAACCTCTAGCAGCCATCTGGGGCACCAGCTAAGGCCAGGGTCAGCTCCTGTCAATGGCAGTGGTGGTTGGTCTAGGACCCCAGCTTGGGCCAGACTGATGCAGAACCCTGACCAGGGCTGTCTCCTAGGGACAGGGTCAGCTCCTACCACTGTCACAGTGATGGGTGCTCTAGAAGCCCAACTAGGGCCAAACTGATTCAGGACCCCAGGCACAGCTGGCTCCTGCCACAGCTGCAGGCAGCTGCTGTGGAACCCAGTCCAGGGCAGGGTCCTGCCGCCACCAGGAATGGCCACTGTGGGAGCTTGACCAGGACCACGGCTTGCTCTTGCCACTGGTTACTGCTCTGGGACCCAGCTGGGCCTGGGACTAGGTCCTGCCGCTGGCAGCAGTGCTTGCTCTTTCACCCAGCCAGGGCCATTCTGATATGGGACTCCGCTTGGGGCTGGCTTCTGCCGCTGGTGGTGGTAGCCACTCCAGGAACCTAGCTGGGGCTGGACCTGGCTCTTGATGCCTCCAGCTGCTATGCAGCTGGTCGACGGACACATCGGGTAAGGGGAGACCAGGGAGGCATGGCCTTTAGTAAAGTCCACCCCTGTCCAATTGGGAGACTTTCTCATGTGGTAGACTTTATGGTTGCATTCCTTCATTATTGCATTAGATAGATAGATAGATAGATAGATAGATAGATAGATAGATAGATAGATAGATAGATAGCATTCATTTCAACAAATCCCAGTGGATGCAGTAGAAGAGATCATTGACCAGTCAATGTTTGCTGCAGATCAGGAGGCTTGGATTAAAAGTAGATGAACTAACTGTTAGCCAGGTTTGTTGTGAATAATGTTTGCTAAATGGAAGAAACAACTGATTGTTATGTTTATTGGGAACATTATTTGTCGTTATTGTATAAGAAATTTATGATGGGAGGAACATTCCATTTTTATGCTATTAACAATGTCATAATTTTAACCATTGCTGGGCTGTTCAGTGCTTGTTGTTTTGTATATTTTTCTTAATACTTTAGATAAATAAAATAATTGTACTGGCAAGGTTAAGAATGTCACTGTAATCCTAATTAGGGTAATCAACTTGTAGAACATACTATGAAAAATACCATGTGTACTATCTGAATTACTAGGAATGTAGAAATGAGTAACATAAGCATCACAAATTCTCAAGTATATTCTGTCATGGCCCAATCAATACGTCAGTGGAAACAGGATCTCAAGACTTTTGAACCTAGTAGCTAACTGACAAAATCCATTCCAAAAGTAGAAAACTTAGAACATTGGTTAGATAGTTTTGTTTCATTAAGCCCTCTATCAGATCAATGACCCTGCAAAATTTTAGATAGGTCTAGAAGCAGCTGTATTTCATATACCAATAGATAGAACTGGTTGTATTTATAAATATGTTATTTCTTTCCCCTTCTTGGCTTACCAATTTTAATTTTAAAATATTATAGAAGAATTTTATGTTATGTTTAACTTCTTTATGAAGTATCAGCTTTTGATAGTACACAGAAAAGCATTTCTACACACTTGAAAAGAGATCTTTCTTTTATAGTCAGAAATGGTTTGTATTATATTAATATTTAAACTCAGCAAGAGCATGAGAGCATATGTATTTTTTTTATATCAGTCAGAGCATGAGACTTTATAGCTTCTTCACTGTACAATGCACTGTTTATTGCTGGTTTTAAAAAAAATGTAATCTTCCTCTCTGGAAGTTTAACATTGCTAAGCAATGCACAGTAGCAGGGCTGCTTGCCTTCCTGGGTCACTTGCTGTGGTACATTAAGTAGGGCACTCAAAATGTATGCAAGTGTCTTCAGCAACACAATATTCTTTCTGTGGATATCTACTAAGATTTCAACCCCTGTAATCTCTTTGTTTAATGATAACCGCATTATTGTAAAAAAAGTAAATTCTCTCTCAGCAAGTAGAATCAATGACATTCTGTAGTCTGTGAATCAGATATGTTGCTTTTGTTTACCTCATGACTCAAACAAGCAAATCCCTGAGTTCCCAAAATGCTCAATCAAGACTCCAGGCTACACAATATCTACTCTACAGTTAGGTTTACAGTTAAGTTCTGACAAATTACAAACCAATGTTTTCCTGTATATATTCCTCAGTCCACTTTTTAGCAAATGCACAAAACACACAGAAATAGATCTGTACACTTATTCTGATCATTTTTAAGGTCTTTTCTTTTAATAAAGTTCATTAAAAGCAAATATCTAAGGTTTTGTCTATACTGAGATTGTTAAATGGATTTAACTTAATCAAACTAATTAATGCAAACTAATAATTAAATTGATTAAATTAAATTGGTTTAACATGGCTCCACTAGAAACCCAAATTGAACTAGCATGTTTATGGACAGGACTTGCTAGTTTGATTTAAGAGAGGGGTACCATGGGAGCAGGTACCATGGGAGCTGGGCACAGGATGCCTTCTCCCAGCACCTGACAAGCACGCTGGGAACTAGGCATAAGGTCCCTTCCCTGTCGCCTAGCCAGTGCTGCTAAAGCTAGGTGCGGGTGTCCCCAGCCCCCTACTTGTCCAGGGGACTGGGGCCCAATTGGCCCCAGCCCAGATTGGGGAGAAGGGGTAACTTTTGGACTGCTTCCCCCAGGTGCTGGAGGGCAGGCACTTCCTGGGAGAAGGAAATTCTAAATATCAGTTAAATTGAAATAATGGTTAAATCGAATTCATGTGGCTACACTGCATTATTTTGAAATAATCATTCTGATTGAACTGTCACTCTGATATAAAGTGAGGTTTTATTATATCAAAATAACCATTCCTTATTTTGAAATGAGGGAGCTCCTTATTTCAAAATAAGGAAAGCTAGTGTAGACATGCACTTCTTTATATTGAAATAATCATCATTATTTTGATTTAAAGGGTAAGTGTAGACATACCCTGAGTCTATTACCATGCCTGTCATAACAAAAACAAGATATTTTAAGTTAATATCCTTAGAATCTTTTAATCAAGCTCATAGCTGGAGAGCAAACTTTAGAAGGCATCTACTGAAAACTACATTTTGATCGAATAGGAAAATAAAGATGAGATTAGATTAGGTATTGTTTTTATAAAATCTCCTGATATGTGTTTTGCTTTTGCAAAGGCATCATCTCTCTTTGGGAAGGAAAGAAGAAAACAATACAAAAAAATGGATTATCTGGTTTGAATTTTTCTACTTGCTGAGGCATTCAGATAGAATCACAATAGGCAGTAGATCAAAAGCTAGAAAAGAAGAAAGAAAAAATAAAAGGGGAAAACTGAACTGACAACACAGATTTCAATGCTTCAAAGAAAAAGGCTCACATAATAAAGCATTAAATGATGTGAGCAGTACTTCCCATGAAAGGTTAAAGACCGAAAGGAAAAAAGTAAGTTATTCCTTGTTTTCCTTTACTATCAACAGTCTTTCCCAGACTATGTCAACACATAGATTGTTAAATCATATTAACTGCAATCAAGCTAATTAAATTGAACTAATAATCATTAAAATGAATTAAGTTAAACAGAATTATCATGGCTCTATTATAAACCCAAATCAAACTAGCTTGTCCATGGACAAGATTGCTAGTTCGATTTAGGAAAGGGGAACCATGGGAGGTGTGGCAAATGGCCCCCAAGAAGGGCCATGCCCCCACGCAATATATAAAAAAAGGAAGGCACCCTGGGAGGAAGAAAGGCAAAAAGTGTTAATTTGAACTTTAAATTAACACAGTTTAAATTAACACATCTACACTGGCTTAAATCAAACTAATAAGTTTGATTTAACCATTGTTTCAAATGTATGGAAGGTTTTATAATTTTGAAATGACCTTTCCTTATTTCAAATTGAGGGAGGTCCTCATTTCAAACTAAGGAAAGCTATTTTAGCCATGCAATACTTTAAATTGAATTAATCATCATTAATTTGATTTAAAGTGTAAGTGTAGACATAGCACTAATGATCAAGGATGTGCTCATATGGAAAACAAACACAAAAAGACACATGGAAAAGATGAAGATCATAATGCTTTTATTATTCTTGAAATGGAATTAGGATACATGGACGCAAACTTGAACTATTTTGTCTGGCCTGTCCTCAACCATCCAAATTCTCTGAGTTCAGACAATATGACATCTTCATTAAAGAGAGTCAAAGATTTTAGGAAAGCAAAATGAAACATGCAAGCGAGTTGGAGATCATCAACAAGTTTTTACAAACTAAAAACTAGATGTCTTTTACAGAGGAACTGAAATCCCATTTTCTTGAGACCAAAAATTTTAGAATCTAAGTTTCAATTTGATTTTTAATTAACAATAAAATTAATTAATAATAAAATTTAATTAATAATAAAAGTTTCACCAGTGTGGCACTAGAGTGAAAAGATTTCAATTATCTATGTTTGAGATAACTGAATTAACATCTTATTAAATGTCAGAGAAATCCACACCAGTGAAGAAAACCCAAAAAATATCATAGATAGGCTAGCAGTGATCTCTCTTGATCCATTCAAATTTACACTGTACCCCACACTTCCAAATCTATATATTTACAGCTAACATGCTATAGTTTCCATTTCATGCATATGACTGATGAAGTGTGATTCTGCCCATGAAAGCTCATGAGATTAAATAAATCTGCTAGTCTTTAAAATTGCCACAGGATTCCTTGTTTATTTTAGTCGAAAAATCCGTGCACCATTTAAATACACAATAGGAGTGAAGGCTGGCATAGAAGTTAAAACTTGCTGTAGAGGGGAGAATTTCAACATTTTTATTTTATTTTATTTTATATTATTTTATTTTATTTTAGTTCTTCTTGGGTGGGCTTCATGAACAGAAGAGAATGAAGGAAGCGAAAGAAAGGAACCGCTGAGTGTGATATTGGTTCACATTCTTAAAGCATTAGTTGTTTATGATTATTAAAGGCCTTGGACAGACCTTCTGCAGTTCCCTCTTACAACTTCAACTTCCAAAGGGGTAGCTGTGTTAGTCTAGTTCAGTAAAAGAAACAAGGAGTTCTGTGGCACTTAAAGACTAACAAATTTATTTATTGCATGAGCTTTTGTGGGAGACAATCCCACATCTTCAAAGCGCCAAACAAAGTGGGGTTGTCTCCCACAAAAGCTCATGCAATAAATAAATTTGTTAGTTTTGAAGTGTCACAGGGCTCCTTGTTTCTCATAACTTGTCTTCCTGATAGCTTAACTCCTTAGTGTCACACCCAAAATATTTCCCTTAGAAAACAGATCAACTCACTGTCTAATTTCATATGTGGCATAAAAACTCTTCCCCAGGGACACAAGCAAATGTCTGTGTGCATCTATTAATTATCATTGTATTAGCAATCAAGACCTATACTTTATTTGTTTATTTATTTATCCATTTATTTATTTGCAAGGAGAGGGGTGGTATCTTGCTTTTCCTTTTCAGCACAACAGTTGTGGCTGATCAGCTTTCTTCTTCTGTCCTCTGAGTCTGATTCTGCCATGCCTCCTTCTAGAAACTAACAAACTTTGCTGCAATAGTATCCCTGAACTTCACCATACCTATTTATATGTAAAAGCTCAAAATAGTAAAAAAGTTAGTTAATTTTACATCCACCTTTCACTAAATATTCTATAAGGGAATAGCAAATTTAGGTTTTTTTTGCAACAGGCACTCTTTTCCTAGATTTGACAAAAAATTACAGTGGTTTCTGTTGAGTCTGAACATATTTTTTTTTCTCATCTTTGTTTTCCCCACTCTAGACTTTATATCTTTTGTGTCTGTGTGCGCACGTGTGTTTCTTTGTTATTGTGTTCAGAAATGAGGTTTGCCTTTAAGCTTGTCCCAATACCTCTGGTTATTAGCTGCTGCTGTTTAATAAGTGATCAGACTTTATTTGTCATATGTGTGGATTTAATATGCATTCATTTTAGAAAATGAACAAACAAGAAGATAACAAGAGTCCTGTGGCACCTTAGTGACTAACAGATTTCTTTGGGCATAAGCTTTCATGGGCTCCAACCCACTTCATCAGATGCATGAAGTGGAAACTACAGCTGAGAGGCATACATACACATTCCAGGATGGAAGAGGGCAAGTGTTAGCAAAGTCAGTTCAACGAGCAGATGGGGCCCATTCACACCAGCTGATCAAAGAGAGAGAATGTGTGAACAGAACAATCACTTTTTGTAATGTGCTAGCCATTCTAAGTTTCCATTCAGACCCACTCTGATTGTGTCAAACTTGCAAATTAGTTCCAACTCTGCAGTTTCACACTGAAGTCAGGATTTTTATTTTTATTTTATTTTATTTTTTGAATTATGACAATTTTCAAGTCTGCTACTAAGTGTCAAGGCAGATTGAAGTGTTCTCCTACTGATTTACGGATGTTGCCATTTTTGATGTTCGGTTTGTGTCCATGTATCATTTTGAGCAAGGCAGTCTGGCTTGACCAATATACATGGCAGAGGTGCATTGCTGGCACATGATGGCATATACCACATTAATGGATGTGCAAGTGAATGAGCCCCTGATCGTGCGGCTGATGTGGTTGGGACCTGTGATGGTATCACTGCAGTCTATTTGTGGGCAGAGTTGGCAAAGGGGTTTGTTGCAGGGAGTGGTTCCTGGGTTAGTGTTCTTGCTGTAGAGTGTTCAGTTGCTAGTGAGTATTTGCTTCAGGTTGGGTTGCTGGACTGGCCATCCTCCCAAGACTTGAGAGAGTGTGGGATCATATTCTACAATAGGTTGTAGATCTTTGATAATATGTTGGAGAGATTTTAGCTGTGGACTGTAGGTGATGACCAGTGGTGTTCTGTTGTTAACTTTGTCAGGTCTTTCCTGTAGTAGGTGGCTCCTGGGTACCAGTCTGGGTCTGTCAAATTGTTTTTTTTTTTTTTTTTCACTTTCCCAGGTGGCTACTGTAGTTTTAGGAATGCCTGATAAAGATTTTATAAGTGTTTGTCTCTCTCTCTGAGGGATCAGAGCAGACCCAGCTGTACCTTAAGACTTGGCTATAGATGATGGATCATGCAATATGTCCCGGGTAGAAGCTGGAGGCATATAGGTATGCATTGTGGTCAGTTGTTTTTTGGTATAGGGCGACATTGATGCGTCCATCCCTTATACATTTGGTAGTGTCCAAGAAGTGACTATCTTGTGAGGACTTGTCCAGGCTCAGGTTGATGGTGCTGTGGAAATCCTTGACATTCCAGTGGAATTCTTCCAGGGACTCTTTCCCATGGGTACAGATGATGAAAATATCATCAATGTAAGGTAGATAAAGGAGAGGCAATTGTGGACAAGATTCAAGGAAGTAATGCTCTATGTTGGCCATAAAGACTTTGGCATACTGTGGGGCCACATGGGTACCCATAGCTGTGACACTGACTTAAACTTATAGATCATTCCCCAGTCTGAAGTAGTTCTGTGTCAGGACAAAGTCACAAAGTTCACTTACCAGGTGCCCCATTCCATCATCCAGAAAACTGTTCCTGATGGCTTGTAGTCCATTTCTGTGAGGAATGTTGGTGTAGAGGGCTAATATCTCCATAGTAGCTAGGATGGAGTTTTCTGGGAGGCCACCGATGGATTGCAGTGTTTTCAGGAAGCTGATCTTGTCATGGAAATAGCTAGAAGAGGTGGTGGTGTAGGGCCAGAAGAGAGAGTCCACATAGCCAGATAATCATGCTGTGAGCGTGCCAATGCCTGAGATGATGGGGCATCCATAATTCCTGGGTTTATGGATCTTGGGTAGTAGATAAAATACCCCTGGTCAGGGCTCTTGGGGTGTGTCCAAATAGTTGTGTTCCTGTGCTTCTTTCAGGAGTTTCTTAAGCAGATGCAGTTTCTTTTGGTATTCCTCAGTGAGATCAGAGGGCAGTGATTTACAGAATGTGGTGTGAGAGGGTTGTCTGGCTGCTTCACGTACATGATCTGACCTATTCATGATGACTACTGTACCTCCTTTGTCAGCCTCTTTGATTATGCTGTCAGAGTTGTTTTTGAGGCTGTGGATGGCATTATGTTGCATAGTAAATCCTGTCTATTTAGAAACAAAAACTCCAACCTTACAAACATGACCAGATTTTAACTATAAATCTTTGTTCACTCTAATCAAACATCTTACAGACAAAGTTTCATTTCACTAATTAAAATGTCCCCAAAGCTTGACTCTTCTCTACTTTTCTTTAAAAATTAATGGCATGTCTCATCTTCAATGAATATACCTTTCTAAATCTTATTCTCTCTTCAGACTGGTTTAGCTGAATGTATTACATGAAACCAATGAATCCTGATGTGAACTGAAACACTTCTGCTCACTCTAATATGCCCCTTTTACATAAAACAAGGTAAAACGTCTATAAATGTTCAACCAGTTACTTTCTTTAGGTCTGATATCTAAGTACTCATTCACTTTTTTTCTGGTGTTGTCTACCTACCTTGTGCATTTAATATCATAACTCCCTACATCTTCTAGCGCCTGCTGCCACCGCCTGGCCCCAGGTCCCCAGCTGGGGACAGGGCAGGGAACAGCAGCCATGGCCACAGGTGGCCCAGCCTAGGACAGGGCTTGAAGCGGCCACCGCCACAGTGGGTGGCTGGGCCCCAGATCTCCAGCCAGAGACCAGGAAAAGCAGGGACCACACCAGGACTCAGGGCACTGGCGCTGGGATTCAGGGAATGAGCCCCATGTGCCAGGCACCAGTGAAGCCCCTGCTTGGAGCCTGTCCTGTGCTTGCCCTGCTATGTGACCCACCCATTCCTGGATCAGCTCACTCACAATCATCTGCAAACAAGCAGCTCCTACCTTAGTGAATGAGTAAGTTTGGTCAGTCACTCATGGGACCCTGCTGTAAAATGACCCTCAGCCAATATCCACAGATGGATCCAGCCAGTATCCAGTCCCAGCCAGTGTCCAATCCCAGATGAAAACTTAGGAACTGCTCTCTCACAGCATTCTGTGATGTCCACGAGGGGAGCTGCTACACATAAAGATTAACTAGGGCCCAAGCCCCCACTAGCCACCTAGCCACAGTCACCTGAGCCCTTCCCTAACCCTCCAGTCCCACAGCTGTCCCCTGTAGGCTCAGGCTGACCCCCTCCTTCATGCCCCTGCCCGACTGGGCTGGCGTGCCTGTCCCCAAACTGCCCCACCAAGCCCCCTTACCCGGCTACTGCAGGAGAGAAGGGCTGTGGCAGAGGCTGAGGCTCCTGGATTGACCCTGCTCTGAGCATGTTCAGAGCAGGCTCAGGCCAAGGTGGTAGTTTTAAAACTCCCAGGACCAGCCTGGAGCAGTTCCCTAGCAGCTGAAAGATTCTGTCTTCTAGCCAGGTTAGAGGCCAGTGGCTATGTGAGACCGGCATTCCCTGCATGGGGGAGTGACAGTGCACCCCTGCACAGTTTAGAGGATGAGCTGCTCAGGGGCTGGCCCTGAATTTCAGGGGACTGACGCCCCCATAGCCCAACAGTAGTGATGCCTTTTCTGTCTACCGGACTTTACAAGCTCCCTGGTTAATCAATTTATCAAATAAATTGATATTTGCCATTTTCATCACTCTAAGCCCTGGTCCACACTGACAGTGAAGATGGATGTACTTCGACCTCCTGCAGTCAGTGTCTCCACTGTCAGAGCAGTAAACAAAACAAAAAATCAATCAATCAATCAATCAATCACTCAAACTAACAAATACATAAATAAGGAGGTGTAATTTGACCTGCTAATACCACACCTGCAAGTGGAGTAGCACTGGGGCTGAAATCTACAATTCAAATTTAGGTCCATGTAGCCACAGAACAATCCCCCCCCCACACACACACACATCCCCCGAGTTCCAAAGGGTTAGCCACATTCATCTAGTGCAGTAAAACAAACAAAGAGTCCTTTCAGTCTTTATTCCCAGAGGACTCCCTGTTTGTTTGTTTGTTTGTTTGTTTGTTTGTTTCCAGTGTGTGTTGCATCATAATGATATAGCTCCTCCCCTGCCCACAGCCCTGGAAAGCTTTCACTTAATTTCTCTCTGTGTAGCTCCATGCCTCTCTGTTGTTTTGTAGGCAGAGGAACAGGAAGGAAAGGTTGTTTTTTTTTTTTTTCTTTCCTTCTTTCTTTTAGAGAAGAGGTGAGGAGGAGTTAGTGGAGAATGACTGCCTAACCACAAGCCCCTGTGCCTACTACCCACAGTGCAATGAGCTTCAGGAAATAATATGAGCAGTGGGGACACAAGACTCTGAGCAAACATTGTACTGTAATCACTAGCCTTCACCTTCTGTAATTCAATAGCCTCAAATCAAATTACAATCACACTGCCAGTGTAGACAAGCCCTAAATGAGGTCTCTATAAACACTCAGACTGCATGTGCTGCTTTAGATAAAACAAAATAAGTCTATTAAGTACAGAAAGATTTTAAGTTATTGTAAGCCAGACAAATATGTCAGGTTTAATTAGGGAGAAAGAGAAAGGTAAATCACAATCTAAACATAACACTTCAGTAGCCTTGTAGTCTTTGATATTTGACCACAGGCTAATTGATCAGCCTCCCTCAGGTTTCTCTACCCCCTGCCCCCCATCCCAATGGTCAGCCTTTCAGTTGCTCGATGTTGCTTTACAGATGGATTATAAGGGAAAGCTTGAGACACTAACATGCCTCTTCTTTAAAAATATTCTCCTTGTCACCCACAGAGATCAGTTCCAAAGCGGTAGCCCTGTTAGTCTAGTTCAGCCAAACAAACAAGGAGTTTGGTGACACTTCTAAAGACTAACAAATTTAGGGCTGATTGGAGACTACTTTTTTGTTTTGTTTTTCTTGTTTGTTTTTTTTTTCCATTGCTACAAGTAATGTTGCATTTCTTTTCCTTCCCCACTTCTATGCTAATTTTTTTGCTGTACCATTTGAATCCAAACTACTGCTTTGATTTGCTGTAACAGTCTGTTCTGATCCTATGACTTACACTCCCTTCCATTTATTTTTCTCCCATGCCGTAAGTTCCCCATCTTCAAGAGTCTGATGAGGTGGGATTTTCTCCGAAGAAAGCTCATGAGATAAGTAAATTTGTTAGTCTTTAAAAATGTCACTGGACTCCTTGTTTGTTTCACTGAGATCAGGGGCTGACAATGTCTGGCACAGCTTCGTCCAATTGAATTAAATGACCATCTCTTTTACAGATGCTCAGGTGAGTCCTTTGTTTGTACTCATGGCTTAGTTAGGCACAAACTCAGACTCCGTAGTCAGCCTTTGCCTGTATCTGCTCCAAACAATGTGTGACACATATATGGGAATATCACGCAGCAGAGCTGTATATCCACAAACATGACATTGTAAGAAGCATACCGATATAACAATATTGTTCTGTATGTTCTGGGCAATACAAACACACCTTAGATGACATACTTTGCATTATGCAATACACAGTTACAATATAAAAATGAACTTGACTGATACACAAACACTGCATAAGAGTGTACAATGTCACAACCTGGTCATCAGACATTACAATCTATTGTGTGTTTTGAAACATCACTGGGATCAAACTACAGGCAAAGGTTACAGATTAAGACCCATTACAATGTTATACATGAATCATTTGGTTCTTTTTGCAAATAATTTGATAGGCCTGCTCCACAATCATGTCTAAATTCCTTTTGGGCACGTCTACACAGAGCATTTTATTTCAAAATCAGTCCTTTCGAAAGGACCGATTTCAAAATAAAACCCTTATTTTGAAAGGGCTCCTTTCGAAATAAGGGAAACCGCGAGATTGGAAAGACCGTTATTTCGAAATGGATGTTTCAAAATAATGCCAATGGATCCACTGTTTCGAACCATTGTTTCAAAACAACGGTGTTGTTTCGAAACAATGGTTCTAACGCCGTTATTTTGAAACATTCATTTTGAAATAACGGTCATTTTGGGGGGTAGGTTTTACTTTTTCAGGACGATGATCCTTATTTTGAAAGGACGAGGTCAGTCCTTTCAAAATAAGGGAATGTCGTGTAGACCAAATCATTTTTATTTTGAAATAACGAGTGTTATTTCAAAATAAAAGTGCTGTGTAGACGTGCCCTTTATGTCACTCCCTGAATTTGACTGTTCCAGAAAGGGCTAAAGACTGGTTCTCTGCTGGCTTGATGCTACCTGCTGTTTGGTCAGGAACAGAGGATATTGGAGGTATGGAGAAGCTGATCAGAGGCATCTTGGGTAGCCTGCCAGCGTGCACACTTAGGTGAGTCTAAAGTGTGCCAAGAGTGAAAATGGCTTCCTGTAGCATAGGAATCAGGCCTCTGACTTCTTTTTGTCCCCTTACATGGTGGGCCTTTTTTGGATATAGATTGTAGAAGGAATATTTACAGAGGTAGTTTGATCTATGGTTACTGACACAAATTCTCCCCCAGTTGAAATCAACCATCTCCATATCTATTTAGCTGAAGGATGCGTATGTCTGTGCTAAACTGGAAATGCCATATCCTAATTTTGTTCTTATCCAGAATGTATCTATTTAAGAACCCCGTTGGGAGTTTTGCGACACTTAAATCCTCTGAACAGATTTTTTCAGTCTCCAGAATCGATAACCTTGATCAGTGCTGTAAAGACTTTCATCCACTGACAGTAAGTCCTTATACAAGTAGTCCCATTGTTGTAATTGAGAATATGGGGCATCTCCTTTGTGAAGCACTTTAAGCTCTATGGATGAGACATGCCATGCAAGAACTAACAAGGAGTCCCATGGCACTTTTAAAAAACTAAAAATATATATATATATATATATATTACTTTCAGGAGCTTTCCAGAGTGGGATTTTCTCCTACAAAAGTTCATGCAATAAATAAATTTGTTAGTCTTTAAAAGTGCCACAGGACTCTCTCTTTTTTTTCTTTCTTTTGTTTGTTTGTTTGTTTGTTGTTGTTGTTGTTGTTTTGTTTTGTTTTGTTTTGTTTTGTTGTGTTTTGTTTTCTTTTGTTTTGTTTTCTTCCTGAAATAGACTAGCATGGCTACCACTTTGGCACATAGAAGAACTAGATATTGTTGTCATTATTTAATATTAGTTGAGCTCTTACTAATATAAATTTCCTTTTTCTATATTCAAGCATTGAATTTGTGAATGACTAGTAGAATTACTTGTCCTGGAAGATATTTGAGGATATTAGGTACATGTAGAAGCTAATTTCTTATACTGAAAGAGATACTGTGCTCAAGATGATAATAAATATTGGCATTTGATAAGTTCTTTAGGAATATGAGACACTTTAAGTACAAGTTACAAGGCAATCAGTAAGGAAATGTGTATGTCCATATATGAGCCTTTTGATGCAATAACATTTAAGATATTAGCTACATAAAAAGGGTGATCTCTAGATTAAATTTCCTTCATAGAACCTCAGCTGTTTTATATGCAGTCATAACATTTTGCAGGAAAATGTATTTCATCTTTATTTGTGTATAAATAATAAAATATTTGCTGATGCTCAGGAATATGTTTATATAAACTGCATATTATATGTGGTCTGACATCCTTTTTATTCATAACTTTATTACAATAATCTCAGTGGAAGGCTGTTAAATGTCCAGGTTGGCAAAACTGGAAAGCCATACCCAATTACTATATGTCCACAGGGTAGGATCATCATCAAACAATTTCACTGTCCTTGAGATATTGAAATTATGCTAGGAAGTCTAGTGTTTGTTTTAGATTTATACACTTATTATATGATCATATTCAACATTCATCCTAAAGAAGCCAAGTTATCTGACATCACACTTTGAAGTAATATGTTTAAGATAAAAGGGGATCAGATGGTAACTTTATACAAAATCTGAGCACACACGCAAGAAAAAAAATCTGACTTATTAAAACGCTGCTACAAACTAAATTCATTTCAGATTTGTTAAAAGTTTCTCTTTCATTTTTTGACAGTTAAAATGATCAGAAATGTGGTTGTCCAGCGAGTAAACCAGAACAATCTATCTATCTATGAGTCTAATGCATCCTACACCAGGAAAGACAAGTTTAATAAGCCTGGGTGACTTGATTTTTGTTTGGGTTGTACCCTCAAAACCAAAACCAGATTCATAAAATTCACCCAACTGTTTACTTTGAAAAACCCTTTAAATAAACAGAAGTTGTTATGCTGACACAATATATTTTAGTGCTTGTAAAAATCCTTCCTATATATAATACATGAACAAATATTGCCACGTTACCGTACACTGACATTATTAATTCAACTGCCTTTTATTGCAAGCTTTAAAATAAAGGTCAGGCATATGCACACACACTTTGAAGAAATCTGTTATCAAAGTGGAAGGTTCATTCATTTTAATTTTCAACATGCATGATGCTCTATATCACAGAAGAATTTTAAAGGAATGAATGCAAGTATACTTTACACAATAATGTGCAGGGTACATTCTTTCCTAGAATCTTCTTATTTAGGTTGACTGTTGCACAAATATACACTATCTTCAGTATTTTAGCTAACTGAGTTGAGAATCATCTCATTTTATGTTTGTCATCTCAGGAAAACCTACAACAATGGTCAGTCTAGATGGGGCAATTAATAATTAAATGTGAAATTAGATACCCAATTAATGAAGCTTTATCAGTATTTGATGACTGACAGTAAATCTGTGATATATTCTCTATTTGAATCCCTTAATAGGTTTACATAGTTAAATCTAACTTTAGTCTTCCATTAACAGCAAGACTTTGCTGGCTCGAATGTTCTGCTTGTTTAATTATTTAGTAGCTCAGTAGCACAGCCAGCTTCTACAAAAGCCAAATGATCATATGCAGCAACAAATGAACACCATAATCTTAACAAGATTATCATAATAAAGAGTCATCAGAGAAATTAAAAATATCTGCTTTAATTACAAAATTATAACCCCATTAACTCCTCTGCATGAGAAGTGGGAGTTGGGGAATAAAGAGGAAAGACCCATAGATGGCTATTCAAAATTATGAGCAAGTGGAATAGGGAGAAAAAGAGTTATGTTATCTGGGCTCAGATATTTCAAGTAATTTTTGTAGCATATATATATTAGCATTTCAAAAATTAAATAATGGGAATGCACAAAGCATTTTGTGTGTTTGCTTTTATTCCTTTTCCCTCTGCCCCAGATTTTTGTATTTACTAGTCTGATACAAGTACTGCTAAGGGCTGCAAACTTAAAAGTGAACCCTCATTTAAATGTGCCTAAAGCTGTGAATTAATTATGTCCTAAATAAGTTATTAGAACAATATTTCCACTAATGGTTTATTTATGTCTTTTTGTTGAAAAGTTTGTAACAGCAGAAGTACTGAAATGGCATTACCAAAGACATGAACATGAAAATGAGAAGAATTAAAAAAAAAAAAAAAAATCAATGAGTAACTTCTTGTTAAGATAGTCTTCAATAATGTATACACAAGCTACGTTTTTTTTATTTTAATATGCATATACAATATTCATGGGATGGCTTTAAAGCTTTCCTCATATTATGTTTTCATATATAAATAAAAAATGTATATTTCATCAACATTATTTCAATGTATTGTTACCACACACACAATAATTCATTCAAAACTAAGATACATTTTGTTATATGCAATTTCAAGTAAATAGGCATGCATTGTCTTCTCTCTCTCTCTCTCAAAAAAAAAAAAGACGCTCAGTGTAATTATATTAAATGTAAGGTGATCTGCACCATTTGAAGATTAAATAAAAGGGAAAATAAGTGAATGCGTTATATTCAGTGAAGCATGTGATTAGATTTTAATACAGCTGCAATCTCAGCTGTTTGTCACAGAACAAAACAAAACATTATGCTAGACTGTAGACAGAACATTACTGAAATCTGTTTATAACATTTTTCCCCCAGACAACAGATTTTAGTTCATAAGAAACCTTTAATGCCACAGGGATCAAGCTACAGGTGTAACAAAGGGAAATAAAACTTAGGCTACAGACATTTTATATCATATCCATTTACAAAATATATATTATGTAAATTTTGTGTAGGCACCCTGTACTTTAGGGACCTTTGAATTCAAGTAGGAGGCTAACATTAACCATTCCTATGTGCTGTAAATTCTTCCACTGAGAGACTACAACTCCCATGATCCCTTGAGAAAGGGAGAGAGACCTTCCCTGCTGGTCCAGACACTACAGAGGCACCAGGGGGTCTCCACTGAGAGAAAGAGAGATGTGGCTGAATCTGGAAGCTGCTGGTTACTGCTCCTGTGGTACCCAAGACTGCTCCTGGAGTTTCTGAAACTGCTGGAGGCTCACTTGAGTAGGGAGCTTCAGAGTTTGGTGACTTACTCAGCCCAAAGCAGGATCTGAGCCTAGAGCTGGCTGAGCTAGATCTGCAGTGAGGGTGTGAGTGTCTGTCTTCACCCCATCCAATTTGGAGCAGGGCTTGTAAAGAAAGGGAGTCTGCTGAGACACTGACTGGGCCTGAGGAGAGACAGTGTGGCAGTCGCTTTGAACCAGGGCCAGGACTACAAACATTTATTTGGGCTCACTCCAGCTCCTCAGCATGGCTCTGAGTGGATACACTGGACCAACAGAGTGCTCCCTTGTCTGCTTCATTGATCCTCCAAGCACGCCCATGCAAGGAAGGGGTTGGGGTTCTGTAACCTGGGGGAGTATGCACTCTGTAGTTGTGGTAAATGAGCTGTGTGAATGCCAATTAGATAAATTTCCTTTAAACTGTATTCTGTGTCTGTTCACTGATTTATTTACTTGCCCCTGTGATTTGAATTAATAGGTATATTTGATTCCATACTATTATGATTTGTTAAGTAAAGGTTGGTTATCTGAAATTTAAGCACCTTGAATGTATTGTATATATAAGTATTTAGTTTATATTAGACTTATCCCACAGATTATTCTTAGCTGCATGGATTTAGTCCTTGAGGGTCCCAAGGCATGCCACTAAGCATGTATAGGATCCAGCCAGGTAGAGGCATTACCAAGTTTAATTTCCTGTAAATCAAAGGGACTGTAGCAGATGAGTGAGTAGAGGATTCCCCCAATGCCAGCATCACCACTGGGAAACTCAGGATCTCCTTGTCATCAAACTTCGGTGCCTGTGAACATGTGAGTGTTGCCTGCTCACAAGTAACCCAGGAAGACAAGGGAGGGGGATACATTTTTAAATGTATATGACATATACATATCAAAATATAAAACCCTTCCTGCTCCCCTCAACACACAAGCTATACAAAAGCCTTTAGTTTCAATTCTCCATGTGGATTTTCAGTTTTGCTAATCCATTTATGAGTTTTATTAAACATATAAAACTCAGGCAGCCAATGAGTAACTGACCTTTTCAGTCTAGAAAAGATGGTTTCTGTGAGTTCCTGACTTCCCTTTCTAAGTATCCTGGAGTTACTGGAAGGAAATCCATGATCTGTCAGTTATTTCAATGCTGTATTAATCCTCTGCAGAAGAACTAAGTATACTGTTTGTGGGTTATAATTTCTGATAATCTTAAATTTTTCTTCTAGTCAAGAACCTGATATTCTGATATTCCTTACCTATGTATCATTATTACAATCATTGCTCTAAAAACCCATATTAGACTCTGGAGGCTTTCAAAAACTACTTCCAGGACAAAAATTACAAACATGTTGATTGTGTATTCACTGTCATTTCACAAATATGTGATTACTCTAAATGGCTATGTCTACACACACATCATTATTTTGAAATAAGTATTTTGAAATAAGTTATTTCAAAATAAAGTCCTTATTTCAAAATAAGTTAATTTGAATTAAGGAAATGTTAATTTGAATTAAGGGAAAGCCTGCAATCCAAATGGCTGTTATTTCAAAATGGTTATTTCAAAATAAGGCCATTTGGACCTGTTGTTTCAAAATAGTTGTTTCAAAATAATGGTGTTGTTTCAAAACAACATGTCTAAATGACCTTATTTTGAAATAACCATTTCAAAATAACAGCTGTTTCAAAAAAATTGGGGTTTAACCTGCTTCAAAACAATGCTTCTTATTTCGAAAGGACGGGACTCGTCCTTTCGAAATAAGAAAACATCATGTAGACTTTATTTCAAAACAACCAGGGTTATTTCAAAATAAAAGTGCTGTGTAGACATACCCGATATGTTTTTTGTCAATACCTGTGCTGGCACTGTACAATAAAGACTGCTGTGATCTCTCTGCATTGCTACTTGAAAAGCCTAATTAAACATTTGCCAGTTTGTCAGGCACAACAGAGAACATCTCCTCTCAAGACGAACCGAAGGCTTTACTTACCTCAACTAAAGGTGAAAGTGTTTGCAGTGTATTTCAGTAAGTTATATCATCCTTTTTGCTTCAATGATATTTTAGTGGTAGCGCGCAAAATTATAGTTGAGCAGCAGCCAAGTCCTCTTGCCATTTACCACAGTCTTATAAAGCCATATGGGTCCACTTATAAAGAGTCCAAATATATTTTAATCAAATGCTTGTTACCGCCCACAAACCTCCTACAAGAGCCAACCTCATGCCAAAGAAACAATACTGGTGTATAATGTCAACCCTTCTAGACTGAGTTCCAAACTTATAACTGACAATGCAAAGGATGCCTGATTCCAGTGTGTGCCCATGGATCCCAGTGGGGACAAAACCAATTCCAAAGTATACTATACTGGCTTTATTGACTGTTTTTTGTTTGTTTGTTTGTTTTGTTTTTTCCCCAGTGCTTAATTATGCATGCAAATAAAGATTTTAACACATCCAGGAAAGTTCCTCTATCTGAGCTTAGCAGACCTTTTCATTGTTAGATTTATTTGCTAGTCTAGGAACCTTGTCTGAAATTTTTAATCAGAGTATAAATCTGAAAATTCATATAAAATATACAGAAGAAACTTGCAGAGATTTGAGCATGAGGAAAACAACAGACATTTTAAACACAGTTTATTTCAAATAGACTGAAAACATGATGAAATTATTGCTGGTTATGATTGACTAAAAGTAGGTGTGTTATCTGGACCACCAATTATAGACTGCCCTTTTTTATAGTTACTCATCAAAATGTTTTTACTTCTCATCCACAGATTCATACCTGTCACTATCGGTGAAGATTATTACTAATTTGCCATTTAGTCAATCCAGCTGTATTAAATTTAGAGGTGCCCTGAAACTGAAAGATCTGCTGTGTCTGTAGTACTTGCAATAAGTAAAATTTACTCATTAGTAGACAGGTTACATGATCCACAAATTGGCTACAAAAAATAAATTGGGTGTTCAGGACCTGAATCAGTGACTTGCATGTGATTGGCAGTGGGGGTTAAGCCAAATGTCTAATTAGGGTGTAGTGTCTCTAGCATAGAATGAAGAAGAATACACAGAATATACAAAGTAAGAGGGAGATCAGAGGAGAAACATTTCATGGGCAAATGCTTCTTCTCTGTGTTGTGAACTTCCTAGGCTATGTCTACACACACATCATTATTTTGAAATAAGTATTTTGAAATGAGTTATTTCAAAATAAAGTCCTTATTTCAAAATAAGTTAATTTAAATTAAGGAAATGTTAATTCAAATTAAGGGAAAGCCTGCAATCCAAATGGCTGTTATTTCAAAATGGTTATTTCAAAATAAGGCCGTTTGGACCTGTTGTTTCAAAATAGTTGTTTAAAAACAATGGTGTTGTTTCGAAATAACAGGTCTAAATGGCCATATTTCAAAATAACCATTTCGAAATAACAGCTGTTTTGAAAAAATTGGGGTTTAACCTGTTTCGAAACAATGCTTCTTATTTCGAAAGGACAGGATTCGTCCTTTCGAAATAAGAAAACGTCATGTAGACCTAATTTCTTTTATTTCGAAACAACCAGGGTTATTTTGAAATAAAAGTATTGTGTAGACATACCCCTAGTGGCTGTTTCACAGTCAAGGAGATTACCACGTGGCATATAGATGTTCATAGCTGATATAGTGGTGTCTTATTAGTTATATGCAGGATAATTAAAAAGAGATTGTAAACATTACCACATAGCAAATGACAGAGCACTTTAGCAATAGTGTCTGTGCTCATATAAATTTTCATACCTCTTCAACTGCTTCATCTCTTTCTGGAAATTAGTGGGGATTATTTATTTTGGTCTTAATGTGCAATGAGACCCCCCACAGGTGGCTCTGGTGTTTTTTGTTTGTTTGTTTGTTATTGAAAAGAAAATCTCACAAATAAGCAAAGGATGGAAAGGCAGACTGTAGAACAGAAAGTTGAAGGGAGAGGAGGAGAGGGAAGAAAGGTGAGCAGGGAGAAAAATGCAGAATGGCATCTTGAGATCCATCTGCTAGGAATTAATCAAAAGTTTCTAAAATGTTAGACCATAACCTCTAAAGGGTGTCTGAGGTCTCCTTTAAACACTGCCATTATTTTAGCTGTTAGACTGACCAAGCCACTAGACCAATCTCTAAGCCCTGGAGGCAATTTTTAGTTCCACTGTAAACACTGATATAGAGAACCAACCTTTCCATAATGGTTGGGGTTTCAAATTGCTCTTCACATTGGCCCACCTGTTCACACAGAAATTTAATGGAGGTTGAACATTTATTATACTAGAAGCATCATTAAGTCAATGCTGAGTGCTTTTGAGAACTCTGTCCTTTCTATTAGCTTTATTGCTGCTTTTTGAGAGGAGGAAGAAAGGTCAAAATAACCTTTTGGTGGGCAATGCTTCCCCTCTCCTTTTATTAGTCAATAGAATTTTTGTTTTCTCTATAGTTACCATTGCCATCTTCTAGCCTTCTAATCAATATTAACAACATTATTAAGCTAAGGGTGTTTTTATGTGAAAATACTACAGTGTTTCCTTTCTGAAACTAGAACAACAAAGGCTAAAGCAACAGCAAATGTAGTTTATTTCCTCACTATTGACTCTAACTAAACATTCTTAATGGCCAAATTTGACATTGTGAAAATGAAGTGTAGAAGGGAAATATCTGAAATTCAGCATTCCATATTCTTCCCTGATAACAAAGAACTGATTGCAGCCTTCTCTAGCTGAATACTATTTGATTCTATATACAAGATGGAAAAACTGCAGCAGAAGAGATCAGGAGACTGACTATATAGCCCACTTGCCTGGGATGTTGGACATAATCATTTGAATCCTAGCTCTGAATCAGGCAGAACACGGATGTGAAGCTGTTTTCCACTGGTTTCCTATATCTCAAGCGAGTGGCCCAAGCCATTGGTTATTGGCTGTTTTCACCTCTCTCTCTCTCACTCTCTCTGTTTTAACAACAAAAAAAGAGAGAGATCTCATTTTTTTCCCACATGAGAAAGAAAATCATTAAAAATATTCTTTTAAATTGTTTTCCAGGCAGCTTTACCTAGGGCCCTAAATCCTATTTTTAAAAGTGATTTAAGCAGTTAGTAAACTGAAACTGAAAGTTGAGGTAAACATCATCACAAACACCTGCAAACTAAAACTGTTGACCCTCCCACAGCTCTGACTTCCCTGAGGTTCTGACTTTCTTTAGTTCTAGTCAATCATTCTTTGTTTGGAATGACTCAGAGCATATATACAGCTAGGTTGTGACCCAGAGCTCACTGGTATCAATGGAAGGTTATCAGATCAGGCTCTTACTAGCAGAACAGTAGCAGGCTCAGTGGGTAAAATCATGGTGAGAAGCAGGCACATTTCAAGACACTATCTGCTTTCTGTTCTGAACTGTTGTGTTGTGTCGTGCTTAGACAGTTGCTGCCTTCAGCTTCAGATTAGCCTGTATTTCAGCAATGGATGAAGTGATTCTTATGCTTATGTATAGTTTGCAAATTGTATAGCTCTACATGATCTTTGCATGAATAAAGAAAATTTATAAACATATCTAAATAATTTCAGTATTTAAAAAGAAAGTTGTCACTTTGTAAAGTGATCTTTAATTTGAAAGGCCTCAGTTTATGTTTCCAAATTGGTACACCTAAACACTGATTTTTCAGAATTACTGAATACTAGAGGTAATAATAAAATGAACAATGCTTTTGCAATTTTTAAAAGGTTTGCATTTTTCTGGTTAATATTTGTAATATATTTTAACCAGTGTTACTGAGGACCTAAAAGATGTTCAACACCTTTCACAGTTAAATCCTAGGTGTGTCAAGTTGAGCACTATTTCAGATTTGACTCATAACTAGTTTAAAACTTACCTCTGTCATCCTTAATGACATTGAATAATAACTTACTTTCCAAATGGTCCATTTAAAGCAATAGTGACTCATGGTGCGAAGTACAATTCAATGTAAGAGTGGTAAAATTATACGCACACAGAATATGAGAGGCATGAGTGATGGGCAAAACTATCAATCCTAGTGGTGGACAAAACTAAAAATATTAATTAATTAGATCAGGATAGGTCCTAAAATGTCCATAATTTTATCCACATATTTCTTCTTCTTCATGCTAATTTTTCCTGGTGAAGATTACAAAAACTGTAAAAAAAAAAAAAAAAGTAGGGAGTACCAGACCTCCCTTCCTTTTGCAACAGTTTCCAGAACCTCCTGGTGGGATTTCCAGGCATCCCTAAAACTGCTGGGAGGCATAATTCCTCCAACATGTCCTAGATCAGTCTGAGGGCTCTGACCATGGGGCATTCCCAAAAGAAGCCTACATGTTTAGCAAGTGCCCAAATCACCTCAGCTGACTCTTCTCATTCCAGAGGAGTAGAGGTTTTGTGCTGAGGCTCCCCCAAACAGTCAAGCCCTTCACATTATCACAGAAACTCAGCCCAAGCACCTTACAAAAAATCTCATATCTGGCTATGAAAGAATGCTGGCTGGAGGTTCTTGAAGTAGACACCAGTCAGTCAGGGAATGAGCAGCAAAGCTGACTAATCAGGCAGCTATCTGACTGGTAGATGAAGAGCAGTTGCCAGCCTTCTTAGTGGGGGTGGAAGAGGGTGGTGTTCAAAATCTAGCCGGTCATGAGGAAAGGCATAAGTGTGGGAGGGTTCTCTAGAATGGAGATAGATGCTGAGATAAGAGAAGCAGGGGCTCCCCTCAGTGACTGTGGCCAAAGGAAGCCCCCAAAACTGCTGTGTGCAAAGGGACTGGATTTGTAAATACAAGGTGGTAGGGAGCAACAAACTACAATTAAGTCACAGGCGATTGCATCATTCAGAAAGTCTCAGGCTTATTTGCCAGGGGAAGAGGGCTTGGCATTGAGGAACTCAAGTGGAACCTGTAACACTGTTGCTTTACCCACAATCTCATCCTTTCAGTCATTATCTAGAGTACATTACTATAGGTGAGGATAAGGAATGCAGACTGAGCTGTAAACTGAAACCTTCATCTGAAAACTTAGCTTCTGCTTCACCACAATGACAGACTGGCATAGCACTTGCCTCACAGAGACTGCCACACTAATATGCTGTTCATTCTCATGGCTCTGTCTACCATCAGTTACAAACAAACAGAAACGACCCCTAGAAACTTAAGTTCTTCCACAAAGGGCAGCTGGCGAGAACCCTGACCTGGCAAGAACCCTCCATCTTCTTGTGGGAAAGAACCATAAACTCCAGTTTGGAGTTGCTAATTCTAATGCCAGGAACTTCACCCTTGGCAATGAAGCATTTGAGTATGTGTTAGAGATCAAAGTATGAAGAAGCAAGGAAGACAACATCATCTACAAAAAGCAGAGACATCATCTCCAAGTCCTCATAATGGACACAATCCCTGACTCAGCTGTGCCTTGATATCCTGATCATGAAGATCGCTAACAGGAATGAGGACGGAAAGCATCCTTAGCAGAGTCCAAAACACATTTTGAACAAACTCAAATAAAAATAGTTGTGAGTTAGTACTCATATAACATAGGTCTTTCCTTCTTCAAAATGTTATATGGCTATTGACTAATTAATCTCCACAACAGTAAGTATTATTTTGTCATTCTACAAGGGCTCTGTGGGTTTTTTGCCTTCCTCTGTTGCATGCGATATGGTTCACCTGCTGTTGAATTCTTTCTTAAAGTCTTTAAATCATGATTTGAGGACTTTAATAACTCAGTCATAGTTTAGAGCCATATTGCAGGAGTGGGTGTGTGAGACTTTGTGGCCTGTATTGTGCAGGAGCTCACACTGGATGATAATAATGGTCCCTTCTGAGCTTAGATAATAATGGTCCCTTCTGAGTCTATGGCTATGTCCACACACAGGGATTTAAATTGATTTAACTTGAAGTGATTTAAATTCAATCTATATAACAATCATTGAATTGATTTAACTTAAATCAATTTAACAGGCCTCCCCCCCACCAGAAAAAAACAGATCAAACTAGCATGTCCATGGACAGGACTTGCTAGTTCAATTTAGGAGAGGGGCACCCTGGGAGATGTGGCAACATGGCCCCCTGGCAGAGCCATATTGCTAACAAATCCCCTTCCTGGCTCTCCCCATGAGAGCCAGTAGCAGGGGAAAAAAAAAAGCCCCCACTGGCTTCGGACTCCTGGAGCCCAGTAGGGGAAAAGACATCCTCCCAGACTGGCTGCAACCTTCTTGCTCAGCCAGGCATGAAGGAGATGGGACCCCATGAGCCCAACTTCCCCTCTGCTAGCAGGGTGGTGGAAAGAAAGGACCCCATGCTTGCCTCCAAGCATGCTAGCCAGGTGGCGCGGGAGGGATCTCAGCATGCCCGGCTTCCCCCTCCCCCCCCCCCAACCTAGCTGGGTGGCATAGGAATGGATCCCTGCATGCCCAGCTTCCCCAGCCCTAGCTGGACAGTGGGAGAGAGGGGGGCGGGGATCCTGTCTCCCCCACCGCCCAGTGAGACCTGCAAAAGCTGGGCACAGGGGCCCCTCTCCCCTGCCACCCAGCCAGTGCTAAAGAAGCCAGCGTGGGATTTCCCTTTCCCCTGCCTCCTGGCCAGTGCTGAGAAAGCTGGGCACAGGGTTCCCTTCTCCCCACTGCCTGGCGGGCATGCTGGGAGCGGGGGATGCATTCCCTGCAGCCCAGCTAGCACTGCCTCAGTCAGCCTAGGGGTCCCTTAGCCCCGCACTCGCAGGTGCTCTGAAGCCGGGTTCAGGGGGCTCTTCTCCCCACTGCCCAGACAGCAGTGGGAGCACTGGGCATGTGGGATCCCTTCCCCACTGTCCCCCTGGCCAGGGTTCTGAAACCTGGCCCTTCCTTCCAGGGCGCCATGCACCCTGGGAGGAAGGTCAAATGGTTTCAAATCAAAACAACCATTATATCAAAATAACACATTCATACAGTGTTATCTTGATAAAAGGGTTTTGACCTAACCCTTGTTTTGTTTTCAACCTAGGTTTTATTCATTCACTCAAACTTTTCTTGTTTCAAAATGACGGAGCTCGTCATTTTAAAACAAGAAAACATTGTGTGGACCTAACAGTTTTAAAATTGAAATAACCAATGTTATTTCAATTTAAAACCTGTGTGTGGACATACCCTATGAGTGTATATGTGGAGAAAGCAAATGTCAAGAGTTTATGGCCCCCAATACTATGCAGACATCACTAGAACAAATACTTGCTATATAAAACTTGTGAGATCTCTATTTGTCCCTATTTACTATCCTTCCAGTTCTCTGAAGCTCTTCTTCTACTGTCATTTGAATTGCCATCCCTAGTCTTTTGATCCCTAGGTTCTCAAATGCCAAATTCCCTTTTCCTGTCGATAAATAAGTTCCTCAGTACCAACTTCCAGTTATAGGATATGTTGTTTCTCAGTTCTGGCACTTAGCCTGGGTCTGACCACAGTTCTAAGCAAATCCTATTTACTCTTGAGCTTCCTAATTGAGAGACATCTCTGGGGTGCATTTTCAAGAACCACAAAATGTTGGAGGACAAGTCGCCAGATTCACAAGTTTTGAAGGCCATATTTAGTGTATTCTGCCTATTTTGGGGCTCCTCACTACAAGAAGGACATGGACTAATTTGGAGAGAGTTCGGTGGAGGGCAACAAAAATTATGAGAGAACTGGAGCACATGATTTGTGATAGAGGCCTTCACCTAACTGAAGGGCAGGTTCCAGGAAGGATGGAGGTCAGTTCTCAGTGCTGGCCAATGAGCAAACAAAGAACAATGATCTTACATTGTATCTGGGGAGGTCTAGTTGGGATATTACAAACTTTGTTTGTTTGTTTGTTTGTTTGTTTGTTTGTAAGAGGATGGTGAAGCACTAGAATGGGTTACCTAGGGAGCTTGTAGAAGCTACATCCTTAGGAATATATAAGGTCCTGCTTGACAAACTCTGGCTGGGATGAGTTTGCTGGGATTAATCCTGTTTTGAGCAGTGGATTGTATTAAATGACCGTAGGACCTAAATTTTGTGTCTCTATAAACAAACCAACTAGAATGTTACAATATTGCATTAGAAATTAACAAACACAGAAAAATTATCGGAAGTAATAGGAAGGAACTTGGATATTTAGTCAAACACTTTAAAATTCTTACTTTTTTCTAAACTGTTTTGGCCATCCCCAATCAATAAAGCCATAGGGAAACTCATATCTTGTAGAAGCTGCAAAAGAGTTGAAAGATTATAGAAATAAACCAAATACCAGAAATGTTGACAAACAGCAAATGTAAGAGACTTTGACAAGTGTAACTGTGAAAAGTAAATTCAGGTACTGTGAAAAACAAATATGGATTGTGTGACAGATACAAAATATGGAAGTAAGTGACAAGTACAGCTACTAAACTGCCACAAATAGAGATAATGTCATAATGATCAAAAGAGAACTTGGCAAACATAAAAAAAAACCAATATAGTCATGAAGTAAACAAAGTAAATGCTCATGCTGCTAACTCAAAACCAGGCCTTGGTTTCAGAACAAATTTAGCAGAAGCAGCAACTGTATTGTATCAAAGTGTCTTTGCCAGTAGCAAGGATAATAGCTTACACAGCACACAGGTGGAAGATAAAAAGAAAAGGGAACAGAAATATCTTCAAAATGTATACCATGAAAGTACAAAGGAGTAAGGTCATGGCATGTGAGACTCATAATGGTAAAGTATAACTGAGAGGTCACTGCACAACTACAGCTCTGTCCCTCGCAGCTTTGTATTGACATTGATGATTTTGCTAGTCTCCAACAATTAGATGTAGCCAATTAACTTTGCTGAACTAGTACAATGTTATCTGTTCTTTCAACTAACACAGCATTATTCTTTCAAATAATTCATCATAAAAAGGATGACAAAAAGAGATTCTATATTACTTAACTATATTTTAAAATAACACATAGCACTCCAAATCTTTGCATTCAGTTTGATAACAATGCTGCATGGTGCAGCCAAGATATAGTAAACTCTATCAATGCACACAGTTCAGATATTTATAAGTCATTTATCATTTTGGCATTAAGGCATCAAGGAGGACAGAAAAATTGTAAAGTGAAGTTTTGGGAGCAAGGTAAATTAATTTTTTGGGCTGCATACTCTGAGTCCTCATGATATAGAATGGGAAAATAATAGTCCATCACTGATCAGTTCTAGGATCCCTGCAATGAGGTATGGGCTATATAAGGGTAACACTTATACTAATGAATATTTTTATCTCATCCACCTGTGATTTCAGTGATTTTCTGAATGGTTATTTGGAGTGATATTCTGGAAAACTATGAATGTTATATGCACCAAAGAGTAAACTGGAAGCCAAGCACAGATTTGAAAATCATGACAGGTACAAAATGCAGAGTAGTGAACATGTTTCTCTGTCTCACAAGTTCTTCTACCCATCCAACAGCCAGAAACTCATATGAGTATGTAGGGCTGAGATTAGAAAATGCTGCATAGATTAGGATACTAAATTCATATTTAGTCATATAAATATGTGACCTGATTTTTCAAAGAGCAACCATTGAGGTCTTTCAAACAAGTGCTTTTCATTGGAAAATCAGTTTATAGATTTCAGTGCCTCAGTTTTGATTTAGAAACCAATTTTTAACTATCACAAACAAACACACAAAAACCACCACTACCACCTTGGCCTAAATGTTAATTCTGTCTAGAATACAAAGAAAAGAGCAGGATTAAGAATCATGAACAACACTGAGTGTTTTTCGAAGTGCTGGATTATGACTTTATGGTTTTGTTAACTGATGAAAGGAGTCTGGGGTTTTTGGAGAGGCAGCAATAGCTAGTATTAGGGAAAGATTTAGGACATAGGCATGGCCTTGTTGTTAGACCAGAATCCTGCCAGGCCTGACACTTGGAATCTAGTTCTGATTCTTCCAGTTATGATTTTATGCTGAACAGTTTTCTTTAACACTTTAGACTTATTATTCAAATAAATTTTAACAGTTGAAAGTAACTAAACCAGATTCAAGGCAATAGAGAATTAGACATTTCATGTCTGTTTCCCCATTGGTAACATAGAAAAAAAAAATACTTACCTGTATTTGTACACTTTGAGACAGTCAGACAATGAATGCTATAAATCCAAACTTTATGCAAGTAATGTGCTAGTAATGCAGAAGTGCCCCACATCCTGCCACAAATTTGGGAAATTTGGATCCCCAAATCTAACCATGTCCCCATGCTTTTGACTCTGATTTGCATTAAAACCTGGAAGCAGGTTATTTTTTAAGATTTAACTTGGATGCAGTCCTACATGGCTAAAATTGAGAACAACTCAATCTATTGCAGATGTAGTGAACTACTCAGAATTTTATCTCAGACCTGAATTTTAATCCTATCCTGCGTCTGTTCTTTATTACAACTGAGCAGACGATATATTCTTCAGTTCACTTCCAATTCTAGAAAATCATGGGAAAATTATGATGACTCCAAAATTATTTTTATTAAATTTTCAGTAAATTGAAAAGTTGAGGAAAAAATCCTTTCATGTCAAGCAAGGGGATTTTGAAAGAATAAAAAAACAAAAAACCTTAAATTAAAAATCAAAACATTTCAATGTTTACAGTTATTTTTTTTAAGACTTAAACAATTTGCTGATGTCAACATGAATTTACAAATTGTTTGGTTGACACAAATCTGCATTTTCATTAAAAAAAAAGTTCTGACTTTTCATCCAGGTTTACTCTAGATATGTATCTAAATACCATGTTTCTGGTTTATATCTTCTTGCTAACAAAGGAACCTGAAGGGGATAACATCCTTCATTTTAAATTACAGAAGAATATGCTGTTTCCCTGGCAAAGTGATATGCTTACATACAGAAGACACAAAAAATGGAAAGCGTTTGCTTCAACTTTTCAACACTCCTTGTTATTCCACAGTAAATGATAGTTTAACTATATTAGTCGTAGGAGTGGCAAATAAATAAATTATGTACCATGAAAGTTTTTAATATAGCTTTTTAAAAAACAGCTCCATACTGAAAGTACTGATGACCAGGGCTTAAAGTTAACACAGAACCCCAACCAAAACAGTTTGAACTACTATGTTAGCACTAAGCCCAACATTCAACTTGTAGTACTGTTCTTTAATTATCTCCTTGGTTAGTTATGACCATATAATCACTCACTTCCATTCGACGGCTTAACAGATGTTTTTCACTCCATTTCAACACCAGTTTTTACTAGGTCTCTATTTCTGAGTCACTTCTACTGACAATAAAAATGTCATAAAGTGAACTTTTTACTAAAACTTATGTAAAAGAACCTACTTTTTGTACATTAATTTGCTAAAGAACATTATGTTAACCCCCATTTAAAGGGGAGTGGAATCTTATTCTCACCACTAATTGTAGACACAAATGCTGCCACTTGTCACTGAAATACTTCATTTACAAGGTACCTAAAGAGCAGTATTTACATCCATAATTAAATGTGGTTTCAAAATGGTGTCACAAAACTTTGAGTGCCAGAATGGAAGATCCGCTTGCCCACAAAAAATCAGGGTCTTCATTAACATTTGAAAATTAGTCATTGCTAAAATATGCTAACTAACTTCCATCAAAAAATTATGAAGGTGATTAATATAAACATTTAATTCACATACATCCAAGTTCCTTTAGGTCAGCAGAACATGCTGTCTTCAAAGGAGCTTAAAAAGTTTATTTACAATAGCATGCATTTTAGAGATTCCATGAATAGGCCTTGTCAGTGTATGACACAGTGGTTGCAAAGGAGCTAGATCAGGTCATCATGTTAATAACTGTGTATTGAACAAGAGGGACAGAAATAATATGAGTGGAATCAAGTAAATACCATATCTGATTTTTTTATAAAATTGTAAAAAAGGAAATACATTTTCTTTTGAATCCAGATAAATTAATTATGAGAGATTATACATAGGCAACACTGCTCCTTGACTATTGCAAAGCAGGAGACACATTCACAGCTCCAAAACCATTTTTACCTCTTTTTGGAGGATCACAGATGGATTGTTTTGTGTTGCAGGGGAGTGGGGCACTGGGGCACGGACCCCACAATGTGAGAGTGTGTCCCAATCAAGAGGTAAGAGACCAGACCACTATTTTTTGTTTAACCACTATTCATGTAACTTTTATTGAGGTATATAGGGTTACAAATAAAGAAAAATAGGTTAAATAAAAGGTTAATATTTTTTTTTTCTAATAAGGCTTAACAATACTGTACAAAATTATTAAATTCAGTGATATCAGCTTGTGATTGCATACTTCTGGTAAGCTGTATGCTACTAAGCTAAGCTAAGCATATTATTAATGTTCCTATTACTAAAATTAAAAGGCTTGCAACCCCTATTAAATCACACTTATCCCAACACCCCATACAAACTGTGTTTTCAAAAGTCTATTTCTTTAAGGCATTTAAAGATCCTCCAAGTACAAATTAATAGCCCAATGAACAGAAAATAGAGCACTAATACAACTATAATGCCTATCCCAATCCCTGTGCCTAACCCTGAAGTAAAACCCCGGTGCCAATCCTGGTTGGTGCAGTTTAGCAGAGTAGTGTTGATGGGAAACAGGGATAGAACACAATCTGTGGGTGAAAGAACTTTTCTATTTAACACACACACACACACACACACACACACACACACACACACACACACA
>ML681993.1:42549217-42560987 GCA_007922195.1 Podocnemis expansa | reverse complement strand
ACACACACACACACACACACACACACACACACACACACACACACACAAATACATCATGCACAGCCCAGGACAGCACAAACACCTTGCTTTCTCCTCCTTACTCTCCAGTCACCATGGCCCGGTGGGGCTAGACATGGACTGTTTGCAGCTAGGAGTCACAAGGATCAGCTGGGGTGTCTGGCGGGGAGTACAAGTGGATTTATTCTTTCACCACAATCTTTCACTCTGCAGTTGCCCACATTGGATTGTGGGAGAGGAGTTAGAAGTAACAAACGCCAGCTTGACTTTGATCTGTGAGGTTAGTAAGTTTAGAGAAGTGATAATACATATAAACACAACCCCAAAAAGTGTCCCCCAAGTTAAATCCCGAATTTACCACGGTTATATTTACCACATCTGGCTGTTATCTCCAGAGGGACAGACAGCAGACCTGTTTCTTTGAGGTAGAATGAAAAATGTGAGAGAACAGGCCGGTGTCAAAATCGGCTCAACTGAACTTACAGCTCACCATGGCTATCTGTGGCCATAAAAATCAGAGCACACCAGTCTGACGTCAACCGGCTGTATGCTTCTCAAAAAAATCTGCACTTGACCATATCAGTGTTGAAATCGGCTTGATCGAACTTACAGCTCACCGTGGCTGTCTGCAGCCATAAAAATCAGAGCCCAGCACAACTCATTGCAACTGGTTGAACATCCCCTGCCACTACGTTTGGATATGTCAAGGCCTGTGGCCCTGCAATCTGGGGTGGCCAAATGAAAAATAAATTAATAAAAAAGTCAAAAAGGCCAAAGAAAAGAAAAAGATCTGCAAAAAGAGAGAGAGAGGAAAAAAATGCAGGCTCCCTTGGTCATCAGTCAAGAGGTTCAACTCCTCCCTAATGGAAGGCGGGGAGTGCCTTGGGTTGGCCAGATCCCTTGGAGACGCGACAGGCTGCTGACCTATCATCCCTCCAATGTGTCCAGAAACAGTCTTCCCCTATTTATGGCTAACCCCCCCCCCCCCCCGAGTTAGCATATTGCTCACCTGGAAGCTTACTGACTTTGGTCAGTAGCTTTTCCTTTGTTTTTTTTTTGTTTGTTTGTTTTTGTTTTGTTTTGTTTTTTTTCCTTCTTCTTCTTGAGCTTTGCAGATGTTCGCTGTAGTTTATCTTATTACTTCCGAGGGTTCAGTCCGAACTGGTCTGGGGTGCTTGCAGTAGGTTTCTTAGAAAACAGTTATTGTCTGCAGTTTTCTGACCATGAGGTAACACCACATAATTGTTCTCTGATCTGGGGGCCTAGCAGGTTACATTCCATTATACAGGCTGTAGTTTAGCCACAGCAAGATCCAGGTGGAAAAATTATTTTCACACTTCGAAGACCAAACATTGTTCTAAGATCACAGATGGATTGCTCTGAAGACTTGTATTGCCTTTCCGCACCACTGATCTAAAACTGTATGTGGAACGGGTCACTTACCTGTGCTAGGCAGCAATGCCAACCAGTGTGGCTGCAGAACTCTGTAGGTTGGCTTAACCTTTCTTAAGTTGATCTAAGGCTCCAGTGTAGATGTACTCTTTGAGTATATGTTCTAAAGAACCTTTTGAAGGACATCAGTGAATGACCCCAAAGAGCCCCAGCTTTAAGCAGAAGCTACTTTTGGCCCAAGAATCCATTTACATTTTCAATGCCTATGCATGGGCAGAGCTGAGATCATTATCAACCTCTGGGTATTTCCATTGATTTTAGTCTTAATGACACATATAAGTCGGTCCTCACTGAAAAACTGATCCTAGGAAAAACTGACCACTACTTCAGAGGTGATGAAAGGAACCTTCAGTTTATGTCAAAGCCAAAGAGTCACTCACTAGCTTCCATCCAAATTCTAACCATCCAGCTTGCATCCACCTTTCTTGTTTGAAAAAAAAAAAAACAAAATCCCACAAGATTTGCTTACATTGTTCTTTATCCTAGAAAATTATTCTCTGTGGCTATGTCCACACGTACATCATTATTTCGAAGTAAGTTATTTCAAAATGAGCTATTTTGAAATAATGTCCTTATTTCGAAATAACAATTCGAATTAAGAAAATGTTAATTCAAATTAAGGGAAAAGTTCAAAGAGAAATAGCATGTCCAAACACAGGACTTGCTATTTCACTTTAGGAGAGCGGCACCATGGGAGGTGTGGCAACATGGCCCCTTCCCTGGGCCATTCCCCCACCCAATACAGGCTAAAAGGAAGGCACCCTGGGAAGAAGAAGGGCAAAAGTGTCATTTTCAATTAATGGTTATTTCGAAATAACATGTCCGAAAGGCATTATTTTGAAATAACAGCCATTTTGATTTAATTTAGGTTTAAGCTATTTTGAAATGATGGGTCTTATTTCAAAATTACAGAGCCCATCATTTTGAAATAAGAATATGTTGTGTGGATCTAATCTCTTTTATTTCAAAATAAACAGTGTTATTTTGAAATAAAAGAGATGTGTGGACATACCCTGTCAGTCTCCAAATAGTAAACCATTTGTGTAATAGGCTGTCTGAAGGGTAGGTACAATACAAAGAATGCGTATGTGTCCATAACTGAAAAGAAAGGGGGGGGGCATCTTTAGCCATGCTGGCCTATCCAGTTTTCATACTAGGTTCAAATTTCATACAAGGTTCAATTTATCAATTTCCTCATCATGGCTTTCTGCAGTGAAAATGACAGAACTGCTTTCTCAGAAAATTTGTTCCGGGTAGAAATTTGCAATTATATCCATAGAGTAACAAAAGTTCTCATTTGTTGAATATAATCTATAAACTACAGTAACCACCTGCAGTAGTAAGAAAACGGATTGACAGAGCAAGACGGATACCCTGAGATCAACTACTACAGGAGAAGCCTAAGAAAGGAAACAACAGAATGCCACTGGTCATCACATACAACCCCCAAGTCAGACCTCTACCACAGATCATTAAGGAACTACAGCCTGTTCTAAAAGATGATCCTTCACTGTCTCAAGCCTTGGGAGGCAGACCTCTCCTCACCTACAGACAGCCCCCTAACCTTAAACAGATAAATCACCAGTAACCACAAACCTAAAAACAGAAACACTAAAGGAGGCACATACTCCTGCAACAAACCACATTGCCAACTTTGCCCACATATCTACACAAAAGACAACTTTACAGGACCTAATAAACCCAGCTACTCCATCAAAGGCTCATTCACCTGCTAATCCAGTAATGTGATTTATGCCATCATGTGCCAGAAATGCACCCACCCCTTATACATTGGACAAACCATACAGTCTCTGTGCAGAAGTGTAAATGGGTACAAAACTGACATCAGGAATCACAATATTAAAAAACCAGTTGCTTAGCACTTCCATGATTCTAATCATTCTGTGGATGACTCATTAACAGTTATGCTCAAGTTAATAAGACATCAAGACTTCAAAGAGAAACAGATGGACAATAACTGATGTACAGAATCAATTGTGTGAAAGCAGGCTTAAATCATGACAATGGGCTCTTTTCCCATTAAAACAGGTGATTTGACTTCACTTTTTTCTATGTGCTGTTTCCCAGTGTTTGAATCTTCACAACTGCTTTGATTTGCTGTTACAGTATGACTTGATCCCCTGACTTACACTCCCCTGCATTTATTTTCCTGCCATTCTTTAAGTCCCCCCATCTTCAAAGTAGGATTTTCTTCCAGAAAAGCTCGTGCAATAAATAAATGTCTTAGTCTTTAAGTGCCACAGGACTCCTTGATTGTTTTACAAAACCTAGGGCTCTTAAGAAGTGTAACTATCCTAAGTGATAAAGAAAACTTGCAATATCCTAAAAAGTAGAAAGGAAAAAAACAACCACAACAAAACAAACTAGACCCTATGCAGATAATGGAATATATTATATTGATTGCAGGATTCAAATAATTGCTACTCGCAATGAAACAAGCAATTTCTTATGGGTTATTATATGGTGGGTTTGCAGTTTTCAACATTTTAGTATTTTTTAATTACAAGTGACATCCTGCTTGTAAAAAGTAGACATTAAGGTATGGGTTATCTTTTATACTCAGGGTCCTTTACATTATCTGAAAGGCTAAAAAGGTTTGTATTTTTTGCCATCAGTATAAAAGAGCCAGTGTGAACATAATAATCAGGCTTGGGTGTCAAGAGTGACTTCAAACGGGAGGGAGAGTGAAGCTAATATAGAGTGCTTTCTAAAAATCTGATCTGAAGTGCTAGGAAATTAATAACTTTCTGAACTATTGCTTTATCATCATATTTTTTATATTTAGCATATTTTATGACATCAATCTTGTTTCCCTTCATTAATTAATATTACTATTTAATTAGAAAGCTTAAATACATATTTTGAAATAGTTAATTCTTTTGAAATTTAGATTTGCCACTGATTATTAATTAGTAAATTGATAGTTAATTCCTAGCTATTGCTAATTTTGGGGAGAAAATGTTTCCCTCCCCTTTCAGTATATGCATACCTCCAACAGAGAAAATGTAATTCCATTTAAATAATTATCAGTAGGAGACGGTTATATTTAATATCAAAATAACTCTTGTTTGTTTTGGCTAAATAATTGAAATATTTAACCTGTCTTTAACCTTCATCTAGGACAGGTATACTTTATGTACATGTATAATCTTTTCCTCATTTCAAATATAAAACTGAGTTTAAGTCATTAAGACTCCTGTGGAACCACTATCAACTGAACCACTGTCATAGCTTGATTAGAACTTGGGTAAATATATACTGCTAATTGAAAATCCACCAGACATTCTCTGTCTCCATCTTCAAAACAAATAAAGTTTCATAGCAGTTATATAGAATTGTTAAAAAAAAAAAAAACAGGGAGGAGGAAGAACATGGCAACAAGAGGGTCTCTTACTCATTATGGCCTAGATTTTGCCTGCTCTTATGTAAGGTTAAGTTTTAAGGACAATTCAATTATTCTCTTTCCATATATATAGCTTATATAAGTACTAGAGAAAACCCCAGTTCTCTGGTTCAAGGAAGCATAGCTTTTACTTCAATCTCATTGTGTCCAGTACAGTGAAAAGAAGCAGGGATTAGATGGACTCATATCTTCCTTCTCTCCACCAGAGGCATACTGGCTATGTCTGCACTAGAGGGCTCATTTAAGTCAACATAATAAGTTTGACTTAATGTCGACCTTATTAAGCCAATTTAGTGAGTCCCTATTTTTTAAGTTGACTTCATAAAGTCACATTAAGCCAAGAGACACATTTAAATGGGTCTCCTGGCTGGCTTTAGTTGACTTTCAAAAGTAAACTTATATGGCTCTACAGCCTTAAGTTGACTTTATTAAGTCAACTTTGATGGCCACATTTCAGTGCTTAGGTCAACGTAATGATCTCTAAATGTGGCCAAGGGGTTGCTTAAGTTGATTTAAGTCAACAAAAGCCCCTAGTGCAGACAAAGCCACTGTTAGGGTATAAGTACCTAACACATGATCATGGAAGTATTTAGGCCTGACTATCTCTGAGATGGGATTCTTGGCTTCCGGGACTGCCTGAAAGTTAATGTCTCTGAGCTATACATGTTAGCAAATAAAATAGAAAAATATGTGTTCCTCTTGCTTGTCTGCAGTTATTTTTTTTCCTGTATTACTATGAAAATATAAGAAATCCAGTTAAAATGTTTCAAGACATAGTGAAGGTATGATATATAAATGCACAAGTAGAAATAACACTCTGGCTTCAAGACAGACACCAGAGCAAGACCAAGCAACTGTCTGGGAAAGAAAGAAAGGTAAATGGAGGTGTTAGGGCCATAAACCGAGAATGTCCAAGATGTGACCCCCTTTCCCCCCATCCCTTCCAGGGAGAACAAAGGAGTTGTACCAAAGCCTCCACATCTCCGAAAAAAATATGTAACTATATATATGGAAAGGGTGGTAATGGAGGCCGAGTGGCCTATAACTATAATTAAGGCTACCAAGAAGAATAAGGTAGGAGAGGGTTTAGTCAGGATACAAAACTTTTGAGTGAAAGGAAAAGTTCTATTAATGTATAGAAATAGGATTGGGGGTGGAGTGCAAAGAATCCTATGTCCATAAAAGCCCAGCTAGTTTAAAGTACTTATAAGTACAGCGATAGTTTTAAGCTTGTCAGCATAACCTTCAATAAAACCTTCCTGGAGTGCCTGAAGACTGGACATCAGACTACAGTACATATACCATTAATCCAAACTGATCTGGGCATTCTTGATTCCTCTGTGACAGAATGATTCTTTACCTCTTTAAGGCATAGGTAGGCCTTATAAAAGGAAAAAAAAAAAAAAAAAAAAGATAAATTCCTGTAAATGTGTTGCCACCAAACTTAGGGTACAAATGATAGTATTTAAAAGTGTTTTCCAGTGATTTCCATTTAAATCTTTGAAAATTCCTTAGAATTGACAGCCTCATTTTACCCATGCGAGGACACAGAAATAGTCTTCCCTTTCAAGAACTGAGATTCGGACAATAATTCTTCAAAACCAGTATATCTCTCTTTAAAATGCTAATTCTAATACAATCTAAATCTTAAATCAGAAATTAACAATGTAACAAATGAAATAAGTTGCTTGAGACAATACAGAATAATACAGAAGTACATCAAACTGCAATACAGTACTTATAACACAATATAATCTTCTCTCACTATGTATTATAAACTTATGACTACTTAATTGCATGGTGGCATGGCAAATATACAATGTACACAGAGATAGAAAATTTTTTATCAATATGTTTCAAAGCTTTAATGCAATGTTGCAAAACTATACAATGCTATTACTATTAATGCAAAACTATTACAATGCCACACATAAATCCCTTATTTATACATATACGGTAACATTAGATTAGTACACATTCAATAACATAAATACAAACTAACATTCTATAAGTGTTGATGATTCAGTCATAGAATGGGTGTAGAGATAAGTCACTGAGACCAACACATGTAATTTGTATTTACAACTATGCATATCTATTCCTTATTTTTAATGAAAAAAATGATATTCCTTCCTTGATCTCATCTTAGGTCCTTCTGTTCCATCTTCTTGCTGCTGCTGTCTTCTTCTCTCCTTTTCTGACCATCTGGTCACCCACACACAAGCCTTATATATAATTATCTACCTTTTCTGACTAATTGCTTTCATAATGTCAATCAACATATTCTTCTCCTCTAAGGTGTGATGTCATTTCTGACTAATCAGTTGCTTGATATGCTAATTATATTAACTTGTTTTCTTCAACCTCCTTGAGATCCTCCTTACTACCTCACTGCCCTCTCCACTCAGGTATTAGTCATGATCTTCATTTCATCCCAATCAACCTTTCTGTCAATTTCTTAACCACATATATTTTGTTTTTCTCTGTCTCTTACTTGACATCATAACAACCCATCATGTTAAAACTTCCTCTAAAAAAACCTGTTTGTTTACTATTTATCAAAAGCCTTACATGTAAAAGTATATTTATAGTCATGACTAACAATTTTGATACTATCACCATTATGTTTTTAAATAAAATAAATAAAATGCATGATGTTTTTATCCCTCCCTGGATGCCTATGTTTTAGCTGTGTGGCTACGTGCTGTCTCTAGTGCTGATCTTCTTATATGGACTAGAGTTGCTTGAAAATCTCTTGTATCAAAGGAACAATATCTCTCTCTTTTAGCAAAGATGTCAGGTGAAAAATCGATTCCGCAATGCTGAATGAAGTGAGGATTAAACTGCAGACCCATGATGAGGGTAAAGGGATCTGATTGCAGCAGAAACTTCAAACAATGTCATTGGTTGTGCAATATTTGACCAGATAATGAGGAAAGGGAGTCTATGTCACCCAGAAAAGAGAAAGAGGTGTCTTGTGGACAATGTAAAATATTGGCTAACTATCAGGAAGACAATGATGTGACATTGTGCAGTTGAGTCAAATGCAATAATGCATTTTGGTAGATGCTCAACAACATAAAATGCCCTTTGTTCCCATATATGATATGCTTAATAAACTACCACTGCATATATCCTCATCCCTCTCGTCTGCTGCATGGCAGTTGGTGACTAAAACTGAATTGTCTCCTACTAAGTTATATAGTAACTGATGCTTCCTCTATTACTTGAGATCTCTATAAAATATTTGGTATCACTGTGTTCGGTCTGAATTGATTCCCCTTCCAAAGTCTGGTTGCCTTGTGTATCCCATGTTTCACCTTACTTAAAAACTACTAGCTTACAAAATAGACTTAAAAATACAAAGTGTCATCGCTTATTGTTACTGAAAAATTGCTTATTTTCCAATTTTTACCATATAATTATGAAATATATTGATGGGACTATAAATATTGTACTTACATTTCACTGTGATATTTAGCCTGTTTTTCACATGTGAGCCTTGTCATTCTGGTATGCCGTGAAGCAACTACAACAATTAAGCTTTTCTCCACACTGAGCCTATTCCTACCTTTGTCTTGTTGGCAGTCATAGGAGAGAATGAGACTTTGCAAAATATGTTGAACCAAAAGGTAATGGAATATCCAAAGTATGGGTCTATAAATCAGTGTCCTCTTTCTGTATTCAGGTCTGGTGTTATGCAGTAGCAAGCAAAGCAATTGTGCAGGGCCCCATGCCACAGGGAGCCACATTAAGCTATCTTGATTGGATTACAGCTTCAGCCGTGAATGTCTAGGCTCAGCCTTAAGCTTCAGTCCCACTTGACAAGGTTCTGGGTTCAGCTTTTCTGACCTGCATTCCAGAAAGTCTGATAATAGACTTGCAGACTCCATTAAAATGAATTTGTGACCCACTTTGGGGTCATGACCTACAGTTTAAAAATAGCAGATTACTGTATAAACAAGGCACTGCCCATCTAAAAACTGAAGTTTGCACTGTCTTTTCTAGTGCTTTTCATGGAGACTGTTGTAAAACTAAGCAAATATCTAGATGTGTTGACATACCTCCTGTGTAGCCTTGGTACTGTATAGACCAGGGGTGGCCAAACTTATGGAACTCAAGAGCCATACAAGTTTATTATTAAGCCCATGAGAGTCACACTGAGGCCCTAGCTCCTGCCTCTCTGGTCAGGCCATGGCTTCTGCCACTCTGCTCAGGCCTGACCATGATCCCTTCTCCTTCCAACAGCTCCTCAGCCCTCACTGCCTGCTTCCTCGGTGGGTGAGGTCCCATTAATACCAGGGTCTCAAACTCAAATCACCACAAAGACTTCATGAGGGCTAGGATATTAGTCCGAGGGCCACATCACTGAAACCTTTTCATACAACAGTTTTTAAAACTCTGAAGTGCCACTAGTTCATTTAATTAAAATTAAATTAAAAATTAATTAATATAATTCAAGTGATTGTAAATAAAATGATTAACTGGGTTTTATTTCATTTGTAAAGGTTCTAATTAAAATTAAACATTTTAAAGTTTTTTTGTTTTGTTTTGTTTTGTTTTTGTTTTTTTTTAAGAAAGAGAAGGAAGGAGACAAGGAAGGAAGAGAAGAGAGAAAGAAAGAAAATAAGACATATAGAAGGAAGAGAAAAGAAGAGAAAGAAAGAGAAAGAAAGAAAACAAGAGAGAAGGAAGAAAGAGAAAAAGAAAGAGGGAGAAGGAAGAGAAAGAAAGAAGATAAGAAAGATGGAAGGAAAGAGAAGAGAAAGAATGAAAAATAGAGAAGGAAGACAGAGAAGAAAAAGAAAGAAAACAAGAGAAGGAAGGAAGAGAAAGAAAGAGAAAAGAGAAAAATATATTTGGAAGGAAGAAAAGGAAAGCAAGAGAAGGAAGAAAGGAAAAAGTAAGAAAAGCAAAAAGAGATGGGAGGATGAGAAAGAAAGGAAAAAAGAAAAAGAAAGAGATGTAAGAAAAAGAAATAAAGGAAAAAAGAAAAAGAAAGAGATGGAAGAAAAAGAAAGGAAAAAAGAAAAAGAAAGAGATGGAAGCAAAACAAAGAAAGAGAAGGAAGAAAGGAAGAAAAAAGAAAAAAAAAGTTGGCTCAGGGGCAAGGTGATGTTCCTGTCACTGCCAGCGATGTGGCTGCAGTTGGGGCCATCCCCCAGTCCCACAGGAAGGACTGGGGTCCCTGAGGGACAGAGCAGGCCATCCGCTGCTCTCCCTTCCAGAAGGGGGGGGGCGTTAAGGCCCCACCTAGGCCTGCCTTCTCAAAGGACAACCCTGCAGGGCTCTGCCTGCGACGTGACTCTCAGAGATGGCAAGCTCCATCTTGAGGCTGGGTGGGGAAGAGATGGTGCAGTGCAGTTGGTGGTAGGACTCTGGGAGGAAGGCAGATGGCTGTGAGCTCCCAGCCAGCAGGGCCATGGCGAGCTACTGCAAAGGCGTCCAGTGATACGGAACCCCTGAATTCCAGCTCTTCTGAGGCCTGCAGGAAGGAACGCTACACGAGCTGCATTTTTCTTTTCAAGAGCTGCATGCGGCTCATGAGCCGCAATTTGGCCACACCTAGTATAGACATTTAATGAAAGCGTGCTGGATCGTCCCCAAAAATCCCAGCACAGAAGGAAATCTCCCCTTTTGCTGAGCAGAAGGGATTGCATGCTTGTGCAATCCAGATTAGGAGATCATCATACTGGGAAGGACCGGCTGGGCAGGATAAGGATGAACTATGGTCATTATTCTGCCCCTAACAATGCTACAGTGAATCTGCTTTTTATTTAATGCAACTTTTAGAGGGTATCCAAAGACAAAAGTTGGATAACATGACTATCACAGAACAAGGGAGAGAAAAAGCTTGTCCATACATAATCATGCTGCAGTATTGATGTCCAATATTTTACACCCTATTGAGGCACATGAAAGATGGGATACTTCCATTTGTTATAGACATACAACAACTATTTATAAACTACAATGAAATGTGAGATATGAGACCTCAAGCCTTCTAATGGGAAGGACTGATTATTTCTTATCCTGTATTTCAGACCAACCTAAATACATTTGTGAGGAAATCCCACAAAGTAACATTTATATATGAAATTTGACAGCCTTTTGAAGCTGCTTAGAAAATTGGAATGGTAGAATAAATCCTGGTGGAAATGGTTTGGTGGGCAGAAAGCAGGTGAGGCAGCCACAGGCGCATGAAAAATGCAATTTGTCATATTGTTCTGCAGTTTATCATGCATAGTTTCACACCATGTATAGCAGAGATAGAGACTCACATAAACATGTTACACGCTTGTGCCAGTCTAGCTAATAGGGAGGGATTTTTGTTTTGCTTTGTTTTAATCCTAATATAAATCAAATGCTTCACTTTAGATACTATAAGAAAACATCTGTTTTAAAATTAAAAACAACACAACCAAATTACTGGGGGTGAGGGGGAATCTATGAGTATAAATTAGAGGAAAAGGATTCATGAATTCAAATAGTTTTGTAAACAAAAATGTTGTCATGGCTCATAAAATCCTAATATTCAGAAAATTAAAACATCTGTGTGTATAGTGCATGAGGACTGAGTATATTTTGGGCAGAAGCATGGCAATATTTATTATTATAATATAATATGTTCAAGGTTACTAGCAGTTCTTACCTTGGACTGTCCTGATTTCTGCAATTAAAATCTCATTGTTAACATTACATTAAAGGCGTGTTTTGCGTGTGATTCTCTGAAACTGTATACATAGTTTGGTTAAAAATAACTCATCCTTTTTTTTAAGCAGTCTTATAATTATCTTTTCTCAGATTTACATTTCACCTTATTATCCATTTAAGCTTATATATATATATATATATATATATATATATATATATATA
>ML681993.1:42509826-42549117 GCA_007922195.1 Podocnemis expansa | reverse complement strand
TATATATATATATATATATATATATATATATATATATATATAAATTCCTCTCTCACCCCTATGGGTGGTATGTGTCATCCTCAACCTCAGGTCCTCTACCAGAGGCCTGGGAGTTTGAGGGTTCTGCACAGTATCTTAGCTGTTACTAGCACTGCACTCTTCTGGACAGAGAGCTCTGATGTTGTTCCTGGGATCTGTTGGAGCCACTCTCCCAGCTTAGGAGTCACAGCCCCGAGTGCTCCTACCACCACCGGGACCACTTTGGCCTTCACTTTCCACATCCGCTCTAGTTCCTCTTTCAGGCCCTGGTACTTCTCCAGCTTCTCATACTCCTTCTTCCTGATGTTGCTGTCACTTGGCACTGCTACATCTATCACCACCGCGGTCTTCTGGTCCTTGTCTATTAGCACGATGTCTGGTTGATTGGCCAGTACCTGCCTGTCTGTCTGGATCTGGAAGTCCCACAGGATCTTAGCCCTGTTATTCTCCACGATCTTCTGTGGGAATCTCCCATCTGGTCTTGGGAGGGTCTAGCCCATACACTGTGCAGATGTTCCTGTACACAATGCCAGCTACTTGGTTGTGCCGTTCAGTGTATGCTGTTCCTGCCTGCATCTTACATCCTGCCACTATGTGTTGGACTGTCTCTGAGGCCTCTCTGCACAGTCTGCACCTTGCGTCCTGTCTAGTGTGGTAGACCCCTGCTTCAATGGATCTGGTGCTCAGTGCCTGTTCTTGTGCTGCTATGATCAGTGCCTCAGTGCTGTCTTTCAGTCCAGCCCTTTCCAGCCACTGGTAGGATTTCCCAATGTCAGCCACCTCTGCTATCTGTCGATGGTACATTCCATGCAGGGTCTTGTCTTGCCATGGCACTTCTTCTGCTTGATCTTCCTCCCATGTCTGCTGCTGCTGCCTCAGGCATTCTCTCAGCAGCTCATCTTTGGGTGCCATCTTACTGATGTACTCCTGGATGCTCTGGGTTTCATCCAGGACAGTGGCTTTGACACTGACCAAACCCCGCCCACCTTCTTTCCGGCTGGCGTACAGTCTCTGGGTGTTGGACTTGGGGTGGAAACCTCCGTACATTGTGAGGAGCTTCCGGGTCTTCACATCGGCAGCCTCCATGTCCTCCTTTGGCCAGCTCACTATACCGGCAGGGTATCTGATGACTGGCAGGGCATACCTGTTGATGGCGTGGATCTTGTTCTTCCCATTGAGCTGGCTCTTCAGGACCTGTCTTATCCTTTGGTGGTACTTGGAAGTTGCTGTCTTCCTTGCCTCCTCATCGTGAGTCCCATGTGACTGTGGGATGCCAAGGTACTTGTAGCTGGTCTGTATGTCTGCTATGTGGCCTGCTGGTAGTTCCACCCCATCAGTCTTGACTACCTTTCCTCTCTTTACTACCATCCGGCCACACTTCTCCAGTCCGAATGACATCCCAATATCCTCACTGTAGATCCGTGTCAGGTGGATTAGCGAGTCGATGTCTCGTTCATTCTTAGCATACAGCTTGATGTCATCCATGTAGAGGAGGTGGCTGATGGTAGTTCCACTCTTGAACTTGTATCCATATTCAGTCCTTGTGATTATCTGGCTGAGGGGGTTCAAGCCAATGCAGAACAGCAGCGGGGACAGCGCATCACCTTGGTATATGCCGCACTTGATGGCCACTTGTGCAAGCTGTCTTGAGTTGACTTCCAGCGTTGTCTTCCACAGTCCCATTGAGTTCTTGAGGAAGGTCCTTAGTGTCCTGTTGACTTTTGTATAGCGCCAGACATTCACAGATCCATGTGTGCGGCATTGAGTCGTAGGCTTTCCTGTAGTCAATCCAGGCTGTGCTCAGATTGGTCTGTCTAGTCCTTGAGTCTTGGGTGACTGCTCTATCTATGAGCAGCTGGTGTTTTGAGCCTCTGGTGTTGTTCCCAATGCCCTTCTGAGCTGTGCTCATGTACTGGCCCACGTGGTCCTGTAGCTTGGCAGCTATGATGCCTGATAGGACTTTCCATGTTGTGGGGAGGCAGGTTATTGGCCGGTAGTTGGATGGTGCTGTTCCCTTTTGGGGGTCTTTCATGATCAGCACTGTCCTTCCTTGTGTTAGCCAGTCTGGGTGGGAGCCTGCTGCTAGCAGCTGGTTCATCTGTGCTGCTAGGCGTTCATGCACTGCTGTTAGTTTCTTTAGCCAGTAGGTGTGGATCATGTCCGGGCCAGGTGTTGTCCAGCTCTTCATGTTCTTGACCCGCTGTTGGATGTCGGCTATTGTGATGGTGACTGGTTCCTGTTCTGGGAGATTGCTGTGGTCTGTTCTCAGGTCCTGCAGCCACTTTGCACTGGTGTTATGAGTCTTCTCTTTCTCCCAGATGTTCTTCCAGTACTGTTCAGTTTCTGCTGTTGGTGGCTCTGCTGTTATTGTGTTGTTGCACTGCAGTTGGGAGTACAGCTTGGATGGTTCTTTGGAGAACAGGGCATTTATCTTTTTGGCCTCTGCTTCTCTAGTGTATCTCCTTCGCCTGGTGGCCGGTGCTGTGAGCCTTTGCTTAGCAGTCTCTAGGGCTTCAGATGGAGTCAGGCCCTTGTATTTTCTCAGTAGCCGAGTCTTATCCTTAATCTCTACACCCTTCTGTAGTGCCACCAGCTGGCTAACTTCTCTCCGGGTTGCCTTGATCTTATCCTCCAACCTCATTTTCCAGGGAGGGTATGTATTGCTGTTCTTCTTGATCATGTAGCCAAGCATCTCCAGGATTACAGAGGCTGTCGCATATACCAGTTCATTGGTTTCAGTGATGGTGGTAGTAGGAATTGTCATTAGGGCTCTATTGGCATCTTCTAGCATACTATCTGATGGTACTTCTCCCACGAGCCTTGGTAATCGGTCTCGAGGGTTGACTGTAGCTAGTTTATCCATGATCTTATGCCTCATATCAGCTGCTGTGTTCTGTAATGGAGGGGGTGGCAGTGAAGTTCCAGCTTCAGGTGGTGGCTGCACATCTAGTTGGTCTTCTGGGGCTTCTTCTTGAGTGTGGGAGGTAACGTGCAGTTGGTCTATCTCCAGTTGTGAGAGCAGCTGCCTCTTTACTATGTTGAAGCGTTGGGTAACTAGCTGTTTCTCAGTTAGTGTGGATGTAGGTCTTCTGTCCATCCATAGTTCCCTCATACGTTTCATATATCCCCTCTCATTAGGTCTGCTGTTGTAGTAGCATTCCATCAATTCCAGGTTCTCTTGTCTCGTCCATGCATGGTTTGTTCCAGTAGCCCACTTATCATCAGATTGTCCTGGTTCCCCAACATCTGGCGCGGACCTTGTTAATCCGGGCGACGTCCGAGCCGGCATGACTCTCCTAGTTCGTGTCACTCTCATATTCGAGGTAGGCAAGTGAGGCGTTAGGGGGTCTTTTGCCCAAGGACCCCTACTGGGAAGGTAGATAGGAACCCACCGGGATTTGAACCCCGGTCTCCCGTATCAAAGGGCACATATATATATATATATATATATCATAACACACATCATGGCACATTTAACCTTCTGAACACATGCACAGTTGGTAAAAAGATTACAACACTAGATTGTAACCAGTCTTTTTTTTTCCCTCAAAACTTTACACTTTGCTGTGATAAAATGCAAGTAATATACCTTCAGGCCTACTAGCGCTGATTTAATTTCTACCCAGAACTAGCCTCCTGTGCAATCTGTATTTCATTTCTAGAAAAGTAATATTTTTTCCAGAGCAGTTTTTGATTGATTTGCTATTGCTTTCATAATAATTTATGACAGTGAAAGATTAGCATGGCAAGAGAGAAAGTATATTAGCATATCTGCAGAGTTGATTATCATAGTTTTGAATTAGTCAAAGCATTCTGGAAAAAAAAAACAGGAGAAATACAAACTGTGATAATTATGCATTGAAATGGAACTACTGTACTTTTATTAACGTCCGCGAAAAACAGATAATGGGCATGAATTAAACTACATGAAAACCAAATATATATGATGAAATAAATATATAATTCATTTTATGATCTGATCACTGACCAGTTTACTAGAAGGACCAGATTATAGAAGTATATGTAAAAAAGAAACAGAAAAACTTCTGGCACCTGCCTGCACTTATTTAACATTAGATATATCAATCACTCAAATTAAATGCACACAAATAAAATCCATCAACCTTAAAATTTGAAGGAATGGCCATAATGCATGTTGATTCAAACAGAAAGAATGACTTAGCTGGTGATTGGAAGTGCTGCAAGTTTCTGAAAGACTCTTCTCAGTTAATTTCTGGAGTGAAAGTAGCATTTATTGATTGTATTGCCATATATGCACAGCTAAAGAAAGAATGCTTGTCAATCTATCTATTATTCTTTGTCTAAAATGAGCACCACTTGGTTTATAAAAGGTAATCATGATAACATGGCTGATACACAACATTTTCTGTTTATGTAACACATTTAATCATAATTTGAAGTGGACTTTTTTTAATACCACTTGATGCATAAATTCATTAGGGAAGTAGCAATTAAGCTGAATAAGTTTAATGAGGTGTGTTAATATGCAATGATTCCAAACTGCCACAGGGTGGTAGGAGATGCACTTTCCACAACATTTATCTAATTTGCAGAACTAACTGTTTTGCTATACTTTTACCTCAGTTAAAGTCCCTATCAGAGGGTATGTTATTCTTAGCTCAAAATGTGTGAATAAAATCTATTATTCTTGTTCCATATCTTTAGTGAAAGTCAGCTGTACTGGCTTGAAACTTTTGAAGAGGTGTGTGCTGATCTATGGTCTGAGCCATGACATGTAGGTTATTTTAGCAGATTATGTGAGTAATGAATGTCTGCTAGCATTAGGAGTGATTAAATGTATCTATATGTACAAATTTTCATGTTCTAACCTACTGCAATTAGCCCTCCTATAAATACATCTTAGCAAATATATTCAGTACGTTCTGATATGATATAACATTTGTTGATCTGGATAAAGTATCAATAGTTACACAGATGTACATAAGCCCACAAACAGAATAGATAAGTCAGAAAAGAAACAGACTAATGTTGGCTTCTCTACATTCTGTAGTCCTTATAATTAATGAAGCATATCATTTGAAATTGAGGGTGTATTAACATGAGATCTAATGCAGAGATGGCTTTATGCAACCAGCCACAGCAATATAGAGGACAATGACAAAGAAGAGGAAGAAAAATTATTTTCAGTAATCACTATATCACAGATGACCTGTATAAAGATCTATTACTCAGTATGGTCACAACTTGATGCAACAAAGCAAAACCTGAGTAACATATGCTATGTCTACATTGCAGAGCATTTTTTGAAAAAGTTTATTTTGAAAAAAAAATTGAAATATATTCAGAATAATTATCTCAAAAATAACTTTTTTTTCCAAAAATGCTATTTCGGGAGAATGGTCCAGGGACAGCTCCTTGTCCCAAAATACTATAGCTCCCCCCTCCCCCCCCAAAAAAAGTGAAAGTCTACATGGGACTTTCTTTTTCGGGAAAAAAAAAGTCAATGGAAGAGATAGGCAGGCTTTTTTTCAAAAAAAGCCTTTGCCATATCCAGCAATGGCTTCTTTCGAAAAAGCTATCTCAAAAAAGCTTTTTTCTTTCAAAGAAGCTGTCGGGTTTAGCTTTTTCAAAAAAGTACACCGGTATCTTGAAATATTGAAGATCTTTTTTTGTGAACACTAAACCCGCTTACCTTTCCAAAAAAAAAAAAAATTAAAAAAAACCCCTTCTTCAAAACAGGCTTTTCAAGAAAAAAAGCTATCACTGGATGCAACAAAGGGGCCATGTTGCCACACCTCCCAGGGTGCCCTTCCCCTAAAATCTGAAATAGCAAGTCCACTGTTTGGACATGCTATTTTGCTTGGGGCTTTTCCCTTATTTAGAATTGACATTTAGTTATTTTGAATTAGGTCATTTCAAAATAAGGGCTTTATTTCAAAATGACTTGTTTCTAAATAACTTATTTCGAAACAAGACCCTACGTATGGACATAGCCTGAGTTTTGAATAGTGATGCAGTTCAAAGGCTGCTGATTTTTCAGGCAATTCACATCAGATCCTGTATTTTATTTTTATGATTTCTCATTCAGTGTTTTATCACCAAGGAAACACACAGCTTTGGTAAAGAATAGTAAATTATTTTTGTATAAAAAGAAGAGTACACGCCCAAGAAATATAGTGTTTAAAATGACCAAATGTCTGACTCTTTATCACAGACATAATGTGGCGATCTGGCACCCAGGGTGTATTCTAATCAGAACATGCCCCTTGCCATTAGTGGTGCTTGGGACCAGTGCCATGAAACGCTCCTTTTAATAGAGCAGCTCTATTGAGCTGGTCCTGTGCACCTGGGGCAAAGCCGCATCGGCCCTGCCAGAATTACGGCCCTGCTTTTTATTTCCAGAACTGACAATGGCAGCTTCAAAGTACATTAAAGAACAGATCAACCATGTCCTGAGATTTTCTCTCAACTGAAGGGCTAAAATTACTATTGGCTGAATCTACAGATACCATATGATATGATTACACACTTAAAACTATGTCTTATGTGGTTTCTAATTAAGTGGAGAGCAGTATCATGTTTCTCTATTTTTTTTTTTAACTAGTACAGTGTGTTTGTGTGTTTGAATTTAAAGTACGCACTAGAAATTGTCATCCATCAGAGCTGCCAGCAATGACTATAGGAGAGGAGTCATATGAGTCCTGCAAGGGGTTCTCTAGGAAGGGCGATAAGAGTATTCACTTCAAAAGATTTGGGGCTGATCTGTTGAACTCTATCAGGTACTTCTAATTTACAGTGAGTGCTAATGAGGTGCATATTCTCTGGAGTCAAGCATGGGAAAGAGGGGAAAGAATGTAATTTTTTTTTCCCCTTAGAAAACAAGCTTCAGATTTACTGCTACAATTGTTAGCAGCAAGTATAGAATTTGCAATAACAGCTCATTGCAGTAATGCTTCATAATCTGTACAAGTTGTCTATTGGCTGCCGGGTGGAGTTCAAAGTGCTAATTTAATTTTTATTGGGATATTTATATGAGTAATCTCATGGATTTCATGAGTATGAATGATACATTGGTATAATTCTCATGCTCTCAGAAAGAGTTCAGAGAACTGTTCTGAAAATATATCAGAGATGTGAAGGGACAGGTGAGGATGTTATGAGTGTGATCATGTTTCCCATGCAAACATGTTCTGCTGTAATAGAACTGTAGACTCTTTTAGCAGGCATAGGACTATGACAATGGCAGTCTGACTGGTGTTTACTATTCTGTTTCCAGGTGCTATTCTATCTTCACGTTTGTTTGTTTAAAAAGCAAGACATGTAAAGAGGGGATTGGTTAATGCGTAGATGTTGGGACGCAAGCCACTGCGACCACGTGTAAAACAGACCACATGTAAACGGGACCATGGTGAAATGTCCTAAACTACATTACAGAACAGTATTTTTTAAATAAATCCATACACAGTGTAGTTGCTGTACCTTAAGATGGGCTACCCGGCTACCAAAACTTGATTTTGTTTAGTGAATTTAAAAATATAAATGTCAAATCATGATACAATTTTTAAAACACAAAATATGCAAAAATACACAGAAATCACCAAAACATAAATTATTTAAACAAATTTAAGAATTCATATCTATTTAACCGTGAAAACAGTGTTGAAAATACTGTACATATCAATGTGTGAAAATATTAATAATTAGAGTGGAATCCATTTTGCATATTTACAGTACAATATTACCATAGATGACGTATTACATACATACATGATTCCACATTGAGTCCACGGACTTCATGATCCAAGAAGTGTGCTGATATAAAGTTCATACAGTCCACAGGTTCATCTTCCTGGGATGGAGTTTTTATGAAGTACAATGTTATTTTCTGCTGTTTCCCATGCTTGGCTTTCCTTTTTCTTCACAAAATCAATCATCCCATGTAGGTGTAAAATTTGGATATTCTCTGCATCTTGCTCCTCCATATATCATTTAAGAGTTTTGGCAGCATTCCGCGCTTCTGAATGGGAAAATTTGGCTTTTTCGTTATCATTGTCATCTACTCCTTTTTGTAAGCATTCCTCATCTCTTTCATGGTCCAACCCTACCTCACAACCTGCAATTATTTCTTTTTTCTGTCAGATATTCTGTATTTGTGCCATTTCATCTAGTTCTAGCAACTCATTTATGAATTCAGGTGATGTGTCTAATTTAAAGTCTTCAATTAATTGAAAAAGTAATTTAGCTTTGTCTTCTTTCATTTGTGCTTTTGTTAGCAGGATGTCTTCTTCTGTAAACCCTTCAAAGTCCAGTTCTGAATTACTATTGTTTTGGTTTTCAGAGGCATAACTGTTAACAGAAAAAGCCAGCCCGAGAGCCTTCATCCAGCGGTTTTCAATAGATTTTTATTTTATGCCATCTCAAGCTTTTTCCACCAAATAAATTATTTCTTTATGTTTAATTCTTTTAGGAATTACAAAACACTTGACAACTTGCATGAAATCATTTCTGAGACCAACTCACTTTGATAATTGCTTTTAAAATTTTGAATAATGCCTTTGTCTAAGTGTTGGATTTTTGATATTGTTTTGAATGGGAGATATAGCACATGTATTTGTCAATTATCTGATACAAATAATTTGAAAGGTGGATGGGCTGGACAATTGTCAAGCAGCAACAGTGCTTTAGGTTCGAGTTTTTTCTTGCAAAACTGTTCACAAACAAGTGGAACAAAAGAGTTGTGGAGCCATCCTTCAAAAATGCTCCTAGCCATTGAAGCATTTTTACTACTGGCATATATGACAGGCAGCTTGGCTTTGTTAAGGTGCTTAAAGCATCGAGAGTTGTTGAGCCGACCAACAAGAAGTGGCATGAGCTAGTGACTGCCTGTCTTATTCATATAAAATAGAAGGGTGATCCTGTCTTTTATGTTTTCTATAGCCTGTTTTTTTGTGTGTGTGTTTCACATTTCTAAGCTTAACTTTTGTCTGGCAAAAGCTTTGCAAATGAAGCTATTTCATCACAGTTGTATATTTGCTCATTGCTATAATTTTCAGTTTCTATTTTAGTTTTTAATTTGGTGGGAAACTCGCAGGCAGCAGTCTCATTGGCTGATCAGCTTTCTCCAGAAATGTTAACTTGCAAAATACTATGGCGAGTTTTAAACTGGCTTATAAAGCCTGTGCTGGCTTGATATGTTTCATCCCCCATTAAAGTTCCAAATTTACTTGCTTGGCCTTGGAGAATTGGTCCATTTAGTGGCATTCATTTAGCTCTCTCTTGGGCAAACCGTGTGCACAATGCTTTTTCTACAGCAGGCTTTGCTGAATAACACACACGTTTTTGCTCCAGACCGACTTGGGAATCTACATGTTGCACAAAACCGCATAGCTGTGTTTCATTTTTTATTCAACCTCATAGTGTAGATTCTGCAATCCCAAGAGCTCTAGAAATTTTGGCTTGGGTTTCACCATTATGTACCTGATCTATAGCTGCTAATTTTTCTTCAGCAGTGTATGAACACCGATGCTTGTCTCCTGTCATTATGAACTAAAGCCTATACTAAAATATCTATTGCATGTAATGAACTAAAGCCTATATTATATTAAAATATATATGGCACTTAATGAATTAAAGCCTATACTGAAATATCTACAGTATTGTACTTAATGAACTAAAGCCTATACTAAAATATCTGTTGCACTTAATTACAGCTAATCAAAAATATATATTGTATGTTCCATGACAACGTGATTAAGCGTGATACATCTTACTAAAATGGCAATGAAAAGAAAAAGGCAGCACTAATAAGGCTTTCTGCATGTGTTTCCACGCTTAGGCCAACTACTGGCTTTAGATACTGTGAGTTAACAAGTTCCTCATTTTAAATTGGTAACTTTAGGGAACACGATGCTAGTGCATGTTAACCAAATTTGTGGGTAAACCAATTACAGGTAAACAAATCCACACTGAATCTCTAAGTATCAGCATACATATCACAAGACACTATTGTTGTTAACTAATTTTTCTTGTCAGAAGGCCCATTGCTGCCACTTTCTTTTGATGTGAAGAGAATTCTGATTTGGCAGCAACCCTGTTTAAACCATGTGTACAATATACTTCTGTGCTATATACACCATATTATAAGGGGTTGTTATAGATTTCATCACCCCTACATCGTATGTTCATAACTGTAGATCTAAAGTTGTTTGTTATACTAATAATAGAACATTAAATATCCAACACTGTTATGACATCTCATGTCATGTTATTCGTGTCAGGACATTGTGAGAGTGTGAAGAGGATGATTTATTCTGAGACACTTCATTCAATGGTGTGTACAAACCATTCTTAAAGACCCTCATTTTTTTTTCTGATGCTTTTAATTGCAGATCATTCCCATCTTCTTATGTGAGATGCCTATTATTTGGAATGTGTTTATAACAGTATTGACATATTTTGAACTGGCCAGTAGCACTCTGGACAATAAGGGCACCATTGCATTGCACTTGTGTGGGCATCTTCTGTGGATTTATTCCAGCTCTATTACTGATGTATCTTCAATCCATATTACATCTGTGTAACTTGCACAGAATACAGAATATGTATTCTCTGCAGCCCAAATACACCTTTTTACAGAGTCCATCCATCTTTATGTTTACATAAGTACTTTAGAACTAGGTTTGTTTAGGGGCTAAGTTTGCTCACCTTTGTGTCTTATTTACCCATGTATTACTGAAGTTTTAAAAACATAAAAGGAGTCTGGTGGCACTTTCAAAGACTAATACATTTATTTATCACATGAGCTTTCGTGGAAGAAAATCCTACTTTGTCAGACACTTGAAGATGAGGATCCTGAAATGCCTGACAAAGTGGGATTTTATCTCATGAAAGCTCATACAATAAATACATTTAATAGGCTTTTAAAGTGCTACATGACTTCCTGTTTATTTTGCTGCATTAGACTAACACAGCTCCTCCTTTGGATCCAGTTTTACAGCAGTGTCAGACCACCACATCAACATAAAACACAAATAATACAGAGTTGATTTGCAAACAGTGTTGCACATCTAATTTGATTCTACAAATACAAAGTATTTGGTCTCTTAGAAGAGGCACAGGATGGAGTCTATGCAAGTAAGAAAACAAAATAAGTTACAAGTTAACTTTATAAAATGTATTGGAAAGAGAAATCAATATGCATAAAGAGAAACATTACAGTTGTCTCTCTGAAGAAGTTTCAGGTATTCTATTAACTTTTACTGCAAAACACTAAACACAATCATGATGTAAACTAAGCACTGTTTTTTTTGAGAAAGTGCAGAAAAAAAGGACCCATCCAGGAGATTCTTGAATGATTGTGCCTCAGTGTAACAAGGAGGTCCAAAACATCTACTGTTCGGGTAGTAAGGTGAGGCTGGGGCTAAAAATAGCAGTAAATACATGGTATTACAGGTAGTTACTGTAGTAACCCTTGGGGAGGAAGGGGTTAAAACTCTGGTCAGTGAGTTCCAGGACAGCCAATAGGAACAAAGCACAGGTTTTTGAATTGGAACAGCAGCTTTGCCTGTTCCTGTTTGGATGCAGCAGAGCTCCTGGAAGGATCAGGAGGAGGCCAGAGGGGCCTGAGGAAGATCCAGCAACATCCTTACCGAAGATAAGTTAAGTTTGTTGCTGATCAGGTGTGGGTAGAACAGGGAATGTTTATTTAGACATGGTCAGGGAATTCTCTTTGTTTTGTTTTTGTTTTTGGATTTCTCTGTGCTGAGCACATGTACCCCCTCCCTCTACCTTTAACTACCTAAGTTAATTCCCAGAGAAGCAAATCTCTGTGTTTTTTATCTGTTCTTTTTGATTAAAGATTTTACCTGTTAAGTAAGTTCTGGTTCTGTGTCCTGGAAGGGCAAGAGGTTTGTGTGCACATGACTCACACTGCACAGGCAGCTACTAAAGGGGACTCTGTTCCAGCTCCAGCTCATGTCGCAGCTGGAGTTCAGTCACTTTCATGAGGGAGGAATAAAAGTGATGGAGAATACCTCACAGGAAGGAATTCCCAAGTGTGCCTTCCTGGGTCTCAAGAGGTTTTTTGCATTTGGGTGGTGACAGCAATACCACTCCAAGGCCAGGAACTGGAGGCCTTGGAGAGTTTTAAGAGCAGGCTTTAAGGCCAGTGGCTTTTCAGGCCTGTTGCAGGCCCCCACTTTCAACACTCAGAGTACCAGAGTGGGGAAACAGCCTTGATAGCCTTCACAGTTACCCAATTACAAGCTGCCCTGCACCAAGGATACATATTCAAACAGCTAACCTCTATGATCACAAGTGTTTCTATTATATTTAATGAGTTAGCTTGCTAAAAGTTCACTTGCAGTTCTGAGCATTATGTGGACAAATATGTGCTACACAAATGTCTTTGACAATTTAACTTCGAAGTTCTCACTATTGAAAACTACTAATATTTGTTTCAATATCTCAGCACTTTTTATTTCCAGTACATATAGTAATGAGGATTCCATTTAAAGTGGCCAAATCCATTCCTACCTGTGCTTTTCTTGTGAAAATAGAAGAGGCCACTAAGCCCACCTTTCTCCACCACCATTATGATTGTTACCCACCCCAGAATACATTGCCAGAGAAAGCTAAGACTTATTTAAAAAAAAGACACTTAGTCTTTTTTATTTGTTTGTTTGTTTGTTTGTTTGTTTGTTTTAATAGAAAAGACACATCTTGTTTACTTTTAGACCACAGGTTATACTGGCTAACACTACTCAAAATGACAAGCTAGCATAGTTTAAATAAAATGTGTTCTTTTCTAATTTTGTGCTCAATAATTGCATGTTGTATTAGTTTTTAAGCAACAGACTGAAAAGAGTTGCAAAGGGATCTTACAGAATTGGCTGGCAAGGCACTAGAATGTCATAGAAAATGAGTGTTGATAAATATAAAGTATATGGTAAAACATAACCTATTTTTTTTCTAAAAAATGATAGAAGCTAAGTCCACAGTGACCTTTCAAGAAAGAGATCTTAGAGTCCCTGTGGATAGGTCTGACAACACTGGCTCAATGTGCAGTGGCACTCAAAAAAGCTAATGGAATGCTAGGAATCATTAGGAAAGGGATAGATAAGACAGTAAATACAATGCCATGGCATTATATGAGGAGAGACAATGAAATTGATAGATAGTAGGTATAAAACAACAAAAACAACACAATGAGTGATCAATTTGTGCAACTCTTTGTCATAGGATGTTGTGAAGGGCAAACTTATAACTGGGTTCAGAAAACAATTAGACAAGTTAAAGGAGGATAGATCCATCAATTACTATTCATCAAGATGTTTAGGGAGGCCCCTCCTCCCTCCCCCCATCCCCAATCTCCCTGATCCTGGGACTGGATAACAAGAGATACATCACTTGATATTCTGTCCATTGTCTTTGAAGCAACTTCCACTCTCAGAAGACAGGATATTGGACTAGATGAATCATTGGCCTAACCCAGAATGCTTATTCTTATTGTCTTATAAGATAATTTTTGACTTTATGGTAGTTTTCCCAAAATATTTAAATGGAAAAACAAAATCATCCCAAAATCTTTGATCCCTTAGAAACAACCTCTGATGTTCAGAGAAATTTCAAGGAGCTGCTCAGGCTTTACATACAAATAAAACATCTATGAGACTTCATGATTATCATGGTTACTGTGGTGAGGAGGAGGGGCTCACAAATATCACTACAACTACATAGTGTAATTTAATTTTGTGAACTTAAAAAAGCATAAAAAATTAAAGTCTTTTTTTTTTCTCTCTCTCTAAAGAATATGTGAGCTCTCTCTAGGGAACCCTCAAAAGGAGAGGAGGGGGAAAAATTGGATATGTTTCTTTCTTACCTTTTCTATGGGTTGAACTATTTGGTGACTATTTTCATTATTTTCCATTTTCACACAGTTCAACACTTCCAATTCAACACTTCCAATGCTCAGAGAGGAGACTGTCAGTTGTGCCAAAATATTGCTAGGAAAGCTGTTCTTGTGATATTTCCATCCATTCCAGAAGCAGAAGGCTCCAGAAATGTCATAAGAAAGTGTGTCCTTGTGAGATCTGAAGCCTAATGTTGCAGATCCAGGATTGTCATGTAATTTACACAAGGCTCAAAAAGAAACATCCAGGCTTTATCCTAACTGAACCTCAAGCATTTTGAGGCTCACCCATCTTTAATTTCTTTATATCAAAATATGTTTTTTCATACTAATCATTCTCATTCTATGCAACAACAAAAAATAGGCCCTTACTAATTAAAAATGGTGACTCAGAAACCTATTGTGGCAGCTCAATTTTCAGATGAACAAATAAACTAGGAAACACATTTTAAATGGAAGGAGAATGTATGGCAATGTACACTTTATTTATATGACAAGTTAGTTCAGTTTTAATTATTTATGATAATCCTTGATGGTTTCCTAGTAAACGTTCTGTAGTACATAGTGTAGATGTACTGTAATTAAATCTTAGTAATATGAAAACCCACTAAAGGATTTGCTGTTGAATTTTCTGCTGTGAGTGGGGAAAAGATCATCAGAATATTTCTGTTGTTCAGTTGTGGGTTATATATATATTAGGAAAGGCTGAACTGATAATATCTTTCTATAGCAACATCTTCTAACTAACCCTGGATAATTTGGATAACAGTCAGTGGTGCCCTTATCAGAGTTAGCCCATACAGCGTTCTCAATATACACACCAGGAATAACCTGCTGGGACCATGACTGGAACCCCATCACAAAGATTTCAGGGATCAGAAGACAGTGTAGAGGCACAGAACATCTAAACACATGAGCCTGATTTGAGCAAATTGCCTCAGATCTACACTGGTTTCCAAAAATTACAGATTTAAGAGGCTGAGTGTAGAGATATGGCTGAACCTGTTTCTGCATCACTCAGCCAAGTCAAGTCAGTGCAGGGAAATTGAGTAATACTTATTGTTAAGGTTTTAGAGCAATAGTTGCTTCTATGCATCCTCAACCCACCTTCCCCAAAGTATTGTGACTGCATTGATGGGCTGACCTCTATGGGCTCCATGAAGGACAAAAGACACAAACGTCCTGGCCCAGTGGTTTTCAAGCTCTTTTCCTTGTGATCCAATTAAAAAAAATAATAATTTGTGCCTATGACCCAACAATTAAATCTTTGAGAAATTCATTTTAGCATTTTGACAGCTGCAGCAGGGGGGCACTCTGAACCAGTGACTGAGGGTCTGTGACCCAGTATTTGGTCTGACCCTAGGTTTGAAAACCACTGTCCTAGCCCATGGTGCAATGGCAATGACACAGTCTACGGGTATGTCTATACTCACAGAGAAATTTTGAATTAGTTAATCTGAAATAACAACTTTGATTTTAAACCTAAATTATTAATTCAAACTAGAGAGTTTTCACTAGACTCTTACTTTGTATTAAAGTAGGCTTTATTAATTTGAGTTAGAGACTCTACATTAGACACTCAAACTTGAACTGGGAGAGCTGCGGCTCCCAGTTTAGGTGAGCCACAACTCCTGGGAACAAGGAAAACTCCAGATCCCTGGCAAGCACAGAGACATGGCTCCCTTCTCCCCAGTACCCATGGCTCCCTGGCAACAAGGAAGCTGCTGAGGCTCTGTGGGGACAAGGGAGCCCCAGAGAAATGGCCGCTGGCACTCCCTGGACAGAGAAGCCTAGAGGGCTCCCGGGGAAGAGAGCCACCAGCACCCTCTTCCCCAGGGCTCCCCTGGCCCAGGAGCAGATGGTGGCTGTCTTCCTCAGTGCTCCCTGGGCAGGGGAGCCTCAGAGGTTCCCCTGTCTGAGGAGTGCCAATGAAGACAGCCCCTGGATGGCGGGTGCCTTCCCCACTGAGCTGGCAGTATCCCCAAGGGGTGCCTTCCGGAGCTGTAACTATGGCAGGGTGAATGGGGCTTTGCCTTTCGCATGCTGGAGCAGCTCAATAGATCCACTCCATTAAAAGGTGCGTTAAGTGGTGCCATACTCCAGTGCTACTAATTGTAAGGGGCACATTCTGATTGGAATGTGCCCTGGGCACTGAAACAGAGTGTCACAGCTCTAGTGCCTTCCTTTTCAGCCGGCATCCCAAGCTGGCCCCAGCCACTCTCTGCAGGCTGCTGGGGTTAGGAGCCAACTGGGAGCCTGATCTGGCTCTGAGCTGCTTGGTCCCTGGTGCAAGCAGCTGGGAGCCTGGTCAATTTTAGAGGCTGGGAGTCTGTGAAATTGGCCATGCTCTGAGTGGCTTGCACTGCATTGCAAGCAACTTGGAACCTGGTCAATCTGACAGACTTCCAGTCTGTGAAACTGACCAGGCTCCAAACTGCTTGCACCTCAGAGCAAGCAGCTTGGCGCTAGATCAGGCTTCCAGCTGACTTGTAGGCCCTGCAGCCTGCACAGAGAGGCTGGGGGCCAGATCGGGCTCCCAGCTTCTTGCCACGGGCAGCAGGGGCTGGGAGCTGGCTCCTTTCCTAGCTACTTGCAAATAGCCAGGGCAGGAATTGACTCTAGGTGGCCCACCGGCCGGTGGGGAAGGCACCTCACTGGGAATCCCTGCCCACAGCAGGGAAAGGGCCCGACTGGGGGATCCCTGCCTGCAGCCAGAAAGAGCCTCATGGGGGGTCCCTGATGACCAGTGGGGAAAGCACCACACTGGCTGGGGAATCCCCTATCCTGGGAGTGCTGCTAGTTGTCTCCACTGGTGCTCCCAGGAAAGGGGAACCTCCGGGGCTCCTCTGTCTGGGGAGCACTGGGGAAGACAGTCACCTGCGGCTCTCAGGACAGGGGAGCCCTGGGACAGAAAGCACAAGTGGCTCTGTTCCCCTGAAGCCCGAGCAGCTCCCTTGTCCCTGGGGAGTCCTGGCAGTTATTTCTTGGGGCTCTCCTGTCCCAGGATCCCCAGATGCTCCTCTCTCCTGGGACACCGGCTTCCTGACAGACCGGCACAGACCCCAGGGAGAAGGGAGCTCTGGTCCCAGAGTGCAGCTCCCTTCTTGCCGGGAGCCATGGGGCTGGGGAAAAGGAAGCCAACTGAGCCATGTGTGGCTCTCCAGCAAAAGGGAGCCACATGCCTTGTTCTGCCATGCCCTCCCGCCCTTGTCCCCAGCCAGGAAACCCAGTTAATTTGAAGTAACCCTACTCGCTGGCTAAAATAAGGTTAGTTTGAATTAATAAAATACAATGTATTAATTAAAATTAATTTTAAGTAAAAGAAGGTTTAATTAAATTGAATTACCAATTCCTTATTTCAAATTAGGTAATGCTTAATTTGACTTAATGAAATGATGCCTCCATGGCCAGGGAGTAGGTTATTTTGAATTAGCACTCCTTAATTCAAAATAACAAATAAGAATAGATACACCCAACTGACACTCAATGCAATTTTTCTATCAGAGTATGATGAACGCCAAAAAAGGGCATTACTTTTCTAATAATGGTTTTACAATGCATATATGTGCACTCACATTATACACCAGACTTTTTACCTGTTGCAAGTCAAGGCTTTAGTGACAAAGGACACCTGAATCAGATAGAACAACCAAAGAAGCAATGCCAGAAAGAAAAGCAATAGATGCAGCAGAAGGTGAACACATGGCTAGTGATCAAATTGATGGCATTACTAATTTATTTAGTACATAGAATTTTAAATAGCAGTGAGGATTCATGAGGATTCAACTGTCATCATCATGTCATCCATCATCTGTGTGTGGCTGTAGGTAATGGGCAGGTTGTTGATAATTTTAAAGGATTTTGTTGCTACTCTGCTTCTCTATTTGTTTCTGAGTCACTTTTTACATTACAAACTAGCTCCTACTGTAGGTGTAGGTACGGTGCTTTCTGTAACTGCTATATGTAAAAAGTGGCTATGTTCATTTTTTTCTACCATAAGAGTACCTTTTTTTTGTATGTTTCTGATCATTAACTTTTATACAAATAAAAACCAGGGATGCTTTTATTAGTTTATATTAAAATATTGCAGAACAATGTCTATTAATTCTGTTGACTGGTAGTTCCATTTACAAGACATAGATTTTAGATTACATCAGGGGTTGGTAATGTTTCCTGGCTCGTGTGCCAGTCCTGCCCCCTGAACCATGAGCAGATGCTGGTGGTGGGGCCAGAAAGGTGCTGGGGCAACACAAGAAACATACCAGGGGTGGGGCCAGCAAGGGACAGGAGCCACACTTTCCTTTTCCCTGCTGAGCATGCACCTCATCCGGGGAGCAGAGCCAGGAGCCAAGTGCTCCTTTTCCCTCCTGACCCCACACCATCAGCTGGGGAGTGGAGCCAGCAGGGGACAACAGCCATGTGGTGGGGCCAACAAGGGGGGAGCAGTTGTGCTGCCATGGGGCTGGAAGCCCCTTGTGCGGCTGTGCATAGGCCCATGTGCCAGGTTTCAAACATGTGCAAGGGATTGCCAACTACTGGACTATGCTTTTTCCTTCAGGCACCAACTTATTGTGTCATCCTCTCTGCTCCCCCTGCTCTTTTTCTCATGTCTGTGAGCTTCTTGCCTCAACATTCCCTGTATCCAGCGATCTTCTTGTCTTCCGTGTTTCAATCATGAATTTAGGGACTTTGTTCTGCCACACAGCTCCCTTACATGTATGCACTGAGATGCATGGTGCAGCTCTGAATGACCTAAACAGGGTGCTTAAACTTGATCTTGAAGTGGACTAAGCTCCCTTAAAGGTGAAGCACACAAAGTCTCTATTATGCATCCTTACATAACTCATTCGCTTTGAATTAATGATGATAGGGTCAGCACTGACATATATCCCAGATCCCCAAAAGTGTGTGAGAAAGTGATACAATAAAATATGCCCACTTCCCTTCCTCCTACCCTCCACATTCTTCTCATCCTGCCTCTAACTGCAGATACTTATAAGTAGTTTTTGTGGGGTTGGGATAAACGATTCCCCCTTTTTCACATCTTCCATTAAGGACCTACTGCATTTTTGCTTCCTTGTGCTCACAGAAACGAAGGATTGCAGAATTCAAAGACTGTGAATCTTCCGGAGCTAACATTATAAGCCTCATCTATATTCATAGATTTTAAGGCCAGAAGGGATCACTAGATCATTTAGATTCAGCTCCCCTCCATCACAGGCCATAAAATGTCATCCAGTGTCAGATCTGAACAATGTTAATAAAATTCTAATCAATACAAATGAAAAATAGGAGATTTCTAACAAGCAATTAATGGTATTTTCTTCCGTACTACATGAAGTGTGTGGCTGACTGGTCAGTCTGTAACTCTGCTGTTTGTATCTCTGAGGCTCTGCTGTGTTTGTATTTTAAAGACTTTATTTTCCCTGTTTTAGCATTGACTCATTCACTAAATTCAGTACTTCCCTTGTGGCAAGGGTATCCTTAAACTTTAGACACAAATAGTTACATCAAGGATATTAAACATAACTGGAGCAGAGCAGTTGGTATATTAACCATGCAAAATGAGTAGAAAACATGTTCATGACAGAGAAAGTGTTGGACGAAAAGAAATATATGACCCATCTCTCCAGTTTCTTGATTGATGAGATAGTGTAGGAAATAGTTTTTCATAAAGCCCACTTTTCTGTATTGCTACATAAGATTCCTTGTTATCATTATTGAAGAAAACAGTGCAGGGAGTATGTTGGACACTATCTTTCCAAGAGTTATAACAAGCAAGTAACTTTTAGTCCAAGATTCTTTCCTGAAAGGTATGTGTTCCCTGTCCTGACTAAGAGGTAGATTGGCATGCGGTCTATACATTTCCATACGGGAATGACATGAATAAAAGGACATTGGAATACATGGAACTTTAGGGGGCGCAGGACAAAATTGATAGTGTATGCTTGTTTACTCCATCCTTTCCTGCACTTCAGACAGATGAGTGGAGACTGAGTGGGAAGAGAAGAGACTAAGCCAGTAGTGGGCAACGTTTTTGGCCTGAGTACCACATGTGACACATGGTTACTCATAGTGGGGGGTCACAGTAGGAGGAGAGAAGAGGTGTGAGGGTTTCTGACACCTGGGGGCCAAGTCCACATTTGTGCCCCACAATGCCTTGCTGGTCTCCCTGCGTGAGGCAGGGAGTATCCCAGCATAACAGGGCTGCGAGGAGGATGGAGATATGGAGGTGTTTCTCTGTTATCTCTCTTCCCTGCAGTGGCTGGTCCCGCAGCGTGACATGCCATAAGCAGCAGCAGGATAGCTGAGCTACGACGGGTGTGTGTGGTTGCAGCTTCCAGCCCTGAAGAAGTTTAGGAGGAAGGGCAGGACTGGAGGCAGCAAACCCACACCCCCATCTGCAGGGGCGTTGCTGGTGCTGGGCACGCCGGGGCATGCGCCCCGAACCCCAGCACCGGTGCCCCATATCTCCGTCCCAATCAGGCCAGAGATCCGGGGCCCAGCTGCCAGTGGCCATGGAGGCCCCGTCCCTGGCCCGGGATCCGGGGCCTGGCTATCTGGGGCCTGACAGGCCGCGTCCGCAGCGGCCCCCTCCCCTGCCGGGGATGTGGGGCCTGGCCCTGTCCCCGGCCGGGGCAGGGGGCCTGTAGGCTGGGGACGGGGCCTGTGGGCAGGAGGCAGGGCCTGGGCCCGTGCCCTGGGTCTCTCCCGCAGCCAGTGACGCCCCTGCCCATCTGTAGCTCAGCTGTCCTGCTACTTTTTATGCACTATCACTTGACCTAATAAAAACAGCTATTCCATCAAAGGCTCATTTTTCTGCTCATCCAACAATGTGATTTATGCCATCATGCACCAGAAAGGCCACTCTGCTTTGTATATTAGACAAACAGGACAGTCTTTTCACAAAACAAACAAACAAACAAACAAACAAACAAACAAATGGACACACATCGGAAATCACAACATTCAAAATCTGGTAGGTGGGCACATAATTCTTTCTGATCAATCCATTGACAATTTACTAATTGCTGTGCTCAGAAAAAGTAATAGAAGCTCAGGGCTTCAAAGAGAAACTGCAGAATTGGAATTCATTTGCAAATTTGACTGTGTTTCTTCAAGGAATAAGGACTTTGGATTTCTTTTTTCCTCATTACAACAGGTGATTTAACCTCATCTTCCTCTATCTGCTGTTCTCCAGTGTTTGAATCTTAACAACTGCTTTAATTGTGGAGTGGAAATCATAGAAATCTCTGTGGAAATCTTCAAGGGTATCCCTACAATGGGTCCAGATGATGAAAATGTCATCAGTGTAGTGTTAGTAGAGGAGAGGTTCTGTGGGATGAGAACTGAGGAAATGCTCTAAATCAGTCATAAAAATGTTGGCATATTGTGGGGTCATGCAGGTACACATAGCAGTGCTGCTGACTTGAAGGTATAAATTATTCTCAAATCTGACATGGTTGTAGGTGAGCACAAAGTAACAAAGTTCAGCCACAAAGTGTGCTGTGGCATCATCTAGGATGGTTCTTCTAATAGCTTTTAATCCCTATTAGTGTGGGACGTCGGTGTAAAGAACAGCTCAAGGATTCAAAGAGAAACAGCGGCATTGGAATTCATGTGCAAAATTGACTGTGTTTTTTCAGGGCTAAATACGGATTTTGGATATTTTTTCTTATTGCAACAGGAGTTTTGACCTTGTTTTCCTCTATTTGTTGTTCTCCAGTGTTTGAATCTTAACAACTGTTTTGATTTGCTGTTACTGTGTGATCTGATATTATGATTTACACTTCCCTGAATTTATTTACCTCCCATTTTCTAAGTTCCCCCATCTTCAAAGTGTCTGATGAAGTGGTATTTTCTCTGACTTAAGCTCATTAAATAAACAAATTTGTTAGTCTTTAAGTGCCACAGGGCTCCTTGTTTGTTCTGGTTAGTACAGCACTGATACCATTACCAATGATTAACAAACTCTAGTTAATAATAATTGTGTCCTAATAGTATATTGTCAGAGAGAGATAATAGGGAGCCAGGAAAAGTTTATTATTTGAAAAGTGCCAACAATGAGATAACCGAAAGGGAAATCACATATGAATATTACTATGGTGGTAGGAAAATGTTGTTGGAAAAGTAAGAACTATAAGGATATGCATCAAAGCAGAAAAAAAGAAGACAAGGATATAAGATGTAAATACAATTTAATCAGAAATCTCCTTTTGCCAGTTTGCTTCCAGAAGTTTAAACCAAAGCTGTCCAATGTGAGGCCTGTGGGTCAGTCTGTGGCCCCTTTCTTCCTCTACAGCTGAAAAAGGTGGGAGGGCAGAGGTGGAGACAGACTGGCAACTCCCCCTCATGTTTAGTCCCCAGCCTCCTCAGCGCTTTCCTCCCCGCTTAACTCCCCTTTCGTCTGTGCCACCCCTACCCCAACCCTACCCCAGCTATGCCACTTCTCCCTGCCCCATCCTGCTCCACACAGTGCCCTACTGAAACCACCTCAACTGCTCCTGCAAGTATGTATCCCCCACCTGTGGCATCGGGGGGCGGGGCAGTGGTAGTACCTCTCCTGCTGTGTGGGGAGTGTGATGCCAAGAGAGGTCTAATGTAGGTTTGGCTGTCAGAATGAAAAAAAAGAATAAATTCCAGTGTGGCCCCTGACAGGTAAAGGTAGGACACCCCTATAATTTTAAACTATTTTTTCCAGAATGTTTCATGGCTTACAGGTTGAATACATTGACATTTGTCTGTTTCTCTTCTGTTTATTTTCCAGAAAAGGTGGTATGAGTTATAGCATTGGTAAAGTAATTTTCTCATAGACATGCTATTTGTTTTATACCAGCTCATCAGTTTAACACAATTATGTATTTTATCAGCAACTAAAGGGAGAAAAAGGAAGGAGAGAGCATTTGGCCCAATAGAGAGACACTGGATTGAGGTTGAGGAGACCTAACTTCTATTCACAGCTCTGCAAGTAGTTTTCCATGTGGTTTTGGGTTAATTACTTCTTCTATTCATGTCTCATTTTTCCAATCCATAAAATTGGGAGATTAATACTGCAAGATCCATACATTAAAAGAATGCTATCTAAGAGCTAGGTGGCATTGTAAACATCACTTATACTGGGAGCACTATGCTAGTTTAAGTTTCTAAACCAAGGTGCCAGTCAGCATGTATGTATGCCAACATTTTTCAATCTGATTTATGCTGGATAGTAATTAGCCATTTGCTATATGCACATGCCTTCATTCTGGTTAATAGCAGGACACCATTACCTTTACTCAACACCATTTTGGGGAGTGATGGAGAAAAAATAGAAGAGTTGTTCTTTAGATAATTCAATACTACTATTTTAGGGTGTAGACCTAAACTGATTATCTACAACAGAGATCAGTACACAAATGGTCTCAACCAACCATCCCCACTAGCTACCCACAATGTCACAAAATTTGTTAAATGTATTGTTGAAACAGTGGTGCTTAGTTTCTCCTGAACTATGTGGTATTAACCTCTTCCAGAGGCAATGCACAAAATTAAAAAGAGCTAAACTCTTTCATCTGAAAGGGTAACTTAAACTTCCTTATCCTGATTGTAATTATGTATGGATAATTTTGCATATTGTAATTCTCTCAGCTAGTTATTTCCTTTCAGTCATTGTAAACACTTCATTACAGATAATATGTGATGTAAACTAGCAAAATCAATGTCATGCTGTACAGAGTTTCAAAAATTATACTGGACATGCTTATCAGTTTGAAATTATCAGGTTTACAAAATTGCTAACAGGCAAGGAATTTGTATTGTATTGAAGGGAAATTGTGGTGCACACAGATGGGCGAGGTTAATTTATGCTGTTTTCAGAGTTCCATTCATCTGCTCCATAGTCTACAGTCATATAGAACCATAGGGTTGGAAAGGATCTCATGAGGTCACCTAGTCCAACCCCCTGCTAAAAGCAGAACCACTCTCACTCAATTATCAAAGCCAGGGCTTTGTCCAACCAGGCCTTAAATGCTTCCAGAGATGAAGATTCCACAACTTGTCTTGGTTACTCCTTCCAATGCTTCACCACCCTCCTAGTAAGAATGTTTTTCCTAATATCCAATCTCAACAGCCCCAGCTGCAACTCGAAACCACTGCTCCTTGCTCTGTTCTCTGTTACTGCTGAGAACAGTCCTTGCACTAAGTGTCCAACTCTTTAATGCATCTGTTGAAGAGTCTCATATGTGACAGAGTTATGTCCACACGTAGCCAGTTATTTCAAAATAAGTCATTCTGAAATAACTCATTTTGAAATAAAATCCTTATTTCAAAATGAAATGAAAAAAAATATGGACATGCTATTTTGTGGACAGGTTATTTCGCTTAAGGAGAGGGGCAGCATGGGAGGTGTGGCAACACGACCCCCTGGCAGGGCCATGTTGCCAACCAATCCCCTGCCTGGCTCTCCCCTGGAGAGCCAGGAAGGGAACACTGCCCTCAGGGCAGGAATCCACCTGCCCTGACTCCCCCACTGCTCTCGAGGCAGCAGGGGAGGAACTGGGGGGCACCTGCGGTCCCGGAGCTGGGCAGCCCGGGCTGCGGTGCTGACTCTGCCCCCATCCCAGGCTGGGCGCATGATGCCCGGGCTGGCAGGGGCTGCAGGCGCACGGTCTGTGCCCCGGCCTCCACTGGGAGCATGCCACCCTGGTGGGCAGGGGCTGTGGGCGCTGACTCTCCCCCCCCCCACACCTGGGCTGGGTGCTGTTTCCCCCAGCTCAGAATGGATTCTGCAGGCTGGTCAATTTCACCTTTGTGAAATTGACGGCAGGCTACAGACACTGCTAGAGGCTGGGGGAACTGGCACCCCCCCCCCAACGCTTAAAAGTGGCCAGAGGAGGCCCAGAGGGCATCTTCCCTGGCCGCTTCCAGGAGGCCAGGGGCTGGAAGAGTGGGGCACCCCTGTGCACCACTGCAGAGTGGAGCAGAGGGCACTCGCCATCCCCCCCTGCACTGGGCAAGCAGGAGCAGCTGCTTTGCCCACTGCTTCCACTTGCCAGGCCAGGGGAGGCGGTTGACACTGGAGCTGGTTTCGCCCACTGCTTCCCCTTGCTGGGGTAGGGGGGGACAGTGGACACTGGAGCCGGCTTTGGCTGCCACTTCCCCTTGCAGGCGGAAGAGGGGGGCAAAGTGGGCTGGGGCACCCGCCTGGCACCGTGCCCCCCGCAAAGGGGAGCCATGGGCGAAGCCAGCTCAAGCGCCTGCCGCCCCCTTACACTTCCCCTCAACACCATGGCCAGGGTGCTGATGGGCTCCCTGGCCAGGGTTCTGAGAGGGAGGTGAGACTTCCTCCCAGGGTGCCTGGCACCCTGGAAGGAAGGTTCATCGTTATATCGATATGTGTTCCATATCAATATAACACAGCCAGACGGGGTTATTTTGAAATCTTGGTTTTGAAATAACCCTTATTTCAATACAAAACTAGGTTTTATTGTATCAAAATGATTTTCCTTATTTTGAAATAAGGGAGCTCCTTATTTCAAAATGAGGAAATATTGTCTGGAGCTTTCAAGTTTTATTTTGAAACAATAAAACTCTCTTTTGGACACAGCCAGAGTCAGAGGCAGTGTTAAATACTTGCCCCATTGAAGACATTGTCAAAACTCAGATGATTCCAAAGGAGGCTAGGATTTATTCTAAGCTTCTTGAAGTGGAAAGTGCAAACTGAGCACCGGAAAGCACAGTTATCTTAGCACAAAGAAGATTAGGGATGTAAACGACATCAGCAGTTTATTTAGTCTAGGCTTTTTCAAGCTGTGGCCCGGGAGCCAGAATTCAGTCCACCAAGGGCTCTTATCTGGCCCACAGAGCTACCACACACATCCTCTCTTGTCACTCATGCCAATTTTCTCCTGCCTTGCCATGCCATGTTCCCCTCCCCATCCTTTCCCTCTCTTGCCACCCCTGCCCTGCTACCCATGCCCTTCCTTCCTTGCCACACTCCCCTGCCAGCTACACACCCATTGCCCTTTCTTGTCACTCCTGTCACACTACCCCTCTTCTCCCCTGCTGCCCCACATGGCCACCCCTGACCTGCCCTCTCTTGCCACCCCCTGCCTTTCTCCCTATACTCTTCCCTACCATTCCATATGGCCACTCCTGCCCTATCACGTCTTCTCTTCCTTGCCAGCCTTGTTTTTACAGAACTTCTACAGATTTACACAATCAAACTGAATTTGGAAGCTGGTGCTTACTTTTGACTGTTTAAATTTTAATAATAATAAGGTAATTTGTATGCCTTATCTAGCCAAAATTTGCTCACTGGCCTCTGAGTGAGAAGAGATTTGTGACCCCTCATCTGAAAAGGTTGGACACTTCTAATCTAGTCCTACACACTGCTTCAAGCAGGATCAATGACAATTAAATAATCTCAGCCAGATTTTGTATAACTGGACCTTAGAAACCTTTGAGGATAGAGATTCTACCATCTCAATATGTAACCCATTCCAGTGTTTCACCATCCGCTAGTTATTTTTTACCCCACTAATATCCAACTAGAGTTCCCCATTGCAACTTTAGACCATTGTTTCTTGTTGGGTTATCTGCCCTCACTGAAAACAGGTTAACTCCATCCTTTCTGGATTTTCTCTTAATTTCATGTAAACCATACTCCAGTAATTAACTATTACATTAGAAGGAGATATTAAAGCTTTCATTAATATTTCCAAACATAAAATGTCCTCCATATTATCTTATTTTTTCACCAAATATAGAAATCTTATCATTGTCCAGACAGAGAAGAGTCATTTTTTAAAAGTAAATGAAGACTTGCTAGGGAAAATGTTTAGGCTAAAAGCCTCTATAGCATTCTTATTATAGTGATTTTTAATGCCATTGCAGTTAAGGACCTGACAGTATTTATAAACTCCTACTTCAGTGAAATTTCACTTGGCATATGAGTTTCCTGCCCAGAAGCAATTTTCACTTCAAGTTTAAAAACAAATCACTTTGCATGTTTTTGAATGATGTGCTATAGAACGCACCAAACTTTCACTAGTTTCACCTGTCTTTTGGAGACTTACACCAATGCTATTTTTAAAATAATGGTATATGTGTGTCCATAATAAAATACCTCCTAAATGTTTTTAAAGATGTTTAGATTTGCTTTTTTTTTTTAATTAAAAGATGACATTAAAACAATTAATCATATGAAAACTACACTTTAAAACTTTTCTTTTTGTAGATTTTCATTGTAGATAGGAGACTCTACCTGGTCTCATTTGGAGTGTACCTAAATCCTAAAACTGGCCTTTGGGGCAGGATCAGAAATTCCCATTAACCATATTAACAAAACTAGAAAGAAAGAAAGAAAGAAAGAAAGAAAGAAAGAAAGAAAGAAAGAAAGAAATTTGAAGGCACATGTCCAAGAGCTACCAGCATTGTAAATGCAGTTATTGTAACTGTGTATATCAGCATACAAATAGACATGACTATCTAGATGATTAATTAGAAACTACTCTTCTTGGGTCAACTTCTTAGTACTTCCCAAAATGGTATTATCTGTGTAGACAAATGTGGACACATGTTAATTTGTATTTTCCTTCATACAAGTAAACTATAAGGGTCCTTAAAAATAAAAGCCTAGTTCACTATTAAAAGTGTCAAGCAATGAAAAGCAATTGTTGAAATTGTTGCAACTTGCCTGTTTTAAAATGGTCTGGTAATGAATCAGATCTGCAGCACTGCCTTTTAATAAGTTCAGATATTGCCAGCATTACACATTAGTAAAAAATATAGTTTAAAAAAATTACCCTACTGTTCAGATTCCAAAAGCAGATAATAGAAGAAAATCCTTGTTTTATTAAAATATAGCTACATAATGTTGATCTTTTTATATGCTTCAATTCATACCTCACAAAAGTGAGTGATTTTTTTTAAAGAAAAATGTAGTTGGGAAATAATTTCCCCTAGGTCAGACTGACAGAGACCATAGGAGTTTTTTGCCTTTCTTTGCAAAAGAATACTTAGGTCACTTAGATCATTTGCAGTTTTAAATTAGTGTAATGGTGGATTATCTGTAACATTCTGAAGTCTTCAGATCATGATTTTAGGACTTCAGTAACTTAGCCAGAAGGTAGGAACCTATTACAGACATGGGTGCATGAGGTTCTGTGACCTGCAATGTTTAGAAGGTCAGACAAGATCATGACCATAGAGTCTATAGCTATGTCTACATCAGGATAACTTTGTTCCAACCTGTTAGTCAGAACTAAGAACCTGGAGCTTAGTTTGAACTAACCCATGGTTAGTTCAAACTAACCTCACACTTCTAAGTTTGAACTAACAGCACATTCTAGTTCAAACTAATGCTTAGTTCAAACTAGAACACACGGTTAGTTCAAACTAACCAGCTTAGTTGAAACTTCTTAAGTTAGAACTAAGTATTAGTTCAGGTCTTGGCCACACTTAGTTCAAACTGATATTCGAACTAAGGTAGTTAGTCTGGACTGAGTGCCAGTACTAACTAGTTGAAACTTAGCTTTCCTTAGGTTGAAGTAAGAAATTTCTTGGTTAGAACTAAGGAAAGCCTAGTGTAGCCATAGGCTAAATTAGTCCTGACTAAGCCTCCTTAGTCCAGACTAATTTGCCAGTATAGACATATCCTATGTATCTTTGTGTTATACGTCAAACAATATCTGATTGAAATTCACTGTGATTGAATTGTTTAATTGTGAGCCTTTAATAGCACAATGCTTTTGTTCTGTTTTTTGGAGGTAAAGGTTTTGGGAAAAAGAAACAAAAAAGCAAGGAGTTGTGTGGCACTTAAAGACTAACAGATTTATTTTTCACATGAGCTTTTTGTGGGAAAGAATCCCACTTTGTCAGAATGCATTCTGTAAGTTCTCCCATCTTTGAAGCATCTGACAAAATGGGATTCTGTCCCATGAAAGCTCATGCGAAAAATAAATCTGTTAGTCTTTAAGTGCCACACAACTCCTTGGTTTATTTACTGGACTAGACTAAAGTGGCTGTCCCTTTGGAAATTGGCAAGATGAAAGGTTTGGAGGTTATTGAGCTATGGTATTTATGAGAATATCTTCATTATTTTCATTGCAGACAGGTATCTCTTATTTAGGGACTTCTACAAGTATATACAAAGATGAGAACTGAAGCTGGAAAGAGAGAAGAAAAGCATACTCTCATAAGGAGGAATTTTGGGAATATAGAGTAATATACAAAAAGACCCAGTGGGAACAATAGAGACTGTCCTAGAAAGGGCAATAAGTCTGTGAGGAAATGACTTTTCAACCTTCTTGTTTAAGTCCACACACTGAGAAAAGCAACTATGTATCTTCTTCCTGGGGTCTCAGTTTTCATAATAAGGAATTAAATATATTCATAATGATTTTAGTAATTTAACAATAATTATAACATAAACTTCAACTTAACCTTTCTCATCAGACATGGCTACATCTGCACCAAAGGTACACCCCCTAATGGAGAGCCATTCCTCTTTCTCTTTTATCTAACTGCATCAACAAAATACCCTCTCTCAACAAGATAAACAGAAAGAGCTGTTTCAGGAAGGGAAAAACAAAACAAAACACTTTCACTTACAATAACTTAAAAGTTCTTTCCCATACCCAGCTAAGAAGTAGCATAATTTGCAAATCACTGGAAAATGGTGTTTTCAGTGAAAGTGAAATTAAATTTAAACTGCAGCATTAGATTAACTGGTGAGCCTAATATCTAAACTATCTATGTATCCCAACGTATAATATCCACGCTGCTACTGTGTTCCATCACTTAATCAGACTCATGACAATTTGGCTGGTCTGCACCCCCCACCCCCCAAAAAATCCATCTTAAAAATTGTTTGCAGTGGTATTAAAGAAAATTAATTTACATTGATTATCTTGAGATGAAGTCTAAAGAACATGTTTGTAGAAGTAGGGACTTGCTTGTTATTAGCAACATCTAATTTTGCACATGAAACACCTATAAAGCGGAGATTTCGTAGTCTTGCTGGGAAAATTGGAAAACTTGCATGTTTCTCACTCTTTAAATCCCAAAAGAAAAAAGCATTTCCAGCTCAATTAAGGTTCCTGACACACTAAAACTACTTCTGTAAAATAAATTTTTACTGTGGTTGTAATGAGATGTAGCTGAAAGTCAAATGTATTACCTAATTACAGTGTGTAGACATTGTTATATAGTGTTTATTACAAGTTACCCTTACAGTTGCTTAAATAGTAAAAGTTTACCAAGGGAAAGAGCATTTTCATTTTCTCTTCTTCTTACTGAGCACATTAAACCACTTAACTATAATAAAAGTGGGAGCAGCAATTTGGCTCAATTCCTCCTCAGATTAAGCTATTTTTATTACAGTTTAAACATAAAATTGAGATTCAGTTTGTTTCATTATGCTATTGACATTCCAAAATGTTTTGAAAGTGCAGAATATAATCCCCGCTCTGCTGGTGCTCCAGGCAGGCCCAAGACTTTTTACAGATGTTAACAATAAATATCACCCTACCTGTATTGTCCCAGACTCCAAAAATACAATATCACCTGTATATATTCTTCATATTCTTAATGGAATTTGGAGTGGGGTGACTCTCAAGAAAAGAAAGAAAATTAAGGGGTAGAAAAGATTTGTTCAACAAGTTTGGATAAACAAACAAACAAACTACAGCCTGAAAGATGCTAATCTAGTGCAGTGAGCATACACTAAACTAGTGGTTCTCAACCACTGGTTCTGGATTCGTTACTGTGTTGCCACACAGTGGTAAGTGTGACATGGAGAACCGGAGACATGGCTGGATTTGGTCTGGGGTGTGGGAGGTGGGCTGGTGTTTTGTGTAGGGTTGTGATATGCCCCCAAGTGTGTAATGACCTGCAAAAGATTGAGAATCACTGTGCTAAATGATAGATACCCTGATTTGGAGTATATTGTTTTTGTCATCTATGCTGTTCCCATTAAAGTGAGTAGGAGAATTGTTCAGACATAATTAGATGATCACTAGATAGAGTTTCACTGGTTCAAAGTTTGTGCAGGTCATATGTATCTGAAACATGTCAATTTCTATTTTTCTGTTTCCATTAAATTGCTGGTTAAGATATTGGAAAATCATTGATTTAGAATTCCTGTTGCAAAATTTTGGCAATGACCCTTACTTATTAGTTGGTCTTTGGCCAACACATTTTACAAGCTTTAGATAAATGTTTTATTTATTTAGAAAACAGCCAAACAAATCCTACACTTCAACAAAATAGCCCGGCTTTGGTCCTCCATATATTGTGGTCTCCACGTTATGTCAACTGAATACATGACTAGAGATTCTATTCATTATTAAGGACTTAAGCTTGTGTGAAGTGTAACTGTAGTTTCTGGGGATCATCCAGAGCAGTAAGGGATTCTGTTACCACCTATCTTGTAACAGTGAGATGCCTTACTGCTATGCAGCTACAATTCAGAGACATGAAAGTACTGGTCAGACCACAAACACAAACATCTTACCATGGCTTCTAGCAGTCTAGTTACTCCTTACAGGGTGACCCATGGCAAACCTTCTGGTTGTAAGTCTCCCCAAAATGGTCCTTCTTGAGTTGTTACCAAGCAGAGATTCAGATGTCTCCTGTTTCATCACACCCAAAGGTGTGAAAATGGCCCTCAGTTCATTTTGGCATGATTACTCCACTCACCGTGCAGACCTGGTATCTGCTAGGGATGAAAATAGGTGTATTTAATAGAAAAACCACAGAATCAAAGATGGAATATTTAGGAAATATAAACAAGTACAAGTTACACTGAAAATAAACATGAAGACACAGCTTTAAGTTTTATACTTCCAGATGTAATACCTTCCCTTTTTTTAATGCAGGTTATCCATTACATTTAAACAGTTTTCCAGTATCCCCCCTAAGCCTAAGGGGGAATCTATCATTCACAGATAACTTCTTACTTTCAGGATTGGCCCTTTGTTAGGAATATGTTAGGATCTTTTTGCAAGGGTTTGTAGTGCACTGATATTGGAGAACAATTTCTGTAATGACTAAACCTCTGTGGCCTTTTAGGAATCACCAAGAACAGTAAGGGATCCTATACAAAACCACACCATGGTTAAAGAGCAAGTGGTAGCATAGCAACGCAAGAAACTCAGTGATTTACAAAACATAACAGTCACATAGCTAAATCCCTGAACCTCTGGAGATCTCTGAGAATGAATGAAGCATGAAAAAGAATTAAAGGAGTAGATCTATATATGGGCCTGTACTTTGTTTTAAAACAAAAAAAAAGATGTTAAATGCCTTCTTCTACACTGCTCACTTTAGGATGCTTTAACTCATTTCTAACTTTAGCCTTTGTTTTATGTGCCAAGTATTGTGTGATAACATGGGAAGAGTCCATTCTTATTGTTAGGTTCTACTATTTTTATGTCTGTTTAGGTACTTCTTTCTGTCAGGTTTCTTCTGTTATATTTGGCGTGGCCATACTGCGGCTCATGAGCCATATGAAAAACTGTGGCTCATGGAAGATCACGGTGGGTAGAAGCAGCGGCATGGTTGGAGATGGCAGGGAAATGGCGGCATGGTCGGAGATGGCAGGAAAGTGGCAGCATGGTTGGAGACAGTGGGGAGACAAGGGGCATGGTCAGAGACGTTGGGGAGAAGCACGGCATGGTCGGGGATGGCAGGGGAGAAGTGTGGCATGGTCAAAGGTGGCAGGGAAGCAGCAGAATGGTTGGGGATGGAGGGGAGAAGTGCAGCATGTCCGGAGATGGTGGGGAGAAGCATTGCATGGTTGGAGATGGCAGGGAAGCAGTGGCATGGTTGGCGATACTGGGGAGAAGCAGGGAAGGGTCAGCAAGGTTGGAGAGAAGCACAGTATGGTCGAAGATAGTGGGGAAGCAGTGGCATGGTCAGAGATGGCAGGGAAGTGGCAGCACGATCAAGAACAGTGGGGAGAAGCATGGCATGGCTGGAGATGGCGAGGAAGCGGCAGCATGATCGAGGATGGGGGGAGTCTGTGGAATGCTCAGAGACGGTCGGGAGAAGCTGCAGCATGGTCGGAGATGGCAGGGAAGTGGTGGCATGGTCAGAGACAGAAGAAAAGTGGCACCATGTTCAGGAACACCAGGGGAGAAGTGTAGCATGGTCAGAAATGGTGGGGAAGTGACAGAATGGTCAGGGATGGTGGGAAATAGTGTGGCATGTTTAGATCTTCTCATAGGCCCTAATGAAGTTTATTCATTGTTAAAATAAAATCATGTTTTACAAGTCCTTCTTAACATGATGTTGAATAATAAGAAGCGAAAATATGAAGAAGAAAATAGATTGTTTTAAATTGAATTTAGATTACTTTCAATTTTTGGCACAGCTTATAGCTGTGAAGCATTTCATTCCAAAGTGAAACTTGCGAAATCAGAACATTGTGCAATATTTACAGATCAGCACCTCAGAGAGCTTTTACTTACTGAACTGACAAGTTACTGCCCAGATTAAAAAAAAAAAAAAAAAATCACAACTTGCCACTAGCTTGCAGTTTTCTATATCAAGTGACAGCTTAGCTTTTACTGTATAGGCCTAGTTTTCACAGTGACCTTAAGTAATTATTAGAATCTGACATTAATAGGATCAATATTTGTCCTCTTTTGATGATAAAATTAAAGTGTGCAATGAGTTTTTAAATTAGTAATTTTTGGAGTAGGTAACAATATATAGCTATATGCCTCAGTGCAGCTCTCTAAGGTTTAATAATAATCAACTTGTGTGACTCTCAAGTGCTATAAGTTTGGTCATCCCTGTGTTACACTTTATGTACCTTTCCAGCCAGCAAGTTGGGGGGCATGAAACTCACACCAGATCCACACAGAACAATGGTACTATAAACAATCAATAAGGCAATGGCTGGCTGCCTATTGAGAAACCCTGACTTAGATGGGAACAATACATTCCACAGACTTTCGGACACACACCCTGCTTACCTGTAAAGACTGTCCTATCTCTCCAATCTCCCCCCCCCCAATATTAGTCATAAGGTCTTTTAATGTATTTAACATTCTGTATTGGTCATTATCATCTCTGTTCTCTCCAGGTTAAACAACGTCAGTCCTTGTAACTAAATAGGTAAAGAATTCCAAATGCATTGTGTAACTGATAAAGAAGCGTATATATTTGACCACTGTTCCCTCGAAAGTGTGTGTGTGTGCACACACAACTTGCACACAGGAGTGGGGCTCAATGGCTGAGATCCAAGTGGCTGGTGGGCAAGGAGGCAGCATTACCACCCAAAGCCCCACAACGAGCACTGCCTCTGTGCCTGAGCCTCTTGTGGCAGCGCTGGACTGGTGAAAGAAAGAAAGAAAGAAAGATTGGCAGCCATGAGAGGTTCAGGTTCGGAGACAATGCTTGCTGCAGGGCTTTGGGTGGTGATGGTTCCTCACCGGCCACTTAGATCTCAGCTTGTAAGCTGAGCAGAGCAGTGCTTCTGGGCAGCCTTGCAACTGGCAGGCACACTGCTGGACAGCCAGGAAGGAAGTGGAGCCTGCCGCCTGCTTTCTTTTCTCTTTCTTTCTTCCTTCTCTTTCTTTCTCCTCCTTACATCTTTCTTTTTTCCTCTTTTTTCTTTTTCTTCCTTCCTTTCTTGTTTCCTTACTTTTTTCTCTTGCTTTTCTTCTTTCCTTTTTTCTCCTTTCCTTCTTTCTCTTTTCTTCTTTTCCTTTCTTTTTCTCTTCTCACTTCCCTTCCTTCTTTTTTTTCTTTCTCTTCCTTCCTTTCTTGTTTCCTTTCTTTCTTTTTCATCCTTTCTTTTTCTCTTTTCCTTCCTTCTTTTTATTTCTCCTCCTCCTTTCTTTCCTTCTCTCCATTAAAAAAAAACTTTAAAAATTATTTTAATTAAAAAAATAAATTTCATTTAAAAATTCACACAAATTCTATTAATTAAGCCCAATTAATTAATTCTATTTACAATAAACACATTTGAAAACATAGTCGTCTTAATAAACACATTTAAAACATAGGCCTTTTTTGTACGAAAGAAGCAAGGAGCCCTGTGATACTTAAAGATAGATTTATTTATTGCATGAGCTTCTGTTGGAGAAAACCCCACTTTGTCAAATGCTTTGAAGATGGGGGAACATAGAGAATGGGTAAAAATAAATGCAAGGGAGTATAAAACATGGGACTAGGTCATACAGTAACAGCAAATCAGCAATTGTTAAGATTCAAACACTAGATAACAGCACATAGAAGAAGGTGAAGTCAAATCACGCCTGAAATGAGAAAAGAAGCTACAGTCACAATTTAATACCGCTTTCATACAATCAAATCTGCATATCAGTTCTAATTCAGCTGTTTCCTCTGTGAAGTCTTGAGGTCCCATTGACAGTCAAGCCAGCTACTCCATCAAGGGCTCATTCACCTGCTCATCCAATAATGTGATTTATGCCATCATGTGCCAGAAATGCCCCCACACCTTTATACATTCGATAAACAGGGCAATCTCTGCACTAAAGAATAAATAGGCACAAAACTGACATCAGAAATCACAACATTCAAAAACCAGTTGCTGAGCAGTTCCATCTTTCTAATCACTCTGTGGATAATATATTAGCACCTATGCTCAAGTAAGTTCATAGGACATCAAGACTTCAAAGAGATACAGCTGAAGTACAGCTGATATGCAGATTCAGTTGTGTGAAAGCAGGCTTAAATCATGATAATGGGCTCTTTTTCCCATTACAATAGCTGATTTGACTTCACCTTCCTCTATATGCTGTTTCCCAGTGTTTGAATCTTAACAACTGCTCTGATTTGCTGTTACTGTATGACCTGATCCCATGTCTTACACTCCCTTGCATTTATTTTCATCCCATTCTGTAAGTTGTCGCATCTTCAAAGATTCTAACAAAGTGGGATTTTCTTCCACGAAAGCTCATGAGATAAATAAATCTGTTAGTCTTTAAGTGCCACAGGATTCCTTACTTCTTTTACCAAACTAGACTAAGACGGATGTCTTTTTGGAACTATTTTGTAAAGTATACAATTGTAGTTTTGGTGAAAATGGATAATAATGCATAACTGTACATTTGGACTCACAAGTTCCCATAAGACAAACTTTCTGCTCACAAACTAATTTTTTTTCTTCATGACATCCCAATCCTTAGATGAAACATTGCATTTGACCACTGTTATATCACCTATTTGAATCTCAATCCAGTCAGCATTCCTTCTCGGTACCTTGAAGAACAACCTTTTCAGTAGTAAACTATACTGCCTGATTCTTGGGGAAAGAATCCATCTTATTAAACTAAATGAACTGTCTACTTCAGCTGTAGCTTAACATTCCTAGCCATCTGCCCACCGACTTCCTTGATGCCTCCTCTGAACTTTTCTCTTTCTACTCGTGATATTCTCACAGGGTTCTATAGATGTCAATACACACTTAGCTACTCCTGCTTTGAAGATGGTTTGGGCCCCTGAGAAAAGTGATGCTCTATCATCCCTGAACTTCAATTTAGTTTTATCTCTGGCCTGAGGCAAATTTAATTATTCATACAAAGTGGATCAGCTTCAACAGGGAAAAGTGAGAGAGACCCACAGTAAAATGTCATATGGTTCAGTGGTCAAGGCACTCACCTGACAGAGAGGAAACCCCTATTCAAATTGTCTGTCTTGGTCAGGTAGAGGGGAGAAGTGAAACAGTGTCTCACGTGTTTCAGGTGTGCTTCCTAATCAATAGGCTGATGGTTAGGAATGATGCCTTCACCCATGCCTGGCCATTTTGTGGAGTTAGGCCTATGCCTCTGCACTCCTTGCAGCAAACAGTTTTGGTGTCTGTTCCTAGGAGAGAGGTTCCCATCTGTGAATCCCAAGCAAATGGAGGTGCCTCCTTAAAGCTAAGTCTTAGGAAACCCCTTCCCATCAGCATTTGCACTGACTAGGTTAGGTGGCTCACTTCATGGAGTGCTGACTTTTCTAAATCACATTCTCAGATGCCTGTTTATCCTTCTGCTACAGCCAGCTTAGTTACCTAACTCAGGGTTTATGGATTCTGGTCTCAGGGTGGCTAGGAGCATAAATAACAACAAGGCTTGCAACACCTAAAACCCGTTGTGGATCCAGGTTTCAGCCTCTCTCTGCCTCATTTCTCTTTTTGTAAAAAGGGGACAGAATCAGAAACTAGAAGGGACCATAGCTCTGTCTACACTACAGAGCTTTATTAAGCTGGCCACACTCAAAATGCCAGGAGACTGCCCATGTCCACACTGACAGCTGCTAGCTCACCCTAGGACTAGTGCATTGTTGGTAGCTGGCCCACAGTACACCACAACAGAAGTGACCCTATCTCCTGGCCACTTCTTTACTACACAAAGTCACCACACCACCCTACATACTGTGTGTGGCAACAGGGAGCCCCAGGAGGTCAGGGAGCCTGACATGGCCCAACAATGTGCCAGAACAGCACTCCACACCCTCCCTGCATTGCCCAGACTCCTCCGGCTCTGGACCAGGTGCCGCAGGGCCACTGCCAGCACAGGTGCAGAGCGCAGCAGTTGTTAAGATTCAAACACCCAGAAACAGCACATAGAGGAGGGTGAAGTCAAATCACCTACTGTAATGCAAAAAAAAAGAGGAATAAAAAAAATCCATAGTCACAATTTAATCCTGCTTTCACACAATCTAATCTAAAAAGAAGTAGTAACTATTCTTTCTTTCTTTCTTTCTTTCTTTCTTTCTTTCTTTCTATGTACTGTTTCCCTGTGTTTGAATCTTAACAATTGCTTTGATTTGCTGTTACAGTGTGACCTGACCCTATACCTTACATTCCCCTGCATCTATTTTCCTCTCATTCTATAAGTTCCCCCATCTTCAGCCCATCTGATGAAGTGGGATTTTCTCTCATGAAATCTCATCCAGTAAATCAATTTGTAAGCCTTAAATAGTGCCACAGGACTCCTTGTTTCTCCTACAACCATATCAGGGGGTTGGGCTGAGAAAGAGAGAGAATATTCTCCCCAGGACTTGAAATTAGGGGATGGTATACGGGGAGATGTAGGGAGGTATTGAGATGCTCAGTAAATTGATGTAACACTGTTACTAGCTGACAACTGGGGTGAGGTTGGGAAATTCAGGGGAGTATAGGGGTGGTGTTTAGGGAAATCCCTTGGGAGAAACATGTGGTGTCAGGCTGAGAAGGGGGGACACATGCAGGAAACATGTGGTGTCAGGCTGGAGATGGGCAAGGGGAGAGCCACAGGGGATCAAGCTGAGAAGTTGAGAGATGCTGGATGAGGTCAGGGGAAGGAGAGAGATGAGGGGTCAGGAAAAGAAGGGGAGAGATGCCTGATCATGTTGTGGGAATGCAATGTTGGCTGTAGTGCTAGGATGCAGGACTGCGGGGCTTGTGTTAAGACATGGGGGGAGGATGATGTGTTGCACACAGCTGGGAATGCTCCCATCTGTGTTGTGCCTTCTCTCCAGCCCCCATCCCCATGCTTCTAATAGCTAGGAGGTCAATTAAGTTGACTTATGCCAATTCCTGAGCTACATTTGCTGATGTTGACTTAATAAAGTTGACTGACAACTTAAGGCAACTTAGCTAGTGGAAGTTATTAAGTTGACTTAAGTGGCTGAATATAGACTGGGTGCTGTTTAAGTTGACTTAAGTGGCTTTAAATCAACTTAAAGCTATAGTGTAGACATACCCAATGTAAGTTAATGGTCTGCTCTGAGCAACAGACAGTGTGTTGTTGCACTGCTACTGGAGCAGAGTGGGCAAGAGATTGTGATTCATTAAATTAATTTAAGCCAACTCCTGGCTACATTGGCTAAAGTCGGCTTAATAAAGTCATCTTAACTGCTGAGTCAACTTTACAAGTAAGAGTTATTAAGTCAACTTAAGCAAAAGGTTAAGTAGACTTAATAGCTCTTCAATGTGGTCAGGGCTTTGTTTAAGTCGACTTAAGGGGCTTTAAGTTGACTTAAACCTGTAGTGTAGACCTACCCCATGAGAGGTCACTGAGTCCAGTCCCGTGCACTCATGCCAGGACTAAGTACCCTCCTAAACCATCCCTAACAGGTGCTTGTCTAACCTGGTCTTAAAAATTTCCAGTGAAGGCATTCCACAAACTGCTTAGGCAATTGATTCACCCTGACAGTTAGGAATTTCACTGTCTCACAGAGGTATTGGGGGGGGGGGGAATCAAAGATTGTGAGGTATTCTGTACCAGAGACTGTATGAGCACCTTTGACATGGAAAACACTCATCTCTAAATACTTCATAAGGGCAACTTGTTTTCACACTATTATTCACAGGTCTTAAGCAGAAGGTGATTTTGTTTGTTTGTTTGTTTGTTTGTTTGTTTGTTTGTTTGTTTGTTTGT
>ML681993.1:42473240-42495813 GCA_007922195.1 Podocnemis expansa | reverse complement strand
AGAGATAGAGATAGAGATAGAGATAGAGATAGAGATAGAGATAGAGATAGAGATAGAGATAGAGATAGAGATAGAGAAGCAGCTGGCCCTTCCACTGTTCTGAAGGCTCTTTAAGCTGGGACCCAGGGCTAGGGAAGGAAGAGAGTACCAGAAAGACTGCAAAAGCCAGGGATCTTCCTGGATGGGGGCTGACTGAACTGTGACCAGTACCACTTGGGGAGAAGACTTGAACTGTTGAGCCAGGCCTCACACACCTCTTCCCTCCAGAAGAGGAGGGGGGGGACCTTGCCACAATATCCACAACATTCAATATAAAGTGTATAGGTTAATGTGTTGTTCAGTTTACCAATAATTAAGAATATTATATGTGTTTCAGGAATGCATTATAGAAAAAGTCATAGAAAAGTGCTAAGATTTCCCAGATGATAATTTTGAATAGCACTGTGCATAAGTATTGATTTAATTAATTATAAAAATCTATAGTTATACATATGTTTTGTCCTGCCGTAAAATTAATGACTGTCTCCTCATGCATAATTACCCCACCTTCATTTCTTTCATAGGTATTATGAATTTCTAATTGTAATTTGTTTACTCTGCATGATTTTCTTCTGTTTAGAACTTTGAATAATTTAGTGCTGTGAACTTCTAACAGATGCCAAAGCTTCACTTGGACTGTACATCCCTTATAGACAACAAATTTGAATAAATATTGTGGCTCCAGTCCTTAGTTTAAGAATTAAGGACTGCAATGTCTTCACTTTTGGTTTGGCATATACTTAAAAAAGTGTTCAAATTTGGATTGTTATATGATACTTGAGAAGAGTTATCTAAATCTTTGGAAACCACCCTCCCAGAATGATACAAATGACTGCTAATATTTGACATTGACAAATAATTAGTCTTTTGTTGGGAGTCAGAAAAGATGACTATGAACTTTTATTATCTATCTCTGATATAAGCTCCTCTGATATAAGACAATGTCTGACTGAAGTCTTGACTTTCTCTCATATTGGATCCAATATCTTGGTCTCACTGAAGTAAATGCAAATATTTCTAATGTGTTCACAAAGATTAAACAAAGGCCTTAGTTTATTTGATCTTCCAGCAGGAGGCTGAATGTCAGTGGACAATAATTAGACCAAAATTGTTTTGAATTTTGAACATGTAAAGACATTTTTCATTCACATTTTTCCCCTATGATTGTGTACATGTGTCCAGACAACTCAGTGTGTGCAAGTTATGAATTTACTGTTGTTTTAACCAAATATTTTGGTAGAAAGGACTTTATTGATAATTTGATTGGACAACTATTTTACAATATTTCAATTTATTTCTAGAAAGTCTTCTGCTGAGGAAGCTCTTATCTTCCCTGCTTATGTTTATCTGACCCTAATCTATCCATTGATAAAGAAGCAGCAATGGTGCTTGAAACCATGCACTGAAGAAGCATATACTGAATTTTTCAGTGCAAACTATGGCCATTTCTTCTTTTTTGACCTGCATTTGTTATGGGGTATGTCCACACAGGCTTCTTATTTTGAAACAGAGGTTGTTTCAAAATAAGAAGCATCATGTCCATACAATGCACCGTTATTTCGAAACAACAGGTCCTGTTGTTTTGAAATAACGGCTGTTATTTTGAAACCATTAAACCTCGCATCTAACTGAAATAGCCATTGTTTCAAAACAGTTGTTTTGAAACAATAGCGTTTGGACATGTTGTTTCGAAACAACACCATTGCTTTGAAACAACTGTTTTGAAACAACATGTCTGAACGGCCTTGTTTCGAAATAACTATGTTGAAACAACGGCTATTTCAAAAGCAAGCTTTCCCTTAATTCAAATTAACAGTCTGTTAATTTGAATTAATTTATTTTGAAATAAGGACTTTATTTCGAAATAACTCATTTCAAAATGGGTTATTTCAAAATAATGATGTATGTGTGGACATAGCCATACTCAAGCTCTATTGCATTGCTTATGGGACTTGAACACGGACATAACATTCAATTAACTCTTACATGTGATTTAGATTATTATGTTTCGGGTTTCCTTGACAAGATTTACAACCATAGGTGTGAGGTAGAGAGGCTCAGGTTCATAAAGAAACTTAGGCATTATAATGTAATGTTGCACGCTTTAGGGGCATTGTCACACATTAGAATCCTCAGGCCCTACTTACATGGAGGTTTTCTGCTCAATGCCTGGGGCTAGTTGGTCACCTAAGAACTGGACCCACAACTGAATCATGGTGAGTAAGGACTCACTTAAGCTACCAATAGGGAATTTTGAGGAGACAGATCTGGTCTTATCAATCAGTTAATATTCTGCTTCCTTCATTTGATTATTGTTACCATTGCTATTAAACATTATTAGGATTTGTTATGGTGTGTAGGCACCCCAGTGTATAAGAATCTGAATATTCTTCTTCTGTGCACTGCAACACTTTGAAACAAGTGGTCTGCAACATAAGTGGCACCATTAGACATTTAAAACCTAGCTATAATTTAACATCATAGGAATACATTTCTAAAGGGTGTGCAAATCTGCACATAACTTGTTTAATTGTTGTCTATATTTTGGCTATCTAAAAGTAATGTCTGGAGCCAGGAATAGAGGTTTAATCAGCTTAAACATTAATTGCTGTTTTTTGTTGATATTCAAGAACTATTTCTTTTTATACTCTCTGCTGTATTCTTGTGTTATTTAATTAAAAGGAACAGATTTTTTTTTTTTAAACTTTAGAAGGCAGGAAAATTTCTGATTTATGTGAAGATGTGAGAAAACAGAAGATCTCAATTTTTTGCTTTGGATTCAAGGCCATAGATGTCTAAATCTGAATCCAAAATGAGTTAATTTACAAAGGTTTTGTAGATTTAACAGGGCAATGAACTTTGTATATGCTAGTATTGTGTGACATACCAAAAGACAAAATAACATAATATGACAAAATCTTAAAGATGAAAAACATAACATGACACATGTAATATAAGATAATAATTATGAAATTACCAATGCATTTTTCATATTTTTTATCTATGGGGCAAATTTACATTTTATATTTTGATAGAGCCGTTATCAAACTGTATCCATTATTTTGAGACCACTAATATGAGAACAGGAATTAAAGACTATCCAGGGACCAAATTCAGCCTCTTTCTCCATTTTTCCATTGTCCAAAACAGACAGTAGTTGTGTTTCTCACAACCATGGCAGGTGAATCAGGAGAACATGTGCTCAAGGAAGTCAGTAGGACATCAAGACTTCAAAGAGAAACAGCTGAAGTACAGCTGATATGCAGATTCAATTGTGTGAAAGCAGCATTAATTTGTGACCATGGCTTCTTTTCCCATCACCACAGGGGATTTGACTGCACCTTCCTCTATGGGCTGTTTCCCATTGTTTGAATCTTAACAAGTGCTTTGATTTGCTGTTATAGTATAACCTGATCTCACGACTTACACTCCCTTCCATTTATTTTCCTCCAATTCTGTAAGTTTCCCCTTCTTCAAAGCATCTGATGAAGTGGGATTTTCTCCCATGAAAGCTCATGCAATAAACAAATTTGTTAGTCTTGAAGTCTCACAGGACTCCTTGTTTGTTCTGCTGAACTAGACTAACATGCCTGACCTTTTGGAATGTGTAAACCTGTCACCTATCATCCTGAGAAATTATCCCTTTGGATTTTGGTGAAGCTTGACTCTAAGTCTGTTCAAATTTGTTAGAGTAACAGATACTAGGGATTGAATTATGGATCACCAGAACTAAAACCATGAATTGTTGCAGCTGGGCCTGTAATAGACTCACATTCTGCGTGGATCAGGCACAGAAGGGGACCTATAGTACACACACACTAGTGGGTTAGGTTATAAAATGTAGTAAAAGAGTTATTTGTTACAGAAGTGGGAGTGTCCATGTATAATATATACATATTTATACCATGTCCACTACTAGACTACCACTGCATGCTTGATTATATCCACTCCTAGTCCTAAAATCCAGTGCAGAATAGCTGTTGGGGACAGAGGGGGGAAATGATCCAAGATTATCTGGACAAACATACTTGAGGCATCTGGAGTGGATTATGATGAAGAAAATTGCCACTTGCTCATGGTCATTCATTCTTATTGTTGGCATTGGCCACAGCAGATCCTGGCTCAGATGCTCTTGGGTGCAATACCACGCTCCCATAAATCACACTGTGTGCATTGTATGTGAGGAGTTAATAGAAAAAGAGACTTTTCAATAGATATGCCTTCAAAAATGTAAGAAGAGCCTTGGGATTTTAAGACAGAAGAATATGAAAAAATTTCAGAAGTGCAGAGCAATAAAAACAAGTTCTGTCCAAACTCTCTGCATTAATAATTAAAACAGGTATGTATATGTAAAGTGCTTTTTAAGTAATGTGTGGTAGTCATTAATATTTAACAGTTGTGCTTATGAAATATGCCCTAAATTATGTCCAAATATTAACAAGGATGCCTTATACTTGACAGAACAATGATGTCCATTAATATTTCAAAGGAGTGTGTCTGGCAGATGGAAGCTCAGAAGACACATGCCACTCTCTGTGATAGTCTAACACTGCAACCTTCACGTCTGTATTTTTTTTTGTCTTTTTTTAAGATTAATAGGAACGAAGAGCTTTCCTTTCAGCAGCAAAATTTACAGGAGATGCAAGGAATATATAGAGGAATCATTTGAAGTGTATTATCAGACAATTACAAGTATCCTATGTAGCAGCAATAAACTGGAGGAGAGAAATTAAAAGCATATAAGAAAGGGCTTAATCCCACATTGCATCAAGAATTGTATTTTTGAAAGTATTAATGTCTCTAAAAAAGCATGTAGGCACCTAATGAGATTTTTTTTTTGTTTTTTCAAAACTGCCTAACTTCAATTGTAATCGATACAATTAAACCAGTGGGAGTTAGGAATTTAGGTGATTTTGAAAATCTCATTAGGTGCCTATCTGCTTCTTTAGGGATGCAAATACCTTTAAAAACCTGGCTCTTTAAAAACCTGAGTACCTCCTGCATGATGCTGAGGTTCAACAGGAATGAAGTTCATGTGCAGCTCACTGCATGTTTAGGTCCCATTGGCTTCAAACAGAAACTGATTTCACTCAGGAAGTTCTCAGCACCTTGCTGAATGAATGCCTTAGAGCAAGACCTGAATGAGAAATGTATATGCTGATAGATTATGAGCAAATTTATTACTTTTCATTTTTTATTAAAGAAGTATGTAAAAAAATAATGCTGGTACTTAAGTGCTTCTTTTACTTTTAACTCTAAGGCTATGTCCACACATTGGTTTTTAAAGCGAAACAACCACCATTGTTTCGCTTTAAAAAAAGTTACGTCTGCATGATGTTCCGTTGTTCTGAAATGATGGAGCTTGTCATTTTGAAACAATGGAACTGAAAACAAAACAACAAAACCTTGTAGGAAATTGAAAGGGCTGTTTCAAAATAACGTTGTTTGGTTGCATTATTTTGAAACAGACCTGTTTCAATTCAGTGGTTTGACCTTCCTCCCAGATAGTGGAGCGCCCCCACAGCTCAGCAGCAGGGGTACCAGGGCGCTCTGAGAGCTCAGCCCCTGCTGCCCCTCCTGTGTCCAGACTTGCTATTTCTTTCGTTTTTTTTTTTTCTTTTTGCTTAAATCGATTCAAGGTGAATTGATTTAATGTTTTTTATTTCAAATTAGCTTAATTTGATTTAACTTAAAACAATTTAAGCTTGCATGTGTGGACATAGGCTAACTTACCATAGTGTAACATTAAGAAAGTGCAATATTCACCATTATAGGGCACATCTACACGGCTCTTTTATTTCAAAATAACACTTGTTATTTTGAAATAAATAAAAATTTGGTCTACATGACGTATCGATATTTCGATACGACGGGACGCGTCGTTTCAAAATAACAATTGTTATTTCGAAAAAGTAAAACCTACTCCCCCTCAAAATGACCGTTAATTTGAAATGGATGTTTCGAAATAATGTCTTTAGACCCGTTGTTTCGAAACAACACCGTTGTTTCGAAACAACGGTTCGAAACAGCGGACCCATTGGTGTTATTTCGAAACATCCGTTTCGAATAAAGGTCATTTCAATTCCACAGTTTTCCTTATTTCGAAAGGAGCCCTTTCAAAATAAACGTTTTATTTTGAAATCGGTCCTTTCGAAAGGACCGATTTCGAAATAAACCTGTGTGTAGACGTGCCCATAGAGTTAACTCATTTTTTTAACTTATTGTAATATAGTAAAAAATCTCAGAGACCAAAACATAGAAGGTGAAAGATAAGTGTCATGTAACAATTAGAGCAGGGGTGCCACAAGAGGTGCTAGCAGTCTCTGTCTACCAGTCTACATTGGCGTTGGCTCATTCTATAAACAGAAGTATAGCCAGCTTTTCTTTTCTTCTCCCCATCCTTCTCCTCCCAGAACGTGTGGTTAGCACTGGTGGGCACAAGCTTTGTGTGTCAAGGAAAACAGGCTGATAAATATGCAGGATTAATTGTTTAAAATCTGATTGAGTATTCCTGAATAGCAAGTGGATGGGCCATGGCTTATACAAGCCAACACTTATCTATAGTAATGACTTGCACAAAGCCCTGTCCTGGCTCTGTGTCTCACATTCTACCTCTACACAATAGAGAAAGAGACTGCGATTCATCTCTGTGCAGGTTGGGAAACTTAGTTCATAACCATGGATCAATGTTAAAATTATAAGGGCATCTACTGTGTCATGACAGAAGTGGTACTTTTATTAGAAAAGGCAGTCAGTATTGATGGGGACAAAATTTCACATTGTATGTAATGAAGTGAATAGCAAAAAAGTTTGTGTCTTTTATTAGTTGGAAAGAACATTCAGAGATTCCTGAATAGTTCAATTCTAGAAATATATATCACCAAATTACATGCTTGGGATCAATGACTAGCTTTCTTGAAGTCAATAGCAAAACTTTCATTGACTTCAATACGGCCAGGATTCCACCCAAGGGGTATACAACAGTTAGTATATGTCATATATTCTAGCACAAGCCAGAATCATTATTTTTCAGTGAACTGAAACTTTTTTTTTCTCTTTCTTTAATGGCTTTCAAAGAGCCTAAGGCAGATATTTGGGTGTAAAAGCTCTTTAAATGCAATTCCTTTCACTTACAAAAATAGCAGCTTTAGCTGTTTTATTGAAAGCCTCTAGGGCAACCACCTCTATTCACCTGGGCCTGCCTCTACCTGAAAATAGCTCTTTGATTTTTTTTTATACTCCCCTCACTAAATTACATTAAGACTGTAGAAGGTGAGTCACAGAAAATAATGCTCTTTTTATTGCATTTGTTAACTCCCTGCTCTCCCCCCTACTGGCTGCATTCTGAACTGATAGAAGGGATTTTTTTTTAGCACTTACTTAATTACCCCTTTTCATTTGTGTTACAGATAACTTACCAATTAGAATCACCAGAAGACTGTAATAATGCTGATGAAGTTCACGGGTTCAGGCAGTGCTTCTTCCTGTTACCAGAATGCATCCAGCCAGCCTGTTTACCTGAAAAGCAGGATTCTGAATGGGTTCAGGTTCTTACTGTCTCATAAGGAGGAAGCTGCAGCATGAGCCAAAATCCATGTGTAATCCATTCTTGCTCCATGCAGCACTTTGTCCCCCTCTAGAAGCACTATCTCAGTTAGAGATTGATGAGTTTGCTGCTCCTTAACTAATGGCCTGGTCACTTTTAGCTTGTGTAGTTGGGGGCTTATAACATTACGCTTCAGAGATCCTAGGTGTGATCCCAACAACAGATAGCTGGGGTTCATGAGACTTGCAAGTGGCAGTTTGTCTGGGATATCAACTGGGAAGCCCCCAAAACTAAGAATGCAATTCCTCAGATAAGGGAAGTATATAACTCATGCCTGCTAGATGCGCCTTGCTGGCCTCCTTTAATGGCACCTAACCCAGCTAGAAATTGATGAGTCTGCTACAGGCTTAAATAATTGCTATAGGCTCTTCACTCATACAGTAGAGGCTCATACAACAAGCTTAGGAAATCCCAGGTTTGATCCTAGCCACCAGTGACATTGTCTGACAGTGTTATACATGTGAGGTGGAGACATTTCCAAAGAAACAATCTGCAATGAAAGTATAGAGAGTTTCTGGTTGGTTGTTTTTTTTTTGTTGTTGTTGTTTTTGTAAGGTTTTATTTTCCTGAGAATGCATTAAGCAGAAAAAAAGACAAGTTTATTTTTCTATTACTTAGTCACAAATTGAAAATTTCAAGAATAAACAAGGACAAGAAGTACTGGGCTTAAATTAGAGTAAGGGAGGTTGGGTTGGGCATTAGGAACAAATTCTTAACTTTCTGGGTGATAAATCACTGAAATAAGCTGCCTAGGTAGGTTGTGGAATCTGCATTATTTTAACGTTTTAAGAGCAGGTTAGACAAAGACCCATCTGGCTTAAGAGGGTACTTGGTCCTGCTATGAGTGTGGGGCTGGACTCGATGACCTCTCATGGTTCCTTCCAGTTTCTATGAGTCTATGATACTGCATCACTGAATCTGCACAACTTGTATGACATGCTCTTGCTTTTGGAAGAAAATTGTCATGTTCTGTTGTATGCTTTGGCATATGTTCAATTTTTAAAACAATTTATTTTAGGGTAAATTCATCTTTTAAACAATGGAGGTCTGGCAGACAAATAAAATATTGTCAAACATATTTTAAAACTCCTGATTTCCTAAGTAGGTAGATTGGCCATGTTGACCCAGAAGGCTCTTACTTTTAATAACAAGTCCCAAATACCAAAAGGAATAATGCTTTGATTTTAATGACTGATACATAAGAGGGTGTTGTGTTTGGTAATTACATTCAAGCCCATAAAATAATAGGAATGAACACAATGTGAAGAAAGCAGCTGGTAAAGAGAGCATTGTATGAGCCTGAGACAGATGTACAGCTTAGTCTACAGCTCCAGCATTATACTTGGTAATGTTTGCAGACTTTTGCCCACAGAATTTTAATGTAATCTGTTGTTGTTAAAATCATTCATTTTGGAATCCTGGATCAGCCACACTGAATTCAACTGCAACTTGTAAATTCAAGTATCTGACAGTGGGATTCTCTCCCATGAAAGCTCATGTGATAAATACATTTGTTTAAAAGTGCCACCGTGCTCTGTTTGTTTGGTTGGTTGGTTGGTTGGTTGGTTGGTTGTTTTGTTTTGCTGGACTAGACTAACACAGCTACCCCTTTGGAACTGTAAACTGTGACATCATAGTATGAACAATAATTAGCTTTTAAAATAAGGTTGTTTTATTTGATGTGAGGAGTGCATCACAGCAATAAAAATGCATTAACAGGAGAGCTGGCAGAGAGCAACTCATCAAAATTCAAGGATTAGAGCTACACCATGCCACCTATGTTTTATTAACATTTGACTAAATCCTCACTCCTGCACCAAGACTGAGTACAAATACTTGGATCAGGAAAGCTTTATGAGGGTTGAATGAAAATGAATCCTCTTCACAAGGCTGGCAAATAGAATTTGAGTCACTCAGCAGCCACTAATTATCTTCTGAAGTCCAAATCTCCAAGTCAGCAGTCATCCCCTAACTTTCCCCTCTCCACACTGGGACAAAATGCTTGGTGGTCCCATCCCACTCTCTTCATGATCCAGCTCTTCTCTGTCCTCTTCAGTCTCACCACCTCTTTGAAAGATTGTGAGCGGGGTGCATTCAGAGCTAGATGGCACTGTGTACAAGGTATAGCCCCCCCCATCTATTATGCCCATATCCGGCTACATCTTCAGATGTTGCCTTCTGCAAGCAAGAAGGAAGAAGCCATTTTTCCAATTGTTAATAATACCAATTTGGCACTTTCAAAGTTCTAATTCCGAGATACATCATTGCTCAAAATGCTTCATCTGCTCCTATGTTTGAACTGATATTTACTCATAATAGGAATTAAATATTAGCAAGCATTTAGCTAATGTCAGTGTAGTTTATACAGTATCTTTACATAGCTTTTCCAGAAGTAGGACAATCTCTTCTATGGAGAGATGAACTCCATAACTATTATGAAAATGGAGGATTTTCACTTTTCATGTTGAGTTGGCAGCTGTACTCCCCCCCCCCCCCCAAAAAAAACAACAGATTTGGGGATTTTCCAGGTTTTCATAGTAAAAATAGTAGCTATTCAGCTGAAGGAAGTTAAAATTATTCATGGACCTTAGTGAAATGTTTTGATGTACCTGAGCCAAGTTGTAATTGTAACAGGATATCCAGTGCCTTAAATGAAGTCAGACCCAGAACTCCTGCTCCAGACCAGGTGCATCCTTTGATGTAATTTGGAGGACATGACTGCCCCTAAGATGTTTAAAACAGGGATGGCCTAAAGGCAACAGAGATGTCAGTATCCAGATCTCTGAGGGTACCTAAAGCATCATGAAAACATAGAACTTGAAGTGACCTGGAGAGTTTATCTAGCCCAGTCTCCTGAACTGATGGCAGAACAAAGTAGTAACCATTTCTCTAATCTGCTCCTAAAATTCTCCAGTGTTGCAGATTCCACAACCCTCACTAGGCAATTCATTCTCTGACAGTTGGGAAGTTTTTCCTAGTATTTACTGTAAAAATATCTTTGTTGCAATTCAAGCCCATTACTTCTTGTCCTCCCTCAGAGATTAAGGAGAACAATTGTTTATTCTCATCCTGATAAACTTTTATGTACTGAAAACTGTTATTATGATCCCTTTAGTAATCTTTTCTTCAAGCCTAAACAAACTCTTCTTCTTCAGTCTTCCATTGTAGATCATGCTTCTAGATCTTTAATCATTTTTGTTGTTTTTGTCTGAACTTTCTTCAACTTGTCCACATCCTTCCTGAAATGGGGTGTTCAGAACTGGACACAATACTACAGTTGAGGCCTGAATTGGTGTGGAGTAGAGCAGAATTACTTCTTATAGTTTGTTTATAACACTCCTACTAATGTATCCCAGAATGATGTATGTTTTCATTCATTCATTCCCCAACAGTTTTGCCCTGTTGACTTTTATTTAGCATGAAATTCTCTATGGAATCCCCAGATCCCTTTCTGCAATTCTTTTTTCCTAGGAAGTCATTTCCTATTTTGATCTGTATAACTGAACATTCTTTCCTAAGTTTAGCTGTTTGCATTTGTTATAATTGAATTTCATTTTAATTTCTTCTGATCATTTCTCTAGTTTATCAAAAGCATTTTGAATTTTAATTCTATTCCCTAAGGGACCTGCACCCCTCCCAAGCTGGTATAGTCCACAAACTCTGTAAGTGTATTCTCTATACCATTATCTTAATAATTGATGAACATATTTAACAGAACTAGGCCTAGAAATGATGCCAAGGGACCTCACTCATTATGCCCTTCCAGCTTGACTGTGAACCACTAATAACTACTCTCCTGGAATGATTTTCAAACTAGTTATGCATTCACCTTATAGTAGTTCCATCCTAGTCGTACTTCCCTTGGTTGTTTTTAAGAAGGTCATGTGAGACAGTATCAAAAGCTTTAATAAAGGCAAGGTATACAACATCTGTTCCTTCCCCCCATGCACTCAACTACAGTAGAAGTAAATCTGAAAATAAGAAAATTTCTGGGTTGAGATTTTTAGGGAGTGAATACCCTTGAAGGAAATTGTGGTAAGAGTTTTGAACCAAGAGTCAGTGCTGACAAGGGCTGACAGCAGTAGAGAGAAATGACTGCTGGTTCTCTGAACTAGAGATCCTGCTGTTATTTCCATGGAGCTGAAGCTAAACCTGGGAAGGTAACATAGGAAAGAAGCACTCCAGCTAAAGTTGCCGGTGTGAGGTATGGTGAGGGATGCTTGAACCATACCAAAATGATAGAGCATTGTGAGGGGCGCTACATCTGTACTCAGTGGCTATGTTCACACACAAGTGCTTGTTTCAAAATAAAGCCTTATTTCGAAACACCTTATTTTGAAATAACAAAAAAAATGTTTTTGAAATAAGGGAAAAGGAGGGAATTGAAATAGCATGTCCAGTGTGACGTGCTATTTCAAAATAGGAGAGGGGAGGAGGAGGGAGGCCCTGTGCTGGGCCAGGGAAGCCCCGCCCCCCGGATTCCCCTACCACCTGCGGCTCGGGCCAGGGGCGAAGGGCAGCTCCCCCTGCCCCCCCGCCACCTCTGCAGGGGGCAGGGAGGCAACCCCCTGCCCCCTTGCGGGTCCGGCCTTGTGCAGGGGGGCTTCCCCCATGCCCCTGCGCGCTCCTGCAGGGCATGGGGGGGGGCTTCCTCCGCCCACCCCTGTGCAGCTTCTGCCCGGTGTGGGGGGGCTTCCAGGGGCCATGCAGGGCGGTGGAGGAAGCCCCCCTGTGCTGGAGGAAGCCCCCCCGCACCCAGCAGGACCTGCTTGGGGGGGCAGAGCCTGGGAGCGGGGCATCCTGGGTTTGGGGGCAGCCCCAGCTGGCTTCCCCTTGCTGGGGGGAAGGGGGCTGAAGCTCCCGTCCACCCCTGCTTCCAGCAAGGGGAAGTGGGGAGAAGCTGGCTGGGGCACCCTCTGACCCCCTGCACCCCACTCAGCACCCTGGACAGGGTGCTGATCCTTGGCCAGGGTGCTGGGGGGGGCCTTCCACCCAGGGTGCTATGTACCCTGGGAGGAAGGTCCTTGTTATTTCAAAACAAGGGTTGTTTCGAAATAACATGTCCAAATGTCTTACTTTGAAACCACCGGTTTCAAAATAATCCTCCTTTCGAAAGCAAAGTGGGTTTAAGCTGTTTTGAAAGGAGGGCTCCCTCCTTTCGAAACAAGAAAACATCGTTTGGACATAGGAACTTTTATTTCAAAACAACCAGTGTTGTTTCAAAATAAAAGCCCTGTGTGAACACACCCAGTGAATTGATAGGCTGCTGGGACTTGAAGGACTGTTTGGACTATGTGGAGAATTCTAGGTTATGGCTGTGGGACTTCTGTAATATATTTACCCTGTAAAGACCTGTTAATATGTACAGAGCTTGTTTAGAGTTACTGGGGTCTAGGGAAGAAAAAGTGAAACTGATGCAAGTGTACCAGTCATATAATCATGATGTTGGGGTGTGCCCCAGAAGAGGCTTTCCTATTACATTCTAGTAGAGAATATAGATATTTTGATCAGCCCCTGGACCAAAGGGGTGCACAAAAAAGAGTGCAGAGAAGAATGACTATAACACAGAGAATCTGAATGCTCCTCTATGCTAGTAATGGAAGCCCAAATGAGGCAAACTTTGTCTCTCATCACTTTTCATACTTTCAAATCACTTTAATGAAGGTCTGACACAGGTCTAATTATCTGGTTCTTAAAGTGTGTTCCAGCCCCTCTTCTGGAAGAAAAACCTTTGAAGATGATACCTCTGTAATATTTTGTCCATCCTTAAGCCAAGAGCAGGTCACGCGGTTATCCCCTCATTTTTATTAGAACTAATTCACCTTTTATGTTATCAATATAATATTTTATGAGGAATCATAGAATCCTAGGGTTGGAAGGGACCTCATAGGTCATCTAGTCCAACCCCCTGCCAGAGGCAGGACCACTCCCACTAAACCATCCCAGTCGTGGTTTTATCCAGCCGGGCCTTAAACACCTCCAAAGATGGTGACTCCACCACCTCCCTTGGCAGCTCATTCCAATGTTTCACCACTAGCCTAGTAAAAAAGTTTTTTCTAATATCAAGCCTCGACCTCCCTAACCGCAGCTTGAGACCATTGCTCCTCGTCCTGTCCTCCTTTACTACCGAGAATAGTCGAGCTCCATCTTCCTTGGAGCACCCCTTCAAGTAGTTGAAGGTTGCTATCAAATCCCCCCTCAATCTTCTCTTCTGCAGACTAAATAAGCCTAGTGCTTTCAGTCTTTCCTCATAGGGCTTGTGTTCCAGCCCTTTAATCATTTTGGTTGCCCTCCTCTCAACTCTCTCTAGTAGGTCCCTGTCCTTTTTGTAGTGGGGAGCCCAAAACTGAACACAGTATTCCAGATGTGGCCTCACCAGTGCAGAATAGAGGGGAATGATCACATCCCTTGATCTGCTGATAATACTTCTTTTGATGCAGCCCAGTATGCCATTGGCCTTTTTGGCAGTAAGAGCACACTGCTGACTCATATCTAGCTTCCCATTCACCATGACCCCCAGGTCTTTTTCTATGCTGCTGCTACTCAGCTGAATGTTTCCCAGCCTGTAGCAGTGCATGGGGTTTTTCCGTCCCACATGCAGGACTTTACACTTGTCCTTATTGAACTTCATAAGATTTTTATTGGCCCACTGTTCCAATTTATCTAGGTCTCCCTGAATCCTGTCCTTGCCCTCCAAAGTGTCTACTGTTCCCCCTAGCTTGGTGTCATCCGCAAACTTACTGAGAGTACAGTCTATTCCATCATCAAGATCATTGATGAAAATGTTGAACAGAACCGGCCCCAGGACTGACCCCTGGGGCACACCACTAGTGACTGGTTGCCAGCTAGACATGGAACCATTGATTCCTACACGCTGAAACCGTTGATCTAGCCAGTTTTCTATCCACCTTACAGTCCACCTATCCAACCCATACTTCCTTAATTTGCCAATGAGAATGCTGTGGGAAACTGTATCAAAAGCCTTGCTAAAATCAAGGTATATCACATCAACGGTTCTTCCTGCATCTAGAAAACCAGTCATCTGATCATAGAAGGAAATGAGATTGGTCAGGCATGATTTACCCTTGGTAAATCCATGCTGACTGTTCCTGATCACTTCATTTTCCTCTAAGTGTTTGAGGATGGATTCTTTGAGAATCTGCTCCATAATTTTGCCAGGGATTGAGGTGAGGCTGACTGGTCTGTAGTTCCCTGGATCCTCCTTTTTCCCTTTCTTGAAAATAGGCACTACATTTGCTTTTTTCCAATCCTCTGGCACCTCCCCCGTTCTCCATGAGTTTTGAAAGATAACAGCCAGAGGTGCTGCTATCTCATCGGCCAATTCCCTCAGCACCCTTGGATGCAGTTCATCCGGCCCCATGGACTTGTTCACATCCAGCTTCTTTAAGCAGTCCCTAACCTGACCTACCATCACCAAGGACCTTTCTTCTTCTCTCCAATCTGTCATACCCATGGTAGTGGGTTGGGAGCTGACCCTACCTGTGAAAACTGAAGCAAAAAAAGCATTGAGCACTTCAGCTTTTTCTTCATCCTCTGTCACGAGGATGCCTGCCCCATTCAGCAAGGGACCTACACCATCCCTGATCCTCTTCTTGTTATTAACATACTTGTAGAACCCCTTCTTGTTATCCTTTACATCCCTTGCTAGCCGCAGCTCCATTTGTCCTTTGGCCTTTCTGATTTTATCCCTGCAGTCCCTAGCAATATCTTTATATGCCTCCTTGGTCATCTGACCAAGCTTCCACTTCCTGTAAGCTTCCTTTTTATGTTTAAGCTCAGAGCAGAGTTCTCTGCCAAGCCATTCTGGCTGCCTCACATATTTATTCTTTCTTCTAACTGGAATGGCAACTTCCTGTGACCTTAGCAGGGTTTCTTTAAAATATAACCAGCTTTCTTGGACTCCTTTTCCCTTCAGATTAGCTTCCCAAGGGATCCTGCCCATCAGTTCCCTGAGGGAGCCAAAATCTGCTCTTTTGAAGTCCAGGATTTTTGTTTTGCTTCTTTCTTTCCTTCCTTTAATCAGCATCCTGAACTCAACCATGTCATCACTACTTCCTAGCTTGCCATTTACCTCTACGTCCCTGATCAAGTCTTCCCTGTTTGTGAGCAGCAGGTCAAGAGGTGCAAGGCCCCTAGTTGGTTCCTCAAGCATTTGTACTAGAAAGTTGTCCCCAACACTCTCTAAAAATGTCCTGGATTGCCCATGCACTGCTGTATTGGCCTCCCAGCAGATGTCAGGGTAATTGAAGTCCCCCATCAGCACCAGAGCCTGTGATCTAGAAGCTGCCGCTAGTTGTCCATAGAACACCTCATCCACCTGCTGCTTCCGGTCTGGTGGTCTATAGCAGACCCCCACCACAGCATCCCCCTTGTTGCTTTCCCCTCTCAATGTGACTCACAGACTTTCTACTGGCACGCTTCCACTTCCATAAAGGAGCTCTGAGCAGTCATAGAGCTCTTTTACATATAGTGCTACTCCTCCCTCTCTTCTTCACTGCCTGTCTTTCCTGAACAGTTTATACCCATCCATGGCAGAGCTCCAGTCATGCAGACTGTCCCACCACTTCTCCATTATTCCTATGATATCATAGTTCCTTGTCTGCGCTAGTACTTCCAATTCTTCCTGTTTATTTCCCAGGCTACTCGCATTAGTGTATAGGCACCTAAGGTACCCGCTCAATTGCCCTACTTTGTCAGTTTGGTTTTCAATTCTATTACATGAACCTCCTTGCATTTTTTCTTGGAGTCCTCCTCCCTCACTCTCCTCACATGTTGGGGCCTCAGTGGAACATTTACGACAATTATTTGATTCCCCCCTCATGTTCCAACTACCTTCTCTTTTATTTCTCTTACTAGAGTCCCAGCATCTCCCAAGTTCCATCCCTTCCCCCAGATCTCCCACATTGCCACTTACCTGTGGGCTTTGGTCCCCCTCTCCCCTCGAACCTAGTTTAAAGCCCTCTTCACTAGGTCAGCCAGTCTATGCCCAAATACGCTCTTCCCCTTCCTGGACAGGTGAAGGCCATCTCTTCCTATCAATCCTCTGTCCTGAAACAGTACTCCATGGTCAAGGAAGCCAAATCCCTCCTGACCACACCATCTTCGCAGCCAGGCATTCACCTCTAGGATGCATTTTTCTCTCCTCAGGCCTCTAGCCTTGACTGGAAGGATTGATGAGAACACCACCTGTGCTCCAAACTCCTTCACCTTTGCTCCCAGAGCCCTGAAGTCAGCTTTGATCTGCTGAGGATCACCTCTCGCAGTATCATTGGTACCACATGGATAAGAAGCATGGGGTAGTAGTGTGAGGGGCAGATGATTTTTGACAGTCCCTCCGTAACATCTCGGATACGGGCACCTGGCAGGCAGCATACCTCTCTAGAGGCCTTGTCAGGGTGACAGATGGGTGCCTCCGTTCCTCTCAGGAGTGAGTCCCCAATCACCACAACCCTACTTTTCATCTTAGGTGAGGTGGCTGTGATCTGCCCAGCCTTTGGGGTGGATGGCCTCTCCTCTACCTCCTTCATCATGTCCAGCACCGTATAACGGTTCCTCACCACAACGGATGGTGGGATGTGGGCAGGCATGGAGCACTGTCTATGGCCAGAGGTGACCAGCTGCCACTTTCTTCCCTCTGCCATAGGCATCCCATCCTTTACCAGAGCTGTGGCAGTAGCTTTTGGCACTGGGATAGGGACCTCCTCCTTGCAGGTCTCATCGTGGACACTGTCAAGGAACTTTTCTAGGGCATAGATACCCCTGAGTCGTGACACCTCCTCCTGTAACTCTCCTACCTGTTTCCGGAGAGATGCCACCAGAAGGCACCTATCACATAGGCTCATCTCCCTAGCCTGATCATCAGTGGCAGGAAAATGAAGGCCACAGTCCCTGCAAATCCACACCAGGATCTGGGTGGAGATATCCACCATCAGACACTCTGTCTGGCTACAAACAGTGGCAAAGGAAACAGCAGGGGCGCTGACACAAGCAGTGCGGCTCGTCCTCACCATCTTGGCCTCACCAAACTCCTCCTCAAACTCCTTCGCAAACTCCCCTGTTTGCTGTCCCCTGTTCGCAAGGAATCTTTAGAGTAAAAATTGTAAACAAAAACAGTAAGTCACTTTCAACTTTGGACATCACTTTGTTTTTCTGCTGCAATTGTGCAGCATATTTTTTAAAGAAAACAACCTCTGCATTGTATTGCACTGCATGCATTCTTAACTAACCAGATAATTCAAAGCTCAAAATATATTGCTAGATTATGTTCTTTTCTTTTTTAAAGGGGGCAAACTCCATTTTAGCTTACCCTAATTTTGCTACATGTATATAATAGCTTTATTTAAAGTGATAAAATATGCCAAGTTTATAGCAGTTGTTGGAACAAAACAATATTGTAATGTTGAAGGTATCATTATTATTATTTATCTCTTATTTTTCTAATTATCTTTCTAGACTGAATTTTAATTTCAGAATGTATCTTTTTTATTTTGTATTAGATGCAGAGGTTTTATCCTTTTTAATCTCTTCTTTCATCTTTTACAGGAAACCATATTTTTCACATTCCTAGTTTACTATTAAGTCTCTCTCCCAGCTCACGGGATGCTCAATATGCAATATTAAATTATGGTTTTATACAAACATGGAAAATGTATTAACATATTGGCCCGTATAAACCCCAGATCAGTGTTTCTGTTTGTTAATTTACAGATAATGAGGAACCCTAGATTTTTCTTACATATACAAAAAATCACCAAGAAATAGTTAGACCGAGGTCAGCAACCTGCTACTCCAGAGCCACATGCAGTTCTTTGACTGCCCCTTTGTGGCTCTGGGTTCTTGGCTCTCTCCTGGCACTGGGGGATCCTGAAGGCAGCCTGTGCTAGACACTGGGCTCCCTCTGCCACCAGGAGACCCTGTGGGGGTCCTGCTCCTGGTTCTGGGTTCTCCCTCCACCAGAGGACACTGCAGCAGGTGCCGTGGTCCACCTCCCCCCACCAGGAGGCTACACCCATTGGAACTCTCAGAACTCTTGGTTATCAAAGGAATTAAGAAAAAAAACAAAACAGTTCTTATCTTTTGGGTTGGCAACCCCTGGGAGCTTTCAGAAAAGCTCACAAGGGATCAGTTCCTACAAGTCCCAATGAAATATGAGAATGAAAATTAATATATAAATATGACATGATACTTTTTTTAAAAGAAATTGTGGAATCTAACTGTTTAAAATGTCCTTTGTTTAAGCTACTAGGGAAAAAGTTTAGTTCTTTGCCTATGCAGCCTGCCTGAATTTTCTTGTAATCTCCTCTTACCATTCAAATAAAAAATACTTACCACACTTTACTTACTTACTTAGTCTGCCATGCTCTTCTTTTAACTTACCCAGGTGACTGCATTCTTTCCCTAAGACACTGGACATCATTCAAACAGCTTAATTCAGGAACCAACCCATTAGGTAAATTACTCCTACCTTGGTTTCAAGACATTCCTTTTATTGTTACAGATTTCCTTATGGGGTACACTAAAGGAGATCTAAATGGGAACTATTTACTTCTGCAGCCCAGTCCTCAACTGATGTGAATCAGTTTAGCTTCAATGGAGCGATGCCAATTCACTACTGAGTATATGGCCCCAGCATGCCTTGGGAAAACAACTGCAAATCACTCTCTCTTGAACATCATCATGTCAGCATGCACTAGTTCACTGACACCTTTAATAGCTCATTGTTTGCATTCAAAGACCTTTTTAGCATTGTGTGTGTGGTACGGTAAAACTTTTTTTTTTTTTTTTTTTTTGGCTTTGGGATGATTGATAAGTGACAAAGCCACAGTTAAATGCTACAGGTTATCCCTGATTACTGCGAACACAGACTTTATGTTCCCACATGCAATTGTGTGCTTTGTTATGCCACATTTGAAGGATGTGATATTAGAAATAATTTTATAATGTTTAACATTATACCAGTAATATTTGCATGACTCTCTATCTCTACGGGTACATCTACACTGAAATTGGAAGCATGCTTTCAATTTAGGTAGTTTCACACATTCTAGCTGGAGCAGAGCTAGTGCTGAGCAGTAAGTAGCTTAGGCAGCAACTCAAGTTAGTCACCCAAGAACATGTCCCAGACATCCAGGCAGGTTTGTACTTAGATAGCCAGCCCAAGCTGCTGTCCATGCTACTCATGGCCACACTCCACAAAGTTGGTGGGAAATATGTATTTAGTATTGAATATTGACTTTGGAAAGTTGTGCAGAGGTTTACAATGTTAGAAGATGTGTTAGCTGTGTTTAGAAATGCAAGTGCAATGCAGTCTTACCTTTACATTGTCTTTGCTTAATGTTTGTCAAGAAAAATGACAATATTAATATTTGTAGTTGTAATGCAGAGTATCAGAAACTTTGCTTGTGCTATTTTTGCTCTCATATACTATAATTGTAGTTATTGATTTGTAACAAATGTTTTATTTCTCAGATTGTTTTTGACAATTTATATAATTAAAAATCACTATTGATGTATCTATTAATTAGCAAATGCTTATTATTATTCAGGATGTTGTTATTATGTTGCAAGAACCTCTGTTCCTGCATGCAGGGTACTAGAATTAGAGTTTCTATGGGAGCATAATTCTTATTTTTTCTCTTTTTTGAGGCTTTAAAGATCTTAAATGTAATATTTGTCTATTTTTAATTGTTTTTATTTCCATTTAATACACAATAAAATATCTTGCTGTTTTTGTTGCTTGTCCCTTAAATGTATTCAATTGTTTCTACAGCTTCAAGGAGTACCCTGGTGTGAATAGGATCTATAATCCATTTTGCTCTCTCTACCTATATTTTATTACCCTTCCCATTTCTTTCTTTTTCCCAGTCAAAGTGCTGACCCTGTACTAGTTTTCTTTACTGATTTTGAAACTATCAGCTTTAGAAATTAAAAATAGAGAAAGTAATACCAGGCATGGCATACAAAGACCTTTGCTGATGGAAAATGAAAATTGGCTTGTGCTTGGCTCTATTACATTAAGCCAGTCAAGAAGACCACAGCACTCTCTGTGGGGGAGGATAATTGCTTTCAGACAGTAGAATGTTGTTTTCCAATTTTCCCAGGAAACACAAAGTCATCCTTCTTGACACCACTTACTATAAATGTTTTATGAGGATAGCCTTCTAGCAGGATAGTTGACAGTATCTGTACATTTTCACATCATGAATTCTATCAAGCTGACCAGTGTTGTCTAATTGTTTACATGTGCTCCTTCATCTGACAGTAGTCCCATGGTCTCTTGCCTTTTGCATCCATTGTAAACTTCAAGGAAGGGACCATCCCCCACCCCCTAGCCCAAGTAACCAAAACTACAAATTAGGGCCTAAATCCTACATGTAGTTCACACTGAGAAGAAGAAGAAGAAGAAGAAGAAGAAGAAGAAGAAGAAGAAGAAGATATTAAAAAAAGAGGGGGGAACAACACACACATTCCCCAGCCATACACTAGCCCCCTTCTTTTCAGCTGCTACCAAGCTTGTAGGTACTTAAACTCACTTGGCACCTAAATTTTTGCAACAAATATTCTCTGAATGTCTATATTTTTGCTTCCAGGGAGGTACACTCTGAGCTTCTCAACACTTATTTCCTGCTTAAGCTGCAACACAAATCATGAACTAGGGGAAGATAGATCAGGCACCTAACTTACCTGTGGAGCTCAATTCTATACACATGCCCTCAGAATACTGACCAGAGCACACTTCACAGATGAACTTTCCCAAGTCCACATAAAAATAAGGGGGGCTTGCGTGGGGAAGGCAGAGCTTCCTTAAAACTTTTACTACTGTGGTTAAGATAATCACTTGAGATATGGGAGACCTCTACTTCAAATAGTTAGAATCATTGGTGCAGGAGGAGACTAATTTCTGCATGAGTGCTCAAACCAGCAGACAATATATTCATTTCCATGCTTGTGTATGCTCTCTCACACTCTCCTTCAGCCTCAGTGACCAATTATTTATTCAAAGTGGAACAGCTTCAACAGGACAAATTGATGGGAATTGCATCAGAATAGCCCATGATTAGGTTACTCATCTATGCAAGGGTAGATGGGGGTGGGGGTGGGGTGAATTGAACCAGTGTTTCTTACATCCATACAGCCCAACATTTCAAGTGGCCAAAACTGAGATGCTGTCTACCTCCACTGATGGAATCCCCAGTATCCCCTCCTGGACAGCTCTCCCATCAGGGGATCCACCAAAGTTTCCCATTCAGTACCTGGATAAAAGTGAGAAAGCTATGGATGATTCGGTTGAGGTATTTGGCTGAGGAGCCTGTCACTCCCATCAGGCCAGCAGTATGAAGGCGTAGCAACACGGTCGCCCTTTTGCCTTTTTGTCCACAAGCATTTCAGGCAATTTTATTTCCCCAAAGGGCAAACTCAAATAGTAAACTCAACCTACTTCTTTTCAAAAGCAACACACCTCTTTTTCAGTCTCTAATTTTGAAAGATTAACTGTGTTAATTTTTCACAAGTACGCAAAGATAAAACCAGAGAAATTCCAGTAAGATGCTTTTATTAGCTGTTATCTTAGTATCTTTTGTAACTAGCATATTTATTCTAAGGACTAAATGATTGCTGCCTCAGTGCAGGTGTGTTGAAGAGAACAGAGTGCAGGCAGTCTGTTCCCTAATGATGCTTCTGCTCAGAATACAGAATGCTGCAGCCTGTGCTGTCCCTGCTCACAGGATGGGATGGGAGGGGAACATTATTAACTCAGAAAACAGTCTAAGATTAGACATCTCACTAATTGTTGCATTGCTTTTGTAGTGTGTGTGCTAATATGATCTTGCATGTTAATAAGGTTCATGGTGGATAAAAAGAAAAAGAAAGAAAGAAAGAAAGAAAGAAAGAAAGAAAGAAAGAAAGAAA
>ML681993.1:42448256-42473230 GCA_007922195.1 Podocnemis expansa | reverse complement strand
AAAGAAAGAAAGAAAGAAAGAAAGAAAGAAAGAAAGAAAGAAAGAAAGAAAGAAAGAAAGAAAAAGAATGTTGTAAGAACATATTAACAGTTACAAAAACAGAGCAATTATAGGTTATATAACTTAAATTCTGCAAATATTCTAATAAATCAAATAATAGATCAACACTATGTGCCATGTAAAGAACACAAAGGATATGTCCAGACACAGTCTTTAAATCAAAATAATACAGATTATTTCATGTCCACACTATGTTTCCTTGTATTGAGATAAGGAGCTCCCTTATCTTGCAATAAGTAAAGTCATTTTGATACAATAAAACCTAGTATTATAGCAAAATGACAGTTAAATCAAAATGTATTTTGAAATAATGTTGTGTGGAAGTGTTATTTTGATTTAACTGTTATTTCAATTTAATACTTTTGCCCTTCTCCTTCCCAGGGTGCTGTCCTTTTTTGACATATTGGGTGGGGGGGCATGGCCCTTCTAGAGGGCCATCTTGCCACAACTCCCATGGTGCCCCTCTCCTAAATTGAACTAGCAAGTCCTGTCCATGGATATGCTAGCTTAATTTGAATTTCTAGTGGTGATATGTTAAATCAATTTAACTTAAATTGATTTAATGGTTTTTATAGCAATTTTATTGAATTGATTTAACTTAAATCAATTTAACTGCCTAAATGTGGACATAGCCAATGTGTCATGAGCACATAAGTATATTATTTTTAATTTTGTAAACAAAATAAAAACAATGGGGGTCAAAATATGTGTATGTGATTCAGCAGCAATGTCATGTTCATACATGATTTCGGCACTTAAGCCTTACTGATTTTCAGTGAAACGTAGGGCAAGTTTAGCCGCTAGATCCACAAAGGGGAGTTAGTCAGCAGGGGCATCGCTGGGCCTGGCACATGGGGCTCATGCCCCGAATCCCAACGCCATGCCCTGAGTTGTGGCACGGCTCCTGCCTCTCCTGGTCTCCGGCTGGATATCCAGGGCCCAGCCACCCATGGTGGAGGTGGCCACTTCCGGCCCCGTCCTAGTCTGGGCCGCCCATGGCTATGGCTGTGGCTCCTTTCCCTGTCCCCAGCCAGGGATCTGGGGCCAGGCTGGCAGCAGCAGGTGCCTGAGGTTGGGTTGGGCCCCAGTGCAGAATCAGGGCCAGAGGCGTGGCACGCAGCCAGGGGGCATGGCCTGGGCTGGTGCCCCAGTTCCTTCCCGGGAGCAGCGATGCCTCTATTAGTCAGACTAACTCCTAGACTATTTCTACATTAGCCAATTAGTCTGGATTAGAAGGCTTGGTCTGGACTAATTTAGTCCATGCCTACACTAGGCTTTGCCTAGTTTGAACTAAGACATTTCTTGGTTTGAACTAGGCAAAGCTTAGTCTGGAATAATAAGGTCAACTGGTTAGTCCAGACTAAGCTCTTAGTTTGAACTAAAGTTCAAACTAGACACGATGTAGACCCAGAATATGGCTTAGTTTGAATTTAAAAAAGTTTGAACTAAGCCATCAGTTTGAACTAGCTGCACATCCTAGTTCAAAATAAAAAGTTAATTTGAACTAGGAAGCACGGCTAGTTCGAACTAAAAAGCCACGGGTAGTTTGAACTAGCCTGAGGTTAGTTCGGACTAACCTCAGACATTTTTAGTTCAACTAACAAGTCCAAACTGAAAATAAAACAAAACAAAACAAAAGAAAACAAACAAACAAACAAACAAACAAACAAACAAACAAACAAAACAGATGTAGAAATATCCTTACATACCCTCTCATACAGTGAAATTCACAGCTCTGAAATATGCACCTAACTTCCCATACTTTGTATGGGGAGTGCTAATCACCTGAGAAGCAAATTCAGAGAAGTGAGCAGACTTAGAAGAGAGCCAACTTAGTTAGCCAGTAGGAAATGTTAAGGAGAGAGAGAGGACTTAAGCCATGTTACTCAGGTTAATTACCTCTGGCAAAGCACCCAAGGCCAGACAGAGATGCCCATATTTACTTAGGATCCATAGCTGTGAACCTTCCTGCGAAGATGGACTCTAAACCAAGTAATTCCGTTCATGCCAAAAGAGCCAACCCAGTATAGCCAGTGACCCAGAACACAGATCTGGTAAGTGGGTGACCTAATTTTAAATCCTTACTCTACCTGAGTTGGAGCAGAACTTGAACTCAGATTTGGTGTTTTTCAGAAGGCCTCCTGAACTAATTGTCTATTGAGTTTTTGCAGGAAGTTCTGCTCAGTTTGTTCTGTTCAAGCTGTTCCAATTTGTGTAAATAATTAAATATTAATTTGGTGAGCGAGAAAGAAAAAAAGGAGATTAATTCTATAATCCAGCTGTTTGGAAACTCACATGGGATATGGGAAAGTCAGGTGCAAGTCATTGCTCCAGATTAGGTAGAATGGGAAGTCAAAGCTGGGTTTCCCACATCACAGGCTTGGTCTGAGCACATGTACCAGATCAGGCCCCCTAGGTGAGAAACCCCAGTTTGAGAGTTCCTTGGTGCCAAGCCAGCAAGCAGCTTTCCAGCATTTAAAGTTAGGTGATTTTATGGAAACTTATTACTAGAAGTTTAGTTGCCTAGGCTCAAATTCTCAAATCTGTTTATGTGTCTAACTGCCATTGGTTTCAATGAGAAACAAGTACCTGAATACCTTCGGGGGGAAAATGGAGAAAGAAAGCAGGTATTTGTTCTTTCCTTTGTTATCAGCTACTGCCAGGAATCAGCAACCCCAAAAATAAGAAAAGCCATGTTTAAAAAATTCCTTCAGTAAACAACTTTCTTGAGAGTCACAAAGGATGTAGCCTCCTTGTGGGGGGGAAGTAGTAACTGGGCCAGGGCACCTGCTGTATGATCCCCTGGTAGGGAAGGGGAGCCTGGAACCAGGAGCAGCACCTTCCACATGGTCCCATAATGGCAGTGGGCTCTGAAGCCCAGACCTGTGAGGGCAGCTGAAGTGCTGCATGTGGCTCCAGAGCCACAGGTTGCAGACCCATGAACTACACAATGTGTAATAAGCTCTCTTCCTCTTCTTCCCTTACAGACATTTAATACACTTTCTGACTGCTTTTTTGCCACTAAAGCCAATCCCAGTTTCTTCTTCCCTCTTCTCAATGTTCTTCTCATTTTCTTTTTCATAACGATAATTTGCTCTGTTCAGATAAAAAAGTCTTAACCCCACCCGCCTCTCAAAAAAAGTCAATTTTCTCCTTTTCTCTCTGTTACCTCTAAACTCATTGAATGGATTACTTACAATGATTATTTGAAATTCCTCTCCTTTTACGCCTACCTAGATCCTGTCTAATTGGCTTCTACACTCCTCACTCAACAGAAACTCTGAATAAAGTGTCTAATAACCTCTTTGAATTCAGATCTCAGGACCACAATTTCAATATAATTCTCCTTGATTTATCTACTGCTTTTGACACTGCAGATCTTATTTAATTCTTGTCCTTCTTGGCATTTCATTAGTTAGTTCTCTCCTGAGTCTCATGACACCACTCTTTTCCTTCAGGATCATTTTCAATTGGTCCTCCTTTTCCCACACTATAGGAAGGTCTCACAGCACTCTGTATTTGACCTGACTCTTTTCCCCCTTCACACGCTTTCTGTGGGCAGTCTTATCACACACTTGCTTTCAATCATCAGCTTCATGCAAATAGCTCATAAATCTACTTTTTAAACTGTATATTCCTCCCTTTGTCCAGTCTTATGTCATGGCCTATTCCTGACATGTTCTAGATGGCTCAGTGTTAACTTACATTTAACAAAGTCAAAACAGAACTGTTGATCTTTCCTCTCAGTTACCTACATGAAGATTCTTGCCTTCAGTTTCAACACCCTTAGGCTACGATAAAACAGTGTAGAAAGGAATGGGAGATCAATCTACACATAGCAACGGTGATCTAAATAGCCAAGGATATAGCCCTGAAAGTTTTAAGTAGGGTTTGCATACATAATTTGCATAAATTCATACTTTACGGTATAGAGTGAGTGCACACTGTTTTGCTAGAGGGTTTTACATTTAAGGTAACATATAATAACTATTTCACTAACATGGAAAAATGAATGACATAAAAAAGCCTCCTTCATATGTATACACAATCCAGTACACTTATAACTGATGATTTATAAAATATATTGGCGAGCCAATGAGTGATGCATTTCAATTTCTGAAACTGCCATGTGCTTACAAAACAGCTTTATGTTTTAGTCATATTAGCAAGTGTTTTCTCTGAGCAGTAGTCAAAGTGAAGGAGGAAAAAACCTTCAGAATTACTGCACTATTTATTAATACTGCATCAGTATTCAGCAAATTTATTGTGTGAAAAGAGACACAAGATTCTGTTAAAATTTCCTAAGTGTGATTAATCATTGAATAATTCTTGAGATCATCACAATTTCCTAGTGACCTGTCTAGTCATGTCTCTTGCCTGTGATAGTAGTGGGCTTCAGATATTTCAGAGAAAGTTCTAAACCCCAACTCCCAAAAATGCACGGATAGCAATGACTGGTACTCTTTAGATCATGCAACACCTCCTGGGCCAGTAAAAGAATCTCATGATAAATGCTGTGATATTTTTAGAGGAGGACAACAACCTCTGGGCCCATAATCTTGCTGCCTTAAGAATTCATAATTTTTTTACCATCTCAACATCCCATACAGAGTAATTACCCCTAGCTAGTAGGTCAGTTATCCATTTTAAGTATCCTTAAAATTGTATTCTACTGCCAAATGCCAGAAATAGAACAAGAACAAGAACAACAACAATAATAATAGGCAAAACCAAATGTATCAATATGAATTAAATTTTAAATAACACTATATGAGCAACAGATTAGATAGAAAGTGGAACCTATGTATTTGGAGTCTCATTTAGTAGAAAAAAAGCTGTGATGTATGTGTTATTTATTATAGCTATCAGATAATATGTCTTTAAGTATTCATTGAAATGACTTCTTTCAAAAGCAGAGTTCCTCCAAAGAATGTATTGCTGATTTTTCTTTTGTGGATCCTATACTTTTTAGTCAGTCAGTGTTCTGTTCTGTTTAATGATCCAGAAAACAATATATCTCAGGCATGTCTTATGCTATCACCTGGGCAAGTCATGGCCAACAATGCTTGAAGGTAATACATGAATATTAAGAGGATCATAAATGTATTAGGAAAGATTTACATACAGATGCACACACACACACAAAATTTGACTAGCTAGATATACTTACCACAACTTCATAAAATACCACCCCCCAGGAAGAATTTTTTTGCAAATCCAATTGGTGAAATCAGTCTATTTCATAAAATATGAAAATTGATTTTATATATTATATATAATCAGTCCTCATACTTTATGAAAGAGATTGATCTCCTCTCTCTCTACACACACACACACACACACACACAGAGTTAAACTCTCAATCCTGCAGAGCTTGCTATGTCTGGGCAGACTCTCATGATTGGCTACAGTCCCCTTAACTGCAGTTGGCTTCCATGAAAGCTTGGAGGCTGCTAAGTTGAAAACATTTTAAATCATATAGTACAATTTGAAAAAAAAATGCATATATACCTCTGCCTAAATCCCATTAAAAAGGAAAGTAACTTGGTGGAGCATTTGGTAAATGTATTTGAACCATTTCCTGCATTACAAAAAATTATAAATACCTTCTGCACACACAGTTTTAGTCAGTTTCATGAGATTTTTGTCTGCAGATCTTAAATAAATTTGTAAAAATGTCATAGTGCTGCAATTATAACAGTTTTCTTCATTTTTCATGTTTTCCATTATATTTAAGGAACAGACTCTTCATTTTTTGAAACTGAAGGTTTTGAGGTTTTGGGGGAGAGAGGGTTTTTTTTTTTTTTTGGTTTTGAGTTTCGTTTTCGGGGCGGGGGGGATTGTTTGTTTCTTCAGCGTTTGAGTGCTAAGATTCTGTTTCCATGAGAATATATAACTCTTTAAAAATAGATTAAAATGAAAACAAAGCTAATCCCATGATAAAAGAGAATATTCTACAAAGGTAGTTTAAAGATGTTACATTGTGTAGTTTACATAAAAGGCACAAAGGTTATTCTTCAACAATTATAGGCAATGTCAGAATGGGTAACTCTTCAACATACTAAGGAGTATTGAATATGGGGCCATAAAAGGAGGTTAAAAGAAAAAAAATGTCAGACATATAGAAGCCCTTCCTCAGACAGAAAGAAATATGTATTTTAAACGGACTGGGTGTTTTGTTTTGGACTGGTGTTTTTGTTTTGATTTTATTGTTGCTCATTTATTTCTGTAAGGTTAATTCCACAAGCAACATAGAAAAATCCTACTAAATGTTCTTCAGAGAAAATGACTTAATAAACATAATTCTGTTAGACACCAATGTCTGGTACATGATTCAGTTCTGAATGAATTATAATGATAAGGATAGGTGGCATTGTTTTGTGTGCAGTACTTCTGGTGAAACCCCTTATTGCATGTTTTCAAGCAGTGTTTTCCAAATTGTGTGTCTTGTAACATTGGTGTTCTGCATGATGTGAATAGATGTTCCATGAAAAAAAAATGATGCTAGTGATATTTTTCCTTCTAAAATATTTATAATGTGTATATCAAAAATACTAAGGTATTTGAATAATAGATGATTTTCCTTTGTTCTTCTCTCTTTATTATGTTTTGTTCTTTGTAAAAGAGAGCCCAAAAACTAACTCTTTAAAATCAGCTTTTGGAAAAGAAGTGCAGGAATTTTCAGTATGAGCTTCGGGGGGGGGGGGGGGGGGGCGGGCCAACATGCATGTGTCCCAGCAATATATTCCAAGCCCAAAAGTGCTCTGTGGTCAAATTAATTTGGGAAATGATATTTTAGAGGCTTAGAGGACACAAGTACTCAAGAATCCAAAAGAACATGAAGGAAACTCCAATGTTAATTAATATCTCTGGTCAAAATATGGTAAAATCAGGAACAAATGACTTCAGTTAGAAGACCTTTTTGCACACCTTCTGTTCCTTTATGTGTTACATATTTGGGAGAAATATTCTGACCTGTATTTTCCCCTCTTATTTCCCCCACTTCCATTCTGCATTGCAGAAGAGCCAAGTCACCTAACATCAAATAAATATTAAGTACACTACAAGTCCCAAAGGCCAAGGCTGCAGCAGCTTTGCTTGCTTTCATAAAATGCTTATGTTCCAGTTGATCTACTTTGTCTTTTTTTTTTTTTTTTGTGAGAAATGTCAATGGCTTGTGTCTTTCCAGTCAACAAATACCTCTCATAGATGTATACTGTATATCACTGTAGCCTTTGATATGGTTTGCTTAAACACCAGAGCAAATAATTGAAACTAGTTCCCTTGAAATCAGCTTAGATTTCAGGAGGCATGAAAAAAGAACAGATTTGTAGCTGAATGCTTTCCAAGCAATCTGTTTAGTTCTGCATGTGCTTCAACTCAATTTCATGGTAATTTCATAAGGAGGTTGTATTTTAATCCAGTGTGCTGCAGAGCTAGAAGCTTTTCCCCCTTTTCTTTAAGTAATACAGTTGGAACATTTTTATGACACGTTGGTTCATAATCTGATTTATTGTTGCAGTGTGTTTTCAATTTGTCTGTATTTTAAATTATCTTCCAATATCTTTCCAGTTGTTTTACCCTCTGAGTACCTAGCAGTTAATTTTGTATGTGTATTTCATTTTACGTGTTTTACCCCTTCATCCTCTCTTTTATATTGTCAAAAGCTAATATGCTAAGCACATTCACTTAGCCTAATGAAAGACAACTACTGCAAGCTACTAGCTGGCTGATCTTTGACTTGTATATAAAGGTATTAAGATCAAAGCCCAGGAGACAAAATGTCTCTGTATAATTAGATGTTAGCAGATAAAAAAAAGCAAACTTGCTTGAAATACAGGTAGTAGTGGGAAGTTTCACGGGCAAATTCTATCACAATTCCTCTGAATTTGTTTCACTTTCTCTCTTTGTATTCCTCTGTTGCTCTTGTGTTACAAGAAAGACTCTTCATTTCTCTTCTGCTTGGGAAGCACAGTACGTAAACATGGACTTATACATTTCCAGTTGCAATGTGTTCAGAATAATCATATAAAGGAAGAAAAGAAAAAAAAAACATGGCTTAGAGACAAAAGAAAGGAACATGTATATTTAAACAGTTATTTTACAGCTGTTAATCATGAAAATCCTGAATTCCTGGTTACATGGAATTGTGCACTGTTTTTGTCAAAGTATTTAGTAAATAATCTAAATAGTAAATTCAGGCACAAATTCATGCACTTGTAATTGTTTTGTCTGTACATTGGATGCTAATTCAGGACTCTGTGTTCTTTTCATCAGACATGAAAAAGGTATAAAATCTTTGCTTTCTCAGTGTGTCTGGCTCTGATCAAAGCTTGGATGTGAAGTATTTTTGAAGCTTGATTTAGACAACATGGAAGTAATATCTGCCTCTCATTTGACCTATTTTTTTATTTGTTTGTTTGTTTGTTTGTTTCTGGATTGAGACTGTAATGTCTTATTTGACCCCCAGTTAGGTAGTTGAGCTATTACGTAATGAATGCAGAGAAATAAACGAGGAGTCCTGTGGTACTTAAAAACTAACACATTTATTTATTACATGAGCTTTTATGGGAAAGAATAATCCCACTTTGTCAGATGCTTTGAAGATAGTGGAACTTACAGAATGGGAAGAAAAAAATGCAGGGCATTACAAGTCATGGGGTGAGATCACACTGTAACAGTAAATCAAAGCCGTTGTTAAGATTCAAACAGTGGGGAACAGCATGTAGAGGAAAATGAGGTCAAATAACCTGTTGCAATGAGAAAAAAGTCTGAAGTCACCCCACCAGGCCTTGCCATGGCCCCCACTGGTCTCCCAGCCCCCTGCCAGGGCTGTCGCTGGGTCCCTAGGCACTCTGCTAGGCTTTGCTGGTTTGGCCCTGCTCCCAGGTCCCTGTCCCCACTGCCAGGCCTCACTGGGGCCCTGCCGGCCTCCTAGCCTCCCCCTCCCCCACCATTGGGGCCATTGATTGGCCCCCAACCACTCTGTCAGATTTCACCTACCTCCTATTCGTGGGTCCACAGAGGTGGAGCAGAAGCAGCAGGGCCCCTCTCCTCTGCTGGGCCCCAGGCAACTGTCCATTCTACCCACCTGCTAAAACAGCCTATATTTATATTCTGTTCTCCAGTGGTCAAATCTTAACAATGGTTTTGATTTGCTGTTACATCGTGACTTGATCCCATGACTTACACTTCCCTGCATTTGTTTCCTCTCACTCTGTAAGTTCCCCATCTTCCAAGTGTCTGACAAAGTGGGATTTTCTGCAACGAAAGCTCATGTTTGTTTTGCTGAACTAGACTAACATGACTGCCCCTTTTGAATTTGGAGAGAAATAGTCACCTCAGAATGCAATTCGCAAAAGCAATCAGGTTAATTGTGTAGCTGCCCAGCCTAGGCCATGGGAGGTGCCAACAAGAGTGGCATGTGCTAATCCCCCACCCCACCCCTGCACACACACATAGGTACTTAAATTCAGGCTGCTGAGAGGTACTTACCTTTCTTTGTGACTCTCAGGTATAAATCCTCCCTTGGAATTAGACGCCTATGATGTTACTAATTAGCTAAGAGTGGGAGTAGGTGGCTCTTTCATAATTTTTAGCCCTGGGTCTAGGGCAATCAGCTGGAATGTGGAAGATCTTGGTTCAATTCCCCCTCTAGTGGAGTGGGAGAAGGGATTTGAATTGAATTTTCCATTTCTTATGTGAGTATTTAATCATTTTTCTTGCAAGAGTTTGACCTAGGTTCTCTGGCCCCTTAGAGAGGCCCCAAGCAAGTTTCAGGTAATCTACCAAAGTAAACTAGAAAGTATATAAAAAATAAAAGTAAGTTCACCTCATGTTATTTGGACACACTGTTTGTTTGTTTGTTTATTTGTTTGTATTTAAACAAGGAAGTATGTTAACTTTCTTCATGATCTGCATACCCTATTGCCTTAATATGTCTAAGCATTCATGGAAACTAACATTCACATTCTCAATCTACATAGCACATTCTTTATTTATGTAAGGTGGCCTGGGGAGTGACAGAGCTCAGAAGAAAAAAAAAAAAGTTTGAGAACTCCTGGTCTGTGGTATATTCTGATGGTAGGATGTAGTCCCTCAGCCTCTCCTGTTGAAACTGTTGAGAATGAGACAACATGAGAAGAGCTAGTCTGACAGCAGATAGAGGTCATGCTACTACAGAATCTGGTCCTAATAAAAGGTCACCATACAGTGGAGAGTAGGCTTTCTGTTTCTGATATTTTCAGCCATTATTGTAGACAAACATTATGTCAGCGCACTATGGCACCTGCATTCTTACCACCAATACAGAGCACGTTAACTCACAGTTTTAAGGGGACATGTCTTGTCAAACAAACAAGTTTTGTTGATAAAGGTAACTCCATACATATATAATATACTCAGACTCTCGTAAGTGTTCAGAACTAACAAAAGGAAATACTTTTTCATAAAGTGCATAATTAGACTGTTGAACTGGAAGTCACTGAGGCCAAGAAATGAGTAAGAAGAGAAAAGGAATTGTATACTTATATATAGATGACATAACATAACATGACATAACATCCAAACTTACCATAAAGAATGACAATGAAATGTAAAAGGAATATTATAACTTGCTTCAGGGCTCAAGCCAACCTTAATTACCAAAAGGCAGTGACCTATTCAAAGACAGAGTTCACACCTTTCTATTGCAGAAATATCTGGTGCCAGAAAAATGATATTGGACTAAATACACCTTACCTTTGATCTGCAAATTCCAGTCCTATGTTTGACTTAATACTACATGACAGCATAATTCAAAATAGATGATCAATAAATCATACAATAAGTGATTAATGACTGGTTGATAGAAGCAAAAGCAATTGTCAATGTGAAAATATCATCACAATGAGTGTTTCTAGTGATGTTTGGCAGAAACCTTGTTCTAGGCCTAACTATTTAATATTTTATGACCTGGGGGGGGGAGTAAAGTGACTGCTAATAAACTTTGCAGGTGACACAAAGATTGGGAAGGTTATAATTAATGATGAGTTCTGAGCAGTCACACAGAACAATGAATCACTTGATGGACTGAGCCCAATCAAACAAAATGTGTTTTAATAAAGCTAAATGCAATGTTATATATCAAGGAGCAAAAACGTCTACCATACCTGCAAAGATGGTACTTTATCCTGCTAAGCAATTACTCTAAAGAGGATTTAGGGGTTAGAGTGGACAAATAACTCAGTGTGAGCATCTACTGATATGTTCTGGGAAAAAGAGTATATCAAATCCTTGAATGCATGAATGAAGCGTAGAAGTAAGGAAGTCATTTACTTGTGCAAATAACAATGGTGAGATGGATCCTGGAATTTTGCATATATTTGTCATGCCATCATTTAAAAAAAAAGTTGAAAAATTCAAAAGGTACCAAGAAGAGTCACAAAAATTATTGAGAGAGAGAGAAGTGTCTTACAGTGAAAGATTTAAGATGTTGACCTTAAAAAGAAAGCTCAAGAGGTGTTTTCTGAGGTTGCGTAATGCAATTCTTACATATAAAATAATTTCAGGATGTATGGTGTCCTATAGTTACCTCAATAAATTATTTGAATCACTGTCAAGTTAAGGGGAATTTTTTTTTTAAATATGGATTATATTTTGAACATATAGAAGAGAATTACATCTCAACACGGTTATCAAGGTAACATAGCTGTAGATTCTGATTGGGGATTCAAATGATAAGATTATTCTTGAAAGACAGATTTGATATACATCCTTCAGATCCTACCTCTGAAAAATGGAGATTCTGAATAGGAAATAAATAGTCAGTGGTATGTACACTGAATAAATGTGGTACATTTTTGTTTTCCTAATGATTAAAAAGAAAAAAAATGTGCAAAATGTGATTTATTACCAATTTGGAATTTCCAAGATTGAAGATTTATTAATAAAGATACTGACTGGCTATGTCTACATCTATTTATTTAGTTCAGACTTGCAAGTTTGGTCCAAACTAGCTCTGGACTACTTTGGACTCACTGCGGCTTTTTAGTTCAAGCTAGTCATGTGGCTTAGTTTGAACTAAAAAGTTAGTTTGAACAGTCAGCATGGGTAGTTTCAACTGTTTAGTTCAAACTTAATAAGTTTGTGTTCAACCCTGGGTTCACGATGTGACTGGGATGGACCAGTGACACCCACCAATGAGACAGATACCAGTTCAAGTAAACAAAAAAGCTACTTTTATAGTGACACCTTAAACACCTTTAACCACTTAACAGTGTAAAACAAGGAGATCTATACAAAAACACTTGTAATCAACTAACAATATGAAGCAAAAATCTATATAGGACACTTATAACCAACTAATAGCATAAAGCAAAATCTAAATAAACCTTATAACTAAATGACAATATAAAGCCAAAAACCTATGCAAAACACTTATAACCAAGTAACAGTGTGGAGCAAGAAAGTCTATATAAAGCACCTGTAAAACACCTCCAGCCAAACAACAGGATAAAGCATGTAAGTCTATGCAAAACACTTACAACCTACAAAAGTACTTATAGTTAAATAACAGTATGGATTAATGACCTACAAGAGGGTGGCCATAATAAATCAAGGACTTTTCTGGCCTTTTACTGCCTCAACATCGGTATAGGCACTGATCAGCCCACCCGACGCATATTTACCAATGGCTGGAAGCCATTCCTCCTTGCTAGCCAAGAAGGGTGGGCGGCAGAATGAAAAAAGTCAGATGAGAGAAAAATAAACCCGCACACTCCCCCCGTGTACACTGGGGAAGTTTGGGGCCAGCAGTTTAGAGCAGAAGCAGAGTAATGAACAATTATACAATAAGAAGGATGCAAAATACAAATGACTAACAAAACACCTGGCAAATTAACAACACAAAACTATGCTAGACCTTAAACAACTATATCATAAAAAGATTATGCAGGATACAGAGAAAATAATAACTACACAAACTATGCAAAACTCAGGTGAAGAAGCTACAATCACAGACTATATATAAATGGTACCAAGTAGAATGATTAAGAGAAGGTAGGAGGCCTATATCGATTTATAATACCTGTCCCAGGACTGCAGTAGAACCGAAAGCGAGGAGGCAGACCAGCTGCAGCATCTCAGCACTTAATTGTTCGGCCAGCAATCCGTGTATACCCCCCAAAAAAAGAGGGTCTCGGGGGTGGGTACTCCCTGTCTCAGTCGGGGGATCAGTCCGACCGGGTCACGACGTGCCCTTTAGCATCCGAAGGTGGGAGAACAACAAGCTAGCTGAGACAGGGGGTTTTAATAGAATTTTGCCCAGCCAGAGTAAAAATAGCCAATTAGGAGTGGGATCCTGGTCAGGACCAATGATAAAACTGGGACCCCAGACAATGACCCCTCCTTCGTGGTTACGGGGGTGCCGAGAAACTGTTCAGGGGGGATAGGAACTCACCCCCCTTCTTGTTGACACAAAGCTAGGGAGGAAGAAACTCACACAGGAGATTGAGAGCCATCAGGGGAGATTGATACTTAATGGCCTTCCCCCTTGTGCTGGATGGCCCAGAGATGGAGGCCCATCAGGGAGATCAATACTTAACATTTCTCCTTGAGAGCAGCATAATCCAGGGGGCTACGTGTGGGGCGGGGTGGCCATCATGGCTGCCACCTCCGCTGACAGTTTGAACTAGCATGACTACATCATGCTAAGCAATTGCTTGATTTGAACTTGGTAAAGCCTAGTATAGACCTGGTCCAAATTTGCCTGGACTAAGTTTGCTTAGTCCAGACTAATTGGCCAGTGTAGACACAGCCACAGATTGTGAACATCTCCTGAACAGCTGAACAATGGAAAGGAAAAGATACCTGAGCATTCCACAGATAAGGACTAGCAATAATTGAAATTCTAGATCTGCCCTGTGTCCACAAAACAGCCAAAAAAAAAAAAAAGTGAGGCTTGTCAGTGGAACTAGTTAGATGTTGAAGTCAGCACAAGTTTCTACCTTAATTTGGAAGGTTCTGAACTTTATTGCATGCCTGTAAGACTCATGAGGTACATTTTTGCCTGGTGCTACTACAGGATATGTACAACTCAGCATCACAGCCTAGCTAGTGAAAACACATTTCCCGTCTCCTGTCACCTCATTTAATAGGGCTGAGCTAATTTCTAAACTGTGTCACCTGAGTCTAAAGACACTAAATAGAACAACTTTAAAATATGTTCTCATGCATCACTCTGATGGCTATTGAAATGGGGGGGGGCAGTTTCATGCCAGATGAGTACCCTGGAGATTGTTCAGTTTTCACAACACATAAAGGCTTTTTAACAGAACTGCATTAGCTTTCACCCAGGACAAAAGTAAAGATGGATTTAATATTTCATATGGATCTGAAGTGTAATGTGTTTTGAAGATTAACTCAACAAAAAGATCTGTCTCCTATGATACCACATGACAATATTTGAACCTTCTCTCTGCAAGGATTTAAAACCTGCATCTGAGTGTTAAAGTTTTGCAAAAGTCTCCAGCAAGCATAATTATCTATCTATCTATCTATCTATCTATCTAACAGCAAACATGACAACACATTAGCTGCTGATGAGATACAAAATCTTTCAATAACACTGGAGGAAGCTTTAGCCAGAGAATACCCTCTCTTCCCCACCTTACTCTTTTCTATAAAGGGAATTGTTCTCCAGGGGCATCTACTGAAAGCATGTACCAAAGAAATGAGGTTAGTTTTATTAATTTACTTTCTTCACAACTGAATAGCCATAGCTTTATTCTCTTATTCCCCTTGGCACTACTTTGTTCCTTTCTTTAATAACAGTAAATGTGAAAAATCAGGATTTGTTCTATTCAGCTTCATTTCACTTGGAGCGCTGTAGGGAGATGAGATTTGAAATTGTTCACTGTAATATATAGGATATCTGCTGGATTCACTTTACTGATGATGCAGTACCATTGAAGATGACTCACTTTGGGATATACAGCTTTATTAGAGCATTAAGTCTTGAACTCCTGACTTCTTTTGAATGGCACCCAGGAATTTCTAAGGAAGAATTGCTAAGATCTGTAAGTAGTGTTCCTCTTTGAATAGTTCCTTTGTTAGTGCAAACAAAGCTTACCAGCAAATCCACGCTAAGCTATGAAGAATAGAAATGTGAAATACAGGGCCTTCTCCTCTTTTGACTTGTATCATGTGTAGTCAGTTGCAGCGGCACAAACTGAGTGCAAACTGAGTACAAAGTGGACAATTATCATTTGGCAACAATTAACACATACGTAATGCTACCTTTGCCAAGCTGTACATCACTATATAGAGAGGAAGGAAGTAGAGAATCAATGTCTGGAGCAGATCCCTGCCCACAGCTATAGACGTTTGCTTTTCCTGCTGGGGGAAATACTAGGTCTCAGCAAACTGACATGGCTGTCTTTATGTCAATTATTATTATTATTATTATTATTATTATTATTTAAAACCTTGTGAAAGTCATCTGCAGAGGGGAGAAGCACAAAGTAATCTCTGGCTGATCATCAGTCAGTTAGATGGTCCGGATGGGGCTTGCTTACTTGAAATAGTTGAGTCCAACCCCTATGCTCCTTTAAGTTACACCAGTGAGCATTTAGCTCCTGGATGGCAAAGGATGAGGGATTAAAAAGATGATTTAGAACCATCATTCTGCCAAACAAACAAGGAGTCTGTAGCATCCTAAAGACTAACAAATTTCTTTGGGCATAAGCTTTTGTAGGCTCCAACCCACTTCATCAAATGCATGAAGTAGAAACTACAGTTGAGAGGTATACATACACATGCCAGGATGGAGAAGGGTAAGTGTCAGCAAAGTCAGTTCAGTTAGGGTAGATGGGGTCCATTCACATCAACTGGTTAGAGGGAGAGAATGTGTGAACAGGGACAATTTCTTTTTGTAATGTGCTAAACATTCCAAGTCTCTATGCATACCCAGTCTGATTGTGTCAAGTTTGCAAATCATCTCCAGCTCTGCAATTTCACGCTGAATTCTTTTTTTTTTTTTTTTTTTTTTGTAATTATGGCAAATTTTAAGTCCGCTACTGAGTGTCCAGGAAGATTGAAGTGTTCTCCTACTGGTTTAAGTATGTTGCCATCTTTGCTGTCCAATTTGTGCTCATTTATCCTTTTGCATAAGGACAGTCCAGTTTGGCCAAGGTACATGGCAGAGGGGCATTGCTGGCACATGATGGCATATACCACATTAGTAGATGTGCAGGAGAATGAGTCCCTGATGGTGTGGCTGATGCAGTTGGGACCTGTGATGGTATCACTGCAGTCTACATACAGGCAGAGTTGGCAATGGGTTCTGTTGCAGGGATAGGTTCCTGGGTTGGTGTTCTTGCTGTATGGTGTTCAGTTGTGGTGAGTATTTGCTTCAGGTTGGGGAGCTGTTTGTAAGCAAGGATTGGCCCACTTCCCAAGTCTTAAGAGAGTGTGGGATCATCTTCTAGGATAAATTGTAGATCTTTGATGATCTGTTTGAGGGATTTTAGCTGGGGGCTGTAGGTGATGACCTGTGATGTCTGTTTTCTTTGTCAGGTCTGCCCTGAAGTAGATGGCACCTGGGTCAATCTGGTTGGTTGTTTTTTTGTTTGTTTGTTTGTTTGTTTTTGTTTTTTTTTCCACTTCCCCAGCTGGGTACTGTAGTTTTAGGAATAACTCATTGAGATCTTGTAGGTGTTTGTCTCTGTCTCAGGAATCAGATCAGGTCTGGTTTTTACCTTAAGGCTTGGCTGTAGATGATGAATCATGGAATGTGTCCCACGTGAAAGCTGGAGGTGCATAGGTATCATATTGCAATCAGTTGGTTTTTGATATAGTGTGCTGTTAATATGTCCATCCCTTATTCGTATGGTAGTGTCTAAAAAGTTGCTATTTTGTGTATACTGGTCCAAGCTGAGGTTGATGGTAGGGTGGAAATTGTTGAAATCCCAGTGGAATTCTTCAAGGGAGTCTTTCCTGTGGATCCATATTGTAAAAATGCCATCAATGTAACATAGGTAAATGGAGAGCCAAGTGGGGATGAGATTCAAGGAAACCATGTTCTAGGTCAGTTGTAAATATGTTGGCATACTGTGGGGCCATGTGGATACCCATAGCCATGCCACTGACTTGAAGTTATAGATCATCTCCATACCTGAAGTAGTTGTAGATCAGGAAAAAGTCACAAAGTTCAGTTACCAGGTGTACCATATCATCATCCAGAAAACAATTTCTGATGGCTTGTAGTCCATCTTTTGAGGAATGTTGGTGTAGAGGGCTAATACATCCCTAGTGGGTAGGATGGTGTTTTCTGGGAGATTACCAATGGATTGTAGTGATTTCAAGAAGCTGGTGGTATCACAGAGATAGCTAGGAGCACTGGTGGCAAAGGGACTGAGGAGAAAGTCCACATAGCCAGAGAATCCTGCTGTGAGAGTGCCGATGCACAGGATGACAGGGCATCCAGGATTCCCAGGTTTGTGGATCTTGTGTAGTAGATAAAATACCCCTGGTCAGGGGTCTTGGGGGCTATGTCTACACTACAGGGCTCATTTAAGTCAACTTAATAAGGTCTACTTAAAGTCAACTTTATTAAGTTGGCTTTAATGACCACCTTGTATTAAGTTGACTTAATAAAGTTGACTTAACCCTTAAAGTAGACTTAAAGGGCAACAGTTTTAAGTTGACTTAAGCAAGTGTTTAATTGACTTAAAGAACTCCAAATGTGCCCAGGGAGTTGCTTAAGATGACTTAAGCCTCCTTAAGTCCACTTAAGCCTGTAGTGTAGGCATAACCGGGGTGTGTCAATGTAGCTTTGTCCCTGTGCTTCTTTAGGGAGTTTCTTAAGCAGATGTTATAGTTTCTTTTGGTATTCCTCAGTGGGATCAGAGCATAGAGGCATGTAGAATGTGTTCTTAGAGAGTTGTCTGGTAGTTTCCCATTCATAATCTGATGGATTCTTGATGACTACAGTAGCTCCTTTGTCAGCCTCTTTGACTATAATGTCAGAATTGTTTTTGAAGCTGTGGATGGCATTATGTTCTGCACAGCTGAAGTCATTGGACAAGTGATGCTGTTTGTCTACAATCTCAGCTTGTGCATGGTGGTGGAAACACTCTATGTATAAGTCTACTCTGTTGTTTTGGCCTTCAGCAGGAGTTCATGCAGAATTCTTCTTCTTGTTGCATTCGAAGGAAGGTATCTCTGGGTTAGTATGTTGTTCAGTGGTGTGGTGGAAATATTCCTTGAGTTGCAGATGTTAACAATAGGCTTCCAGGTCACTAAAGAGCTGTACCATGTGCATGGGGGTCATGGAGAAGAAAACGAGTCCCCAAGGCAAAACAGACTCTTCTGCTAGGTTAAGTGTATAGCTGGATAGATTTACATTATTGTTGGGTGAGTCAATGGTATCATAGTTGTGATCCTTTATGACATGTAGGAACTTAAGTAATTTAATGTCCTTTTTTCCTCTATAGAGAACTTTTTTTTTTTTTGTAAAGTTGGTGTGGAAGTTTGACTTTCTATGAAGATCTCCACTGTTGAGAGGTATTTCTTGATCTCCTATTTGCTGCACAGGATGCTGATCAGGTTTTTTGTTTTTTTGTTTTTTTTCTTTTTGGACTATGTGTGACAATCTCTCAAAATAGTCTGTGTAGTATATGGATCATAATGGATTTTTAACTTTCAGTCTATTTGGTATGATGTCCATTTGTTTGCACCTGGAATGTCTAGCACATTACAAAAACTATTTGTCTCTGGTCACAGTTTCTCTCCCTCTAAGCAATGGGTGTGAATGGGCCCCATCTGACCTAACTGATTTGACTTTGCTAACACTTGCCCTCCTTCGTTCTGGCATGTGTATTTAAAGCTCTCAACTAAGGTACCACAGGACTCTCTCTCTCTCTGTTGTTTTTTTTTTTTCTTCTTTTAAATGATTAATTTTATTAGTCTTTAAAAGTTCCACAGAACTTCTTGTTTGTTTTGCTGCACTAGACTAACACAGCTACCCCTTTGGAACTTTTCATTCTGCCACATATCCAGAATTATGCTGCATGGAAATTCAGCACATAAGATTTCCAGGATATTCAAGTCATCTTGGTAATTAGCTGTCACTTTACAGCATGGTTTTGCATTAAGGTCAGTGAGCAATGCTGCCCCTGGATGACGTCCAGATGAAATTCAGTCTTAGATAGGCTAAATTCCTTGCTGAGCTCTCTGGAGTGTGCCTGCTGCTAAACCTTTCAGCTTGTTCAGCATTCACCCACACCGCCAGTATTTATAGGGGAGGGAAAGCATAGCTGTGACTCTTCTGTGATCCAATATGGGGTTTCTTATTTATCCCAAAGAAGTACATATGGGAAAACTCCCTGTTCTCTAGATACCACTGTTGACTGCCCTTGTGCCACACATCACTGCAGAACTGCAAAGAGGGGATGGAGTAATAGCATGATTTGTATGTACACCTTTATCAGAAATCCACAGACTGGCTAAGTGTGGCTCTTGATACCAGAAACAGCTTACATGCTTTTACTGATACAATAAAGTTATAATAAATAATAAAATAGAGGTGCGTTAAAACTTGAAAACTTTAATGTAACAAGTACAGTATCTCTAAATAGAGGATATCAAAAATAAGAGGATAGCTATTATAATTCCAGTGGATGTCAATAGCAATAAAAGAGTGATAATGAACAATATTACTTCTCATTATTACCTATAGTCAGTGTATTTTTCAGCAAGCCTCCTTTAGAAACCTACCGTTGTGACCATTTATGGTTACACCACTGATTTCATCTGTTGATGGTGAAAAAGCCATAACATTAGGTGCAAATTTAGCAATGTTTTGAATTTAATCCACAAACACCATTGTGGACGTCAGGAATGATTTTAAACAAGAAGCTGCCCAGATACCATGAAGACAGACAGCAGCATACATGCATTAGCAATGTAGATAAGTTGGTAGGCACATATATTTTAAACAGGTATGTTAAAGCATAATTTGGGGGGCCCCAGAACTCTCCTAAATTGGCAGGCCCCCCTCAGACTGGTGCAGGCCCACAAATGGCTGCTCCTCCACCCCATCTATTGCCCCCCAGCCCAGGTAGGCATTTGCAACAACTTCTGAGTACCACATGCATCGATTGTCACTCTGCTCCACGCCCCCCCCAGCTACACACACACACACACACACACACACACCATTCTCCACCAGTTCCAGTATGTTCCCTTCAAAATAATTGTTCAGGAAGCTGTCCCAAGGAGGGAGGCATCCTCACACCTGTTTCCTGGGTCACTTCTTACTCCAGTTTCTGTTTTTTCTTCTATACAAGGGAGCTGTCTCACAATACCTCTTGGCATCCTCTCAGGTCATTTTGGAGCATCTTCTCCAATCTGTAATGATACATCACCTTCAGCCTTTGCAGTTGAAAGGTCTGTGGCACCTTGACTGTGAGGCCTGGTCCTGGTTGCTGAGCTGAGCTGCTCTACATTGAATTCTGTTTCTGCTGGGAGCATGACAATCAAACATGTGTCCAGAGCAATTCCTGACGCATCCCCTGACTAGTGTGGGGTTTGTACATCCTGTCACACGGAGGCAGAACCAAGATGATGTCAGAACATTGCATCTCCACAATGGAAATATTGGTGAAAAGGATCTATGTTTCCAGTCCCCCAATGTTTACTTCCCTTCTAATGTCTGGCAGAACCAAGAAGATCTGGCTATATTTCTACCCCCAGGCCTCCATGGAAGGGTTCATATGCAGGGAGTGGGGAGACAAAAACAGGGATTTGGATAAGAAGTGACCACTGTGTTGCATGAGATTAGGACAGGCACCAGGGAATGTGTAGAATTCCCCAATCTGTCTCAGTCCCACCTTCCAGCTCAGAGTCACTTAGCTGGATGGAGGTGAAGGAGCCTGTACACCAGTCTCCACTGCGTGACGGGGACAGGAAAGGGTGTCGACAGCTGAGTAAAGGGCAGGGAGAGGTAGTGGAGAGAGTATCAGATGCCAACGGAGGGCAGGACCTAGGAGCTGCTATAGTAAAGGCAGAAGGAATTATTAACAGGATCCCTCTTCCCAGTATGGAGCCAGCTGACATATCTTCTCCCTCAAACACAGTGTGAGTAGCTTCTCTAACTCCTCTCTCTGTTCTTCCACTCTCACATTGACAGGAGCAGTTCCCTCCACACTCAACTCCCTTATAAAGCAAGAACCCCACAGAAGTGATAATACCACCCTATGCTACATAGAAAATTAAGACTATGGGATGACAATGGTCATGGTGTGTGTGGTGGGAGCATCTGGCTTGCTATGCCAGTCTTAGTAAAACTCTTACAGTAACTCCAAAACCTACAGTTCTATTGTGTGTGTTCTTATCATTATATTGGGGGGAACAACTGGGACTATGGGAAGGAATGGGACCCAAGGTGAGATTTGATATATTGTTCTGCCTATGGATCTGAAGTACAAAGTAAGCCAGGCAGAAAAGCAGTTTTCCCAGAGCAAAAACTATCCTTCTACTTGTTAATCAGAAATAAGCTTTATACAGATCAGGCACAAATCAGACTTAATATTTTTTTCTTCCCAAAAGCTAGAAGGAAATTTTAATTTAAGTGTTTTCAGATTGATATACAAAGAAGAGGCATAGTACTACTCCATACATATAAAATGTGCTTTAAAAAACAAATGATTGTAGGCATTCTATTCCCTGAATATAATGCTAGCATGTGACCATTCCAAACCTGAAAGGAATGGGAATGTGGTGGCATGAGGTTGGGCTCACCCTATAGGCAGAGTTGTCCAGCTGCTGTCACTTGAAGGTTTACCAGAAAGAAAGCACACATTTTAAAGAAGTTACACCTCCCAGAATTTATTCTAGTAGCTCCCTAGGATTATTTGTTTTTTCTTTTGGTTTAGTTTGTTTTTGAGGGAAGAGGTGGGAGGCTGCCTTTTGTTCTCCATAAGGAGAATGAATCAACAACTGTTACATAATCAGTGAACCCCTGCACCACTAACACAGCTGTGGCTATATGAGCCACAATGTAGTCCAAATTGTGTGTGTGATTCATTTCTTTCCTCAGCCTTATAATGAAGATGTATTGTGTTAGACTAGAGGACTGGATGACAGCAGATTCTTTACCAAAAAAAGTTTGTTGTTGTTTCCTTTATGAGATAATGGCCTCACCAAGGAATAAACTTTTGTCTTCCTTTTTTAAAATCATTTTCTTGTCAAAGTGACCTGAATTAGACTGAACATCAGTCAACTGCATGAACATTCTTCTGGTTTGAGTCTCCTTTGTGTCTATCACTCTGAGATGATTACATATGTATTCCTAATGTGAAAATAAAAAACTGTCCTGATTTATAGTCATGAAAGCCTACCTTGCTCTTTGAAGCCCATATCTTAAACTGAGTAATCATGAAGACAAAATGTACAGGCTGACAGTTAGGAAACTGATGCCCCCTAGGAATATTTAAGTTAGGTTAAAGATTCACCATCCTACTTTGTAGCAAACTGTAGGTTAGTAGACTCCCTTCAGTTACTACAGTAGTGTGATTAGCATAGTTACAATGCCTGATATGTGTCTGTTACATTTGTCTTCAAGTGTTCATAACTCAGTTATAGAAAGTCACATTGCTCTGTAACCTCCTTGCTGGATCAACTATATCTTTACGAGTAAAACACACATTGCACACACTTTTCAGTCTTTATCTGAGAGAGAGTTCCATGGCAAGATGGGAGGCACTACTCAAGGCAAAGGGGATTTCTGCTTTCACCGTATGTTCCTTTTCAGTCTGAGGGTCTCTTCTTCTGCTTCTTCCTTGCTCCTCAGAGGGTACATGGTGTCTCCAAAGTGGAGGAGAGAGAAGAGAGGTACGACAGTGAAGACAGCACAAATAGAAGAGGAAGTTGCACTCTACAAAAGTACACAGAAGCGAGGGTGTAACCCATGTTCCTAGTGGAAACATCTCACTTCAAGAGATTTATTGGGGCTGAATTAGATAAAAGGCAAATTTTGCTGCCTAGATCCAGAAGCTTCTGGAAACTGAGGGATGGTAGCTTTGAGTATGCTCCACTAAGCCTTCTGTTGCTACTGGGTCAGATGCCATGAGAGCAGCAATCAGGGTACATGGATTGAGAAGAGCCCCTGTGCTCAGTGTGTAATGGGGAGAAAATGAGCCAGGAGTGGACAGCAAGATGTTTTCCCCCTACTATGGAGCATATTTCTTCATATGTACATGTATCACAATAGACACATAAAAATAGTAATTTAGGCTTAAATATTTCTGTTGCAACTGCCAAACCACACATGCCAGTATCTTCCAGCCTGTTTTCTGTAGAGCAGTGGGTTTAACCTGACATCTTCATTTAGATATTTATATTTAAATAAGATAACAAAACATTTCCTGATAGCTATACTTACCATCAATTAAAAATATAACATATTTATCTTCTCCCCATCTACAAGAAACCCCTCATCAAGATCACATTTCATATGTAGGCTCTCATACTTTCATCTGCAGGAAAACCCTTTCATGTGCATGCAGTTCTTAGCTCCATATTCAGGGGCTGCCTCTTGTGGCAATCATCATGGAATTGAAGGTTAAGTATGAATCTTCCAAACCATCACATTCCTGAAACTAGAATCATTCAAGAAAACTCCCCTTCTTTGTCTGTTACTCACTGCAGTAGCTCTTCCCTGAAGACTTCTGCTGAGCTCTTCTTTGGCAGCAGGACACATAAAAAGCTCTAAATGATCTAAGAAAACTGTAATAACCCAGCATCTTAAACTCTTCCTAAACTTTTATTAAGGGTTGTAGGTGGTTTGCTGCACTCAATCCACCTGGAGAGTAGCTGCTGCTCAAGCAGTCCCCCTCCAGAAGGTCTGCATTCCACCTTTGCCCATGCTCTACTCTGCTCCCAAGTCCACTTGTGGGTCTCAACCTTATAGCTAAGCCCATTAGTCTACCCCTTCTGGTGTATAGCCCAGATGGCCTCCTTCCTGGCCACTGCTTGGAGTCAATGGCCTGCCAGCCTGTGCCACTCCCAGCAACTGTGCTGTTTCTGGCACACTGGGGAGGGAGAGGGGGCAGGGAGAGGCCTGGACTCATCCTCTTCTCCACACCCTAGCCCAGGGACCTTAAGTGCCTCCGGTGAGGCCTTCTACGTCCCTCAATCACTTCTTACCAGTCTGCATTGGTTCCCTGGGCCACCTCCCTGCAGCCCCAATGGCACGCAGTCTCTTGCCGCTGAAGTCCAGATGCCTTCTGTTCCTTGGCTCCCTGCCCTCATACCACTGCTCCAGCCACTGCTGCAGTCTGCTCTTCAGGATCCCCATCACATGGTCAGCTCCTGGTGCAGTCTCTCACTCAGAGCTCTTCGAGGTGCTGGTTCCTACAACCAGCCTACTAGACAGAGGACCTTCTCTCTGCAGCTCCCCACAGAAGACTAAGAAGTTAACTCTGTTGCACTCTTTTTATACCAGCAGCCTGCCCTCTGATTGGCTGCTACACATAGGATCCTTTTAACCCTGTGTGTGCCACAGCAGAGCAACCACACCACTACAAGGCTGTAAACCAGTGCAAATCTTGAAAACCAATACCTCTCCCAGAGCATTGGCTGTATTCACACACAGATGATTATTTCGAAACAAGTTGTGTTGAAACAACTTGTTTCGAAATAACGCCTTATTTCGAAATAACTTATTTCGAATTAACAAATAGTTATTTCAAAATAAGGAAAAAGGCGGGAAACGAAATAGCAGGTTCACATTGTGAACCTGCTATTTCGCTTCCTCAGGGGGCTGCGGGCACCGGCGGGGCTCAGTGCTGGGCAGCGCTGCTCCCCGCCGGTGTCTGCAGAGCCGGGCTGTGGGCACCCACGGGGTTCAGCACAACCCAGCGCTGCTCCCCGCC
>ML681993.1:42429483-42447856 GCA_007922195.1 Podocnemis expansa | reverse complement strand
TTTCGGAACACCTTGTTCTGAAACAACATGTTCACATGAGTTGTTTCGAAACAAGGGTTTCAAAACAAGGTTGTTTTGTCCCCAAATGGGGTTTAACTTGTTTTGAAACAACGCCCTTGTTTCGAAACAACGGGTTCCCGTTGTTTCAAAAGAACAGTGCATTGTGTGAACATGTTTTTTTTTTTGTTTTGAAACGAGGTTGTTCTGAAACAAAAGTGCTGTGTGAATACAGCCATTGATGCCATGCTGACATGATCTCAGAGCATTGATCTCATGCTGATGTGATCCATTTAACAAGTAGTTTTGACAAGTTCTGAAACAGCTTCAAATTCCAAGCAGATTTTAGGTGTAACTCTTTGCAGGGTACATTGCAATAATTAATTCTAATTTACCTATGTCAAAAACATGATACAGATGATCAGAAAATGGAAAGCTAAATAGTGAATTTTGTTTATTTTTCTTTGCATTTCTCATCAAAACTCATTTTCCATCTTGTTTCTATTTCTTACAGTTATGAAAATGATCCATCCACTCTGTCAAAGAGTATGGTAGAATCATCAAAATTTTAGGTTTCCTGGTATAGAAACTGGCTGATAACAACATTACTATAGACACCTGATTACTGTCTATTGCCAGCAGGAGGTATTCAGTCAGAATGACAAGTGCAGTTTCTGTGCTGTATCCAAATATTTGTAAAGGAAAAAGACAGGTAAAAGAGAATGAGGTATGGGAAAAAAAAAAATGGGTGACTTAGTTAAGAAGGGATCTCTATGGTAAACTCAGTGGCTGTGTTCACACAGCACTCTTATTTTAAAACCGCAGAGGTTGTTTCAAAATAAGAAATACCCTGTTCACATGACGCACGGTTGTTTTGAAACAACAGCACACGTTGTTTCGAAACAACGACATTGTTTCAAAATAACTTAAACCCCATGGCTATGTCTACACACAAGGTTTTATTTCGAAATAAGTCATTCCGAAATGACTTATTTTGAAATAAAGCCTTTATTTTGAAAAAAAAACAACATGGTTTGAAATTCCTCCCAAGCACCTAAGCACCCTGGGAGGAATTTCAAATCATGTTGTTTCGGAATCCATTTGTTCTGAAACAACATGTCCAAATGGCATTATTTCAAAATGACCATTTTGAAATAACAGCCATTTCGAAAACATCCAGGTTTAACTATTTCGAAACAACGATTCTTATTTCGAAAGTACAGAATCTGTCCTTTCGAAGTAAGAGAACGTCGCGTAGACTAAATTTCTTTTATTTCGAAATAACGAGTGTTATTTCGAAATAAAAGTGTTGTGTACACATAGCCCATGGCTGTGTTCACACACAGGCATTATTTTGATACAAGTTGTGTCAAAACAACTTCTATCGAAATAATGCCTTATTTTGAAATAACTTAATTCGAATTAACAGTTTGTTAATTCGAATTAAGGGGAAAAGTTCAAAGCGAAATAGCAGTTTCAGACAACAGTTATTTCAAAACAAGTCACTGTTGTTTCAAAACAACATGTTTGGACAGCATTGTCTGGAAACAATCATTTTGAAACAACATTGTGTCAATGCCACATGGGGTTTAAGTTGTTTTGAAACAACCATGTGTCATGTGAACAGGGTATTTCTTATTTAGAAACAACCTTTGTTGTTTCAAAATAAGAGTGCTGTGTGAACACAGCCCATTTGGGGTCGAAACAATGTTGTTTCAAAATGATTGTTTCCAAACAATGCCATCTGAACATGCTGTTTTGAAACAACAGTGACTCGTTTCGAAATAACTGCTGCCTGAAACTGCTATTTTGCTTTGAGCTTTTTTCCTTAATTCGAATTAACAAACTCTTAATTCAAATTAAGTTATTTCAAAATAAGGCATTATTTCAATACAAGTTGTTTTTACACAACTTGTATCAAAATAATGCCTGTGTGTGAACACAGCCAACAAGAGAAAATGCAGGAGAAAGAAAAGTTTGAAACAAACAGAGCCAGGATACTATATGGTAGCAAGTTTTATTTTCTAAGACAAACATGTTCAATATCAAATAAATTAAGGATATTTGATGGTATTGTTAGATGTGAAATGACAGTTAAAGATAAAAAGGAGGGATAGAAGAAAAAATAATAATTAGCATCAGTTTTCTTAAACTAAGTAATCCATTTTCATCATTCTTTCATGCCATAATTGTTTGGGATTTGCTTTTCATTGTTTGCAATAATGTTTTAGAAGCTTGAAAACAACATTTCATTGTTAGGGCATCTTGTTTGTTTCCTGTTGGTTAACATTGATTTATCTCTCCTTCTTTTGTTTCTTTATACAGTATGAATTAACATGGAGCTCCTTTATTTTGTGCAAAAATTATAAATTATAAAATTACATACTATCAGCAGAGCTCCAAAACAGTGTTTGTTAGATAAACTTGCCAACAAGAGGAGTAGAAATTATGTAGTTCTACTGCAATTGGGTACAAATGCAATAAGGTCACACATAAATTGTTTCCATTGCTTGTTTGCTTTTTACTTTTTCATAGTATTTAACAAAAAAATATTGACTATCAACAGCATTTTATTTCTGGATTCCAAACTACAAGACCAATTCCAAACTTCTTGAAACTCACCTAAACATGATATTAATATATAGCATATAATAATCATTAGTGAATTAATAATCAAAATATGATTAATCCTCAAAACATTATTTCCATTTCACAATATGAAGACATTGAAACAGATTTTGTGTTCTCCTGATCACGCAGGAGGGCAATACCTCAACTAGAATTAGATCACAGATTAATGGAGTACAGCTTTATGCTAACACCACTAGGTCATATCTTTTCCCACTATTCAGTGGGCTTAAAAATGAAATTAAAGATTGAAAATGGAGATTCCTCATCAAGAAGAAGTAATATTTCTTTCTGGACTGCCAGTTACCTGAATTAGAGTAAGAAACCAATCTTCACAGTGAATTTCTCTTAAAAAATGCAGAATTTTGAGACAATATCTTACTATCTGATTTGCACCATTTGACCAATTGATTGGTCTAATTAATTAATGATAGATCTGAGATCTCACAGCAGGATTAATGACAGGACATTTGGAACTTAGTTTAATATCAGTTGCAATCAGCAAATGGCACCTTTGACTTCACAGGACATTAGATCAAGTCTTCAGTAATAAGCTATTCTCTGAGTAGGAGTGTATAAAGTAGGTGAAGTAAGCAGTATAAAAGAAGCTGTATTGGCATGGCACTCAGCTTCCAAGGCTAAACATATCTCATTGGTTATGGCTCTTAACTAAATAGAAGCAAATATCAATGGATAAAAGAGAAAAAAATAGATCACTGCAGTATTATGTAGCTAGTTACCCAGGTCCTACATGTCAGAGGCCTAGGAAATTCTCAGAAGTTCATGAACTGAAAAATAAATACTGAGTAAACTCGTTTAAGACTTACCAGTTGATTAAACCTTATCTCCAATTATATCAACTGAATATTGAGAGGCAAGACAAACTATTAGTGTAGTTTGGGCATGTAATGTGATTTAAAACAAACTTTAAACTGCTAAATCTGTCTTCCTTCCTTTAAGCTCTTCATACACTATCAATTTCCTTTTGCTAATGCTATCCATTTTGATAGTTCATCTTCTTAATTGCACATGATAAGAAGAAGGAACTTGTTCCATTCTTTCCCCATTACACTGGCTTTCCTTGATAACCTCAAAAACTGCTGCAATGAGTTAGTTCTTTTACACTGCTGCCTCCTTTAACTTTGACTTTCAGGTGAGTCCCTAAGGTCTCAAGTTAGAAGCATTGGAACATTTATTTCTGGGGAAGAGAGGAGAAATTAAATGGAGTTTGCCAGTCTGGAGACTGAGTTTCTATTGCAGTGCAAATCCCTAATGGTCAGCCACAATTTTGGCTATTCCAATTTGTAAATTGCTGTGCAGCATTCCATAAGTAGAGTTTATTACAGGAGAAAAATTGAAGAAAGTGTTTCTACCTAGAGACTTACTTCTAAATACATTCTGAATAGCCAAGTTGCTGCTATCTGCTACAAAAAGAAATCATATATTACAAACAAACAATGACATGTGAAAGTTATTTCTAAGGGTCAGATATTAAAGGGTGAAATATAAATATCAGAAAGTTTGCTCATGAAAAGATTTGTTTTCAGTGTAAAAATGTTATAGGTAGACAAGGAAACCTTCCTGATGATCCTGATCATGGTGTATTTTCTTCCATTACGATTTGTATAACACTGTATTTCCAATGCAGCAGGAAACAAATAAACAAACAAAAATGAGCAGACTGGTGACTTAAGTGTTCTCAGCACAGTATATTTTAAATCAAGCTTTAGGCACACAATTTAATTAATATTAAAACAAGTTGGTTAATGTTATGTTTGCTTATTTAGAAGTTACTTGCACCCACAGAGTACCCAGCAGATGGGGACACAAAAACATGTAAACACACCAAGACTGAGTTTATTTTTCAACTCAAGACCAGACAGACCTGGCTGAACTATTTCATAATATTCTAGCTTTGTTAGCTATGGCAAGCGGGGCAGGACACATAAAACATAACATATTCCTCCCCCTTAATGGAAACAGCTAATTAACCAAACAACAACTAAACACATGATTATGATAGACTGCCTCATTTCCCTGCTAAACTCCAGGGATCATTCTGACTCATAAACATGGATTTGCCCTAACTAAAGATACAGCCATTGAGGCAGCCTTCCATCTTTTGCTGGATAACAGCACACCTTGGTGTTCTCACACAACAAAGTGTTAACTGTTGTGGGTCTTACAATGGGCTCAGGGCTGGTAGTTCAAACATCTGAGTGGTAGATCAAGGAGGCACCTCTGGATATCTTGCCTGTACTGAATGAAGGTTAAGAAAGCTTTAACCTAGGGACTTGAGGGAGTTGAAAGAAGCCCAGAACATCTTTATGCCTGATTTTAGCATTGAGAAGGAGGCAAATGAAGTTAGAAAGCCTTGGGAAAAGAAGCAAGAAGTCTTTTGGCACTTAAAGACTAATAGATTTATTTATCACATGAGCTTTTGTAGGAGAAAATCCCACTTTGTCAGATGCTTTGAATATGGGGGAAAATAAATGCAGGGGAGTATAAAACATGGGATCAGGTCAGACAGTAACAGCAAATCAGAGCAGTTGTTAAGATTCAAACACTGGGAAACAGCACATAGAGGAAAGTGCAGTCAAATCACCTGTTTTAATGGGAAAAGAAGCCATAGTCATGATTTAAGCCTGCTTTCACACAATCAGATCTGCATATCAAATCTAATTCAGTTGTTTCTCTTTGACGTCTTGATGTTCCATTGACTTTCTTGAGCACAGTTGTTAACAAGTTATCCACAGAGTGATCAGAAAGATGGAAGTGCCCAGCAAACGTTTTCTGAGTGTTGTGATTTCTGATGTCAGTTTTGTGCCCATTTATTCTTTTGCACAGAGTTTGTCCAAAGTATAAGGTGTGGGGACATTTCTGGCACATGATGGCATAAATCACATGGGTAGATGAACAGATGAATGAGCTCTTGATGGCTGGCTTGATTAGGGTCTATGATGGTGTCTTTTGTGCGGACATGTGAGCAAAGTTGGCAATGTGGTTTGTTGCAGGGGTATGTGCCTGCTTTAATGGTTCTGTTGTTAAGTCTGTAGTTGCTAGTAAGTATTTGTTTAAGGTTAGGGGGCTGTCTGTAGGCTAGGAGAGGTCTGTCTCCCAAGCCTTGAGGGAGTGAGGGATCATCTTTTAGGGGAGTTAAAGTATAATTTAGTAGGCCCCAGAACCCTCCTGCACAGGTGGGACCCGTCTGGCATGGGTGCCCCCCTCCCAATACCCATCCACTGACCTAATACCCACCCCCAGGCACAGACACACTCCCACACATACACCCCCTAATAGACATATGAATATACACGCACACACACACACACACAGCCACAGCCACCTCCAGACACACACACATGCACACACACACACACACCCCACAGCAGCTCCCTCCCCAAAGCCCTTACCTGGGCTGTTTGCAGGCTAGCTGTATAGCTTGTAGCTGCTTCCAGCCACAAGCTGCTCAGCCTTGCAGGGGGAAAAGTCACATACTCCCAGCCTGCCACATCTCTCTGCTGGGTGGGCTAAAGGTGGAGCAGGGTTTAAGGTGGAGCCATGTGAAAGCTGCATTCCGGCTGCTGTAGCTATTTTTAGCAGGGCCTCGGAGCTCTGCATTCTGGTGCGTTCCTCTATTTTTAGGGGCCTTGGAATGCTGCCAGCTAAAAATAGAGGGCCCCAGAACTGCATTCTGGTGCATTCCCCCTTACTCTAACCCTTGATCTTTTAGAATAGGCTGTAGGTCCTTAATGATCTGTCGTAGAGGTATGACTTGGGAGTTGTATGTAGTGACCGGTGGGGTTCTGTTATTGACTTTCTTGGGCATTTCCTGCAGTAGTTGACTTTGGGGTACAACTGCTCTGACTTGGTGGTACAGTATGACCTGATCCCATATCTTACACTCCCTTACATTTATTTTCATGCCATTATTTACGTTCCCTCATCTTCAAAGCATCTGATAAAGTGGGATTTTCTTCCACAAAGGCTCATGAGATAAATAAATCTGTTAGTCGTTAAGTGCCACATGACTCCTTGCTTCTTTTGCTGAACTAGACTAACACGGCTGCCCCTTTGGAACTTGTGATTTGGCCTCTCTCGTACAGGAAGGATGATCGATGTTTGAATCCCTCTGTTTTATACATACAAGGTGTAATAGTTTCAACAAAAGATACTGTGAGAACCCTGCCCCAGAATAACCTATAGGCTGGTGATTATGTCACTGACATGAGAGGTCCTAAAACAATGATTCAAACCTAGGTCTACATCCAAACTGCTCTAACTTCTGGACTAAATGCTTTAAGGAAGGCACTACCATCTCTTCTCTTACTGCCTTTTTGTAAACCTGGCCCTTTAAAAATAACCTTGAGATTGAATGAAACATTTTGTTACATTTAAAACAGACTAAAAATTCTGAAAAATATCAATCTATTTCATCTGAACCATTTTTTTTTCTGCTCAGAATTGCCACCAACTTAAAAAAAAATCAATTTTCTGTATTTGTTTTGCATAAAAGTGGTCCAGCTGGTAGTGTTTTTTTTTTTCTTTTTGTTTTGTTTTTTGGGGAAGCTTTTTGTTACATATTCAGTATTAGCTGCAATAGCAGCTGGTCAGAAATTCACTGATGAAATGTTTTCATTGGCAATGGCAGATTTGTCAAAATCAAAACATATCTCAGAGACTGTTTGATTTTGATGAAGTTGTAATGAAACCTGACAGGATTCTCTGGGAAACCTGTCTACCATGCAATGTTTTGAATCCTATCTTGTTTCCTGCCAGTTTGTACATCCCATTCCTGAAAATCCCTGTTACCCTGATGGGGAGCTGCAGGTCTCAAAGCCATGGAGGGTACAGATCCAAAGCTCCCAACTCATCCAGGACTCCTGTCTGTGATTCAGGTCACCAGGCAGGTAGGTGGGGAAGCAGGATCTTGTGAAGCCTGTCTCACAAGTTTCTAGTTCCTCAGTAGCCTGGACTCATAGTTCCTCATAGCCTGCCCCAAAGCAAGAGGTCCTTTCCATTTAGGGAGAATGGTAGAGTTGTTGTTTCTTTCATTCCAAACAACAATGAAACCAAATTTTTAAATATCAAGATTTTCCACAAAACAATATCCCTTTTTCTGTAAACCTCTAGGTACAACATACGTGCTGTTAAATTCTGCCCTTTAGAGTCTCACATTGCTCCCACCACAGTTCAGTTTGAGTACCAACACACTCTAGAGATATATTTATAAATATTTTTATTTCCAATATTATAAAAAGTTAAAGAAACAGTTTGGCAGGCTCTTTCTATCTGTCAGCAACCAGGATGTGGGTTGTCAGACCTCAATTTTGGCGTCAGACTCAACAACCGAGAACAAGATCCTAATGCCAGAGCTAGAGTCAGAGGCTAGGATGAAGGTTCAGAAATGAAGTTAAAAGTGAGAAAACATATTTGGGATTCCAACCTGGGTTATACAGAAGAGTGAGGTAAGGCAGGAACTAATATAGTCATAGGCAAATGCTTTGAGTGGTGATTAAACTTCTTTGTTGCTGCTGGGGTTAAGAGCTGGTTTGCTGAATCTTCCAACCAATCAGGCAGTGTAGCCAATTAGGCAGCATAATACAGGACAGCTGCACTCATTAAATTGCTTGGAAATGGCTTCTGCTGCAGGCTCTGCTTCCAGACTAACTCTGCTGCAGGGTCTTATTCCTGACACCATCATTATAGCAATAGGTCCAGGATTTGTCAGTTGCTGAACATAAGTGAATACTACACACCTGGGAAGCCCACTACCATGTCCATCAGGAGCAGCTTGCAGGATCAGGACAGAGAGGCTTTATGATCCTGATCTAGAACCCTTTGAAATAAATTTTAAAAACTTCAGGTCCTATTATGCAGATAGACATGCAGTAACCTTACATGTGCATGAGCAAACAAGTAAACCTCATTTTCATTTCAAAGTTTCCCATTTGCAGTGAAGCAGCTCACACTACTAGAAGCATCTGTGTTCCTTCTAATTTTTATCACCTCATTAAAAAGAATAAAACTGGTCACCTATAACGGCAATTGAAAGAATGGTGACAAATCAGTTGGAATTAGGAGACTAGCACAATACGAACAATGGAGTTTCTGCCAAGGTTGTTTCTGTAGTAAAGAGAGTCACACCAAATGCACTTGTCAAAGGGTCTCTATTCTTGGCAGCTGGATTGCAGTGTGAGAGCTTCCAAAATAATATTTTTTTCCTACGTGAATTCAAATTTTAGATTGCTTTTCCATTAATTAATTTTAAAATTAAATGTCCTTGTCTTTTCAACTTCAAAAATTAAAAGTGCCAAAATAATGTTGAGGAATGCATACTATAAAGATATAATTATTCTTAGTTTTCAGACAGAAAGAACACAAATATTTATTAACAAAATGCTTTTAAATACTGAAGGTTATAGTTTTTATAAAAGTTCATCCAATCCTATAGTGTATCCATTAGAGTGCATTTTTTTCTCAAATATTTCTTCCTTCCAGAAATTAAATTATTTTTGTTACCATAATGTAAGTCCTTGACACACTTTTGCCTTTATTTGCTTTAATTAACCTGAGTTGGATGCTAAAATTGGTGGAAGCAAACAGTAGGGGTAGAATGGAAGATAGCAGCAGTTTTACTCCATGGGGTCTCCCTGACCTGACCATGAAGAGTCCCATCTACATAACAAGGCACTGGTAAATAAGGAAGGCCTATGTACACATGCAGAGACAGAACTAAGATCAATCCATCATGTTCTCCTTCTGAGGGCAAAAGCTTTATTTTAATATTACTTACTGGTGTAAAATAGTATGTATTACTGAAGATGTACTGACAAGTTTCAGAAGGGTAGCCATGTTAGTCTAGTTCAGCAAAACAAACAAGGAGTCCTGTGGCACTTTTAAAAGCTATCACATTTATTTATCTCATGAACTTTCATGGAACAGATTCCACTTTGTCAGAGGCATGAAAATGGACAACTTACATTGTATAAGGGGAAAAATAAATCCAGTGAAGTGTAAGTGACAAGTTCAGGTCAGACTATTTCAGTTTCCAAAGGGATAGGAAGTGGGATCTTCTCCCACGAAAGCTCATGCAAAAAATAAATCTGTTCATCTTAAAGTGCCACACAACTGCTTGTTGTTTTTTTACCAGACTATTTCAGCAAATCAAGCAAATTGTTTAGATTCAAACAGTGTGGAACAACATATAAGAAGGTTGGGAGCTTGAGAGAGGTGAAAGTCACTCCCCCCCCCCAAGAGAAATACAGCTCATAGCTCTATTCAAAGCCAGGTTAATGGTGTCAAATTTACATATGAATTCTAACTCTTTTGTTTATTTTTTTGAAGCTTTGATTCTGAACAGGGGTTTCAAACTCATTTGCTATTGTGGGCCAGATTTGATTTAAAGGTACTTCATGTGGACTGCTCATATCATAAATCAAAATACTACAGTACTCTTGCAGCTTCCTGGAGTACTGTGCATGTGAAACTGCACTTTGCGATACCACTCACTCTCACTCGCTTGTTTGCCATTTCTTAGGGAGAGAGTGTGGTCTCAAGGAATGGAGTCTCACATCTCACATTCCCAGTGCTGTGTGATGTTGCAACACCTAACACTTTCACATTAGTGTGGGACACTGAGTACAAAAGACACTATGCTCGCTCTCTCTCTCTCTCTCTCTCTCTGTTAAGGAGAGAGTGTGCTCAGACCAAGTGCAGTCAGGGGCTGGATGGAAGAGGTTCACAGTCTGCATGTTTAACACCCCTGATTTAGAATTAACTTGTTTAAGTACTGCCACAGAGATGTCTTTCAGGGAGTGAGCAAGGAGATTGACGTATTCTTGTACTGGTTTTTGAATGTTGCCATTTCTGATGTCTGATTTGTATTCACTTATTCTTTTGTGCAGAAACATTTCAGTTTGTTCAATGTATAAGGCAGACGGGAGATGTACTGTGTAATAAGAACTGAGGAGGCCAGCATCCTTGTTCCTTAGTAGTATCATGTACAAGATTCAGGATAAAAATGAGAGGTGGGGCATACCATTAAATATCAACCAACAGAACATGTCAACTTGCTTCATTTTTAACACCATAATAATAATAAATATATACTCGTGTAATTTTAGAGATTTTAAATTCCTTTCTTTCTCCTAAATCCTTCCTCACTTCCCCACTCTGTAAAATAATATATAAGTAGTCACTAACAAAAAAAAAAACACTTTGCAAACTCTTGTGATAAATCTCCCTCTAAGGTCACATAAATTTGCTAGCAATTAAATGGTGTTGTAGGAATGTTCAGATAGTAGTTCACTCATCACTTAAGTCACCTTTTTCTGCATTCTCTCAGGCAAGAAGTTAGAAAATGTCTCCAGACTTTATAGAAACTCTCAGTGTCAATTCTGAATTTGGTGTTTATTCTTTGTGAACAGGATTCCTGAAACCAATGAGTTCCAGAGCAATAATGAATGCAGGGAGACTTTTTCCAACTTAGCAGGTCTGGGGGAGGGGAAAAAAAAACCATCAACAACAACAACAACAACACAGCGTTAGGTATCACTTGACTGAAGAAAGAAGAAGTTGATACAGACAACGTGCTGGTAGATGTACCAAAAGGTCTAAAGAAATTGATACTAAATTACTACAGCACTATTGACATCGTCTTCCTAATAAAAAAGCCTATCCTTGAACACCAACAAAAATAGAGCCAATATGCCACTTCTGTACCACATTTCAGAAATGTGAAGTCAGTCTTAGGAAGACATCAATTCCTTAGCAGTTTGTCAGCATTCAATTTACACATGATTTCCTACTTTATTTTTCTTGTATCATCTGCAATAGAAATTTTGGGAATTACCTGTGTTACTTCATTCCATCATTTATCAATTTATGAGTCCATTGTTTCAGGACACATTCCCAATCTTAAACCTAACAAATATTTCTTTTTCATTCAATGATTTATAGAATAGCAGACATTTACAAGATTAGGGGTGAAAAATTAGAGACCAGGAGTGAATGAGACAGTGCAATACATACAGCTCACTGTTAAAATTTTATGAAAACTCTCAACTGAAAGTAGATATAAAAAGTAGACTCTAGGGAGTTTTGAATTTTTTCTATTATCTGGTTGTTCTGAAAAAGAGTAGGTACCTTTGGGACCAAAATATATCAGCCAGACATTTAATATCAATATTCTTTGATTATTGAACTGGATAGGCTGGAATGAAAAAGGAAATTACTTAGGCATGGTTTTAATAGGTGTAGGGATGGACATTTGTTATAATGTTTCTGCACTCCCCTTGGAGCTCTATTTGGAAATAGATCATGGTGTAAGGCAGGCTTAGAAGCTGTGCCTAACAGCTTCTGAGGGGGGAGCAGCTAATCTTCATGGGTTTAGTATTTGCAAGAGCATAAAGAAGATATTAGCATAAATACACTATGGGTGCAAGGCAATATGGGTAATGGTATTTGGGGCTGATCTGATCATAAATCTGTCAATATCTGTAATTCTACTGAAGGGAAATATTAAATACTATCTTTTGTGATATGCAACTCTCTGATTGTTCCAAACCTGTTTGGGTTAGTTAAAGAGTAAAAGCTACCCTTAGCAGAAAAAGACTTGTACGAGAGGCCACTTCCTGTTTCAGCCTGGAAAAGACAAGACAGTGGCGGGGGTTGCATAGCTCAGTCTGGAGCTATGCTTGAAGCATTTACCTCACCCCCTAGCCCCACTATCAAATGGTAGATCTGGCTAAGGTTCTGACAAGGCCTTTCTTTGTTATTTTAGTGGAAGAAGCTGTTTATAGCTACTTGAGGTTAAGAGCTGAAATCACCGAGAGAGGCAAGCCTTCTCTCTGAGCTGAAATCACTGAAATGAAGCAGCAGATGGAGTAAGTGACCAGTGGGTGGAGCCCAGATGGTGAGAGCCGTCAACGGTGGGCTGGATGGCATGAGTGACCAGTGGGCGGAGGTGGCAGACAATGGGCAGAACCAGTGGATGGTGAGAGTGGCCAGCTGTGGGCTGGGTGGCGCGAGTGACAATCCCTACATACCCTGAGATTTGTTGGGATCCTGTTCTGCTCTGATTTTCCAGATGAGTGCTGGTTTTACTATGGAGTTCACATGTGCTATTATGCTGCATGGGATCATGTTGGGAACCTGTTTTGCACTGAATCTCCAGATCAGTGATGATTTTTGTTATTATGCCTTTTACATTCTGTTTTTATTACTATTAAAAGTTCTATCTACTACACTCAGATTCGTGCTTGCAAGCAGGGAAGCATTACACCTTTGGGGTGTCCAGGGAATAGTGCATGATCTCCCAAAAGATTGGGTGGGGGCTCAAGCCAATTGGTGGTGTAACATTATTTGGAAACCCCCTAGATATAGAACTCGGCCCTCGTTCTGGCAACTTGCTCTGGCAGAAGGGTTACAATGGTTTAGTGATTTAGTGTGCTAAGAGCCTGATAAGAAGGGTAGTAGTCAGCTTGAAAGAGTAAATCGTAAATCCTGTTTGATCTTTGCAGACATATAATTCTCAAAAATCTCCATCCAAGAGTTCATTCTTTAACAAGCAGCATTACTATTCTCTTCCCTGCCCTCTGACTCCCTGGAAGGAGAGAAAGACCATACAGATGGTAAAGATATAGATCAATGACAAGTCTTTTCTTCTTGGAAAGATTCATCAAACTGTTGCGGACTCTTTTTGATGATCTCTATTGTTCAATTTACCTTCCCACATTTAAGTAAAGGAATAATCTCCCATTCAATTAACTGGGAGCATATAGAGCAGTAACTAGCAAGCACCACCAAACCTTCTTGCAATATCACCACAATTTAGGAACTTGGAACATACATGTCTGTCATACGTCCAGGCCATACCCTCTTCCTCAGTGCAAGGCTGGAAATCATTCATTTTAGAAAGCAAAATGAGAAGAAAACTCTACGAGGACAGAGAAGCTTAGAGAATTGCCACTAGACTCCTCTTCCCATCAAAGATTCTTCTGTGGGAGGGGACAATCAGACCTCATACCTTTAAAGATTTACCTTAATTTGCAGATTTAACCTATTTTGACACAAGAGTAGAATAACAGGAAAAAGCACATAGTTAGTCATATTCTTCACATTTAAATCTAGTGATATTTATTTTTATTCATCACTGCTGCATGATGAGAATGATACTATGCTAAATTTAATAATAAATATCATGAATGTAAATATTCATTATTTAGAAAAAATCAGCATTTTTGATGTACAAAAGACTTTTTTTGATAGACCTGTCAGCTTTTTTTTTTATGTCAGTGCTCCTGGTAATGTAATGTACTTTACTACAATATTTTAATAAAGTGTGGGTTCAGCTGAGACCCATATTTTTCTTTAGCTCATGGAAACATCCATAATTAATTCCTCATACTGAACATAAAATTTTGTGACAATATCTAGGATGAAGCCTAACAATTTCTTAGATAAGCTTTCTACTCCTCAGGTTAATGCAAGAGCACTGAAATATATTCTCTAATTGGTAAATGGATAGATTGCCTGGAGATGTACTTTGGGCTACAGCAATAAGAGAGGAGAACTCATTCCTTATACATTATTTATGGCCATTTGTTTTCTCTCATTGCCAGCTGCATTATGATCTGCCATTACCAGCACTGCTGATTTAGGTACACTGAAATGCCTAGACTTTTACATCAGTGCCTTTAGCTGAAAATGGTCCCCTGCAGGAAAGGGGGTGGGAGGTAGGGAGAGATAAAATGAATTGCATGGTATGTTAAAAGAAAGAATATCCTTGTTTACTGTTACAGGATAATAGGGTAAGGTATTAAATATAATGAAACTGAGGTCACAATTAAAAGCTTTATAGTATTTTTCTCCCTTATGTATGCACTTTTCAAATAAAATAAAATAAAATAAAATAAAATCTAAATATGCCTGACATATTCCAGCCTGAAAATCAGTCTGGGAAACACAACATTAGAAATATGTATACTTACATCTTCTAGTCTTCTATTTTCTATAATATGTTTCTTTTATATTTCCTGATATTTTCTTAGGCAGAGTCTACCCTATTGCATTACAGACAAACTGTTCTTTCTAGACGCAATGTCAGGAGTTCGCTTGACAATAACAAATAATATCATTTTGAGCCAAATTTGGAAACATACTGAGTAGCAAATTACTCAGCAAATAGTGCCATTAACTTCAGTGGCATAAGGTACCATTTAGTGTGTGGACAGGTGTCAGAATTTGGCACTCAAAATGTGTTACTTCTGTGACGTTCAGAGTTACCTCAATTCCCATTATCTTCAACAGAGATAAGGTGCTTAGTACTGACAGAATACATCCAGCTGTTTGTAACATTTGGGCCTAAATCTTCTATGTTTTATAAGTTAACAATACTTAACCATATTAAAATAAAAAAATATATTTGTCCCATCAAACAAAAGCAAACTATTGAAAAATCTTAACAATGTTACAAATGGTAGAGGCAGAACTTGGTGCTCACAGATTCAGAACCATGAAATGTCCACTAATGTGGGGCACTCAGAAACATCCAAGTTACCTTCAGTTTTATTTATTTATTTATTTATTTTAAAAGAATTTCTAGGTCCTTTGCTTCTTATGATAGCTCTGAAGACATAAAATTACATAAATCAATCCAAACTTTGAAAGTCTGTCATTTCTTTTTCCTAAAGATCACAGGCTTCTTATTTCACATCCACCCCCGACCAGTCAAGGCTTTTAGTTCTGTGAAACCTATCTTTTGACTTTCAGGTAGACTATGGATCAGTTTGCAGCTGTAGAGAGCAACGCCATACAGACTGCCACGTAAGGCCATTGAAAACTTCCATAAAGCTAATTGCCTGTAGTAGAGTTGCTTTTTCTGCTTCCCAGAAGAAGCAGCAGATAAGTACCATAAAAGACAACATGGGCTAATGGATTAAGTTTGTTAGTGAAAGGAATGGACCCTTGAATTATAATCCTGACCCTGGCACTAACAGTTCCCTCTTGATATTAGGGCCTGTATATACCACAAATTAAGTTGACTTAAGTTATGTCAGCATACAGTCACTAGTATAATTAAATTGGTTTTGTACATCGACGCTAATTCCTTCTGTCACAGCTGTGCATCCTCAGCAGGAGCACTTGTACCATCTCCCAATGCAGGGCATTGTGGAGCACTGACAGACCTAGCCTCGGCTAGTGGGGGCTGCAGGTGTCAGCTGCCAGGGGCTGATAACCAGAACAGCCAATGCAGTGACAATATATTGACATTGAATTGTCCTAATTACACCAATCTAAGTGCTACATCTTTCATGGAGGTGGAGTTACTAATTTGGTGTAGTAGTAACTTTAGTTCCAGAACTAGGTATTTTGATGCCAGGGGCAAGCAGCAGAACTGTGCCTTCCCCTGACCCAGGAACATTGTTCCCCCTGCATCTCCCCGGGGCCTGATCTGGCTCTTGCTGCCACCAGCAAGTGGCTTGGAGCTGGATCCGGCCCCTGTTGCCACCAGTAAGTGGCTCAGAGCTGGATCTGCCTCCTGCCACTGTGCTGCCTCCCAGATGCAGCAGGCAGCCCAAGCCCAGATCTGGTCCCTTCTGCTGCCCATCAACAGCAGGTGGCCAAAGCCGCATCCGGGGAACAGCCAGGGAGACATATGTGGGGCCCTTACCTGGAGGAGCTGCTCCCTGGCCAGGCTGCTTCCACCCTGACCCTGAGCCCCAGCTGCCCCACTCTAGTTATTGTCCTGGGTTACTTACATCAGCAGGAGCAATATTGGAGTGTGCTTACAAAGTTAGCTTAACATAAAGCAGCTTACATCAATCTAATTCTGTAACGTAGATTAAGTTTCAGTGATCGTACAATGCTTCTGTCTGAATTTTCCCATCTCTAAACATTAATCACCACCATTTCCCTTCCCCATATCATGGGGAAGGGAACAACATGAAGGAGGGATATGATGGAGATTAATTAGTGTTTTTGTCTTTTATCATTTCCTTTGCGAATGCATTTGAGAGTGCAGTGATTGTCCAGTTTCACCCACATAATTATTGTTCTTTCTAAATGTTGGCAGTCATGCACATGCCCTGGCACAATCAGCTGGGCTCCACTTCCAGAAATAATTTGGGTATGAAGGTTAATTGGTAACCTAAACATGCAAATACATCCAATGTGGAGTTTTTCACATATAAATGCAAGCTAAAATGTGGTGAGCAGTATTGACAGTACAGTGAAAACTAGTCTTTCTTTAATGAAAGTACTGCTGTTTGACCATAAAGTTACTCCTGCTTAGTAGCAGAAGGAAGCCTATAGGAGAATGTGTAACTAAGTCGCTCATTTATGTGTTGATAATGACTCAGAAACCCCTGTTTTTTCAGCATACATGTTTTCTAGCCATGAACTATCCCATTTTAACTTGTGTACTTACAAGCTAAAAATAGCTGTCAGGGGATTTGCTGATTGCTACTGATTGATGAGGAGCAATATGACTGCATTTATTTTGCACACACAGGCAGCCTCGCCTTGCGCTCTACTGCAGCAGCCTTGTACACTTTGGTGTACATCACACAAAGCCTTGAAGGATCTAAGGTCCAGTGGAATTCTTTGTATGAGTAAGATTATTAGGAATTGTCTGTTAATGTAAGTTCATTGATAGGAGCCCAGATGACTTTGTCAAGATATGCTGCACATACAGGAATTGATCATAGGATCAATACTCAAGCAAAACTTCAGTTAAGTCCTATTGTATCTTGTATCTTTCTCTCCAAATTTCTGTTGTATTCTGACGAAAGGGAGAAAAAAATCCATGAGCCAGATCCTTAGCTGATATAAGCTGGTGTAAAGTACTATTGATTTCCATGGAGTTATATCAAGGAGAAGTGATTTATAATTTGTTAAAACCAAATTGAGTTATCATTGTCTTTTTGAAATTTGTACATACATTTATTTTTTTAGCTTTGAGATTTCCCCTTCCTTGTCAGCTCTCAGATTGATGGGTTCTGGCTCTGCCATGGTTCTGTAATTGCTGGGCTAGATCCTTTGCTAATATAAATCACTGTAGCTTCACTGAAGTTAATTTAGCTATGTTGATTTACCTCAGCTGAAGATTTGACCTGGTTTACGTTTGAGAGACTATGAAGTTAGGAAGTGAAAGTGACATTATTACTTCATACTGCAACCCCAAGTGCAAAATGTTTCTTTTAAGCACTTCACATAATACCTGGCTGATTTTAGAATTCCCTCAAACTGGTAAATAATACTGATAAATAGATAAAATGATTAAAATAATAACTACTTGGACAGTTATTGTGATTAAGTGACAGTAAGATGCCCACAGTATCATAGAGAATTATGGCTTAGCCTGTAAATAAAAGCATCTTGCCAACCTCAGCTGATTTCTTTTTGGAAACATTCCTTTATGACAGTGGCGTATTGCATAAATCTTGTATAACCTAGCTCAACTGTCTCCTAGAAACTGAATTATTCTCTGGGGAAATAGTGGTCTGTCTAGGTCCTTTTAAAAGTGGATTAGCTAAACAGCTCTGGAAATCACACAATTTTTTCCAGTTTTGGAGTTTATCTGTGTATTAACAGATTTTCATTATTATTTAATCCCTTATCACTTAAAATTACTAATTTCACAACAAACAATGTAAAAAAGTAATTTCCAGGACAGAAAGTATTCAAAGATCCATTTTAATAAGAATAAGAATAAGAATAAGAATAAGAATAAGAATAAGAATAA
>ML681993.1:42400298-42429473 GCA_007922195.1 Podocnemis expansa | reverse complement strand
AATAAGAATAAGAATAAGAATAAGAATAAGAATAAGAATAAGAATAAGAATGAATTTAAAGTTTTTCATTTAGCACAAGTTATACTCTATATTTCTCTAAAGACATAAGTAGGGCTGGGATTGACCCTTTCAATGAACATGAAATTCATACTGTTGTGATACACTCATTGTTAGACTGAGGTTAATGTAATGACAATCAGAAAATGAAATTTTAAAATGTCAGATTCAAGCTGTCAGAAAATAATTCAAACACCTACTCTAGCGTATGTTGATTTTTAAATATACTTGAAGGGACATTTACTAATTGGAAGGCGAGCTGTTAGGCAAAATAATATTAACTTCTTTTCATTAATCCCTCTTGAATGACAACAAGCAAAGAGATTTTAGTCATGTACATTAATTCTATTGTTCTGGGTAACTCCTTTATCCTAATCTCCAGTGACATTTATTCAGTCATGTTGGTTTCCCCTAGAAGATGTTATAATAGCTTAAAGTGACTTTTTCATGACTGACACTATGTAGCACCCAAGACTCTAAACCATTTCTTAGAAAAAGCAAGCGATATTTCTTCTGTTAAATGCTTGGAAAACCTCAAGAACTTGTGTCTGAGAATGAAAAATTCACTCTTCTATTAGTCCTTTTGTGCAAACCTTCCCAATGGTTAAATTCTCTTTTCTTACCGGACTAGTAAAAACTGTAGTAAGCAAGGTACTATGGTGGCTGATTTCTCTTATTAAGAGCTGGAGCATCTTACTTTAAACCTTGTAGTCAGTCCAGAAATCAAGGAACTAAGGAAGGCCTGTGTCGAATCTATAAAACCTCCCTTAAGTTCGAATTAACCCAATGTAGCTGTGTTTATTCAAACTGACTGTTAGTTTGAATTAACCACAGCTTGATTTTCCCTATGCAATAGCTCCCCCTACCTGATTCGAACTAGCAAATGCTGTGCATGGACATGCTAGTTCGAAACAGGGTTTCTAGTGTGGCCCTGTTAATTCAAATTAACTTAATTTGAACTAATAATTATTAGTTCAAATTCAGTTAATTCGAACTAACCTTCTAAGTGTAGACATAGCCCAGCACTTGTCAAGAGAAACAGCTGAGAAACCTGAGAATGTTGTCCATACTTAACTGGACTTCATTTGGTATAAAATAGGTATTTTCTGTTCCTTACCAACTAACTAATACACCTTATGTTTATCATTAATCTGGACCTCTTTTTCCACATCTTCTGTCTGAAGGTAAATATTGTCCATGACTATATATAAGCCAACATAGAAATTAATCCTCCCACCCTCATAAAGGTGAAAAATGGCTCATTAGCAGGTGAAAGAGATACATATATTTACACATATCTAGATAAAGAAAGGTTTCAGAAATCTGATTGAGTAAGAAATGGAAGTGGTTGGAAACGTACCAAATAAGAGTACTATCCATAGGGCATGCAGCAATGATGCTGCTTTTCATGGGGAAAAAAAAATATCTTGCTGTTCACAGGACATAATGGGTGTCCCCTATGTTTTGTTCCACATTTATAACCTTTGTCATTTTCTGACAGTCACACAGTATATTCTTCCCTGCCCTCCCTTTGTAATGCAGGGAAAATAAAGGTAAGCAATAGTTAAAGTGTTCCAAAGAGAACATCCAGCTTTCTGAGAAAGAGCTGTGTGACTTGAAATGAGGGAATGTGAAGAGGAGTGATATTCCTCTAATAAAGATGCAATAATCTGTTGTAGAGGAAACTGTCAAAGGCACAATTTGGAATCAGGGGCTTCGCTGGTGCCTCACACAGTGGGCATGTGCCCTGAATCCCTGGGCCAATGCCCCAAATGCCCAGTGTGACGCCTGCCTCTCCCAGCTGGGTATTGGGGGTGCACCAGCCATGGCAGTGCCTGCTTCTCCTGTCCTGGGATCTGGGCTGGGCCACCTGTGGCAGCCCCTGCTCTCCTTACCCCATTCCCAGCCAGTGATCAGGGGCTGGGCTAGCAGCAGCAGGAGTCTGGGGTCCCAACTCTGGATTGGGCCTGGAGTGGGGCCGAGACCCAGTCCTGGGGTCTTTTCCTGGGGCAATGACTCTTCTGGTTGGAATTATGCACCCTGCTCCAAGTGATTTCCAAACCTCATCCTTTCCACCTCTGAGAGGGGGCTAACCAAGTTACATGAAGGGAGAAAAGGCAGTATGACCCAATGTTTACAGAAGTACACTGGGAGTTATTTACCTTTTTGAAAAGTTATTTACCTTTTCTGTGTTTCAGATTACTCTTCTATACATTGTATTTAACAATATTTATTATAGCTGGATGAATGATTTGTAATGAATAATTTAGGATTGTCACCTCCTTCTTTCTAAAGTGTTCATAGATTTTTCTCAGAAACATTTTAAAATGTTGTTCTGAATAAGTGAATCTGACCAAAATTGTCATTTACCTTGTACTCCTGTGAAGGGGAGTAAGAGGGAATAAGGACTATGTCTACACTACAAAAGCCCAGTCAACTTTATTAAGTTGACTTAATAAAGTCTACTTAAAGTCAATTTTATTAAGTTGACTTAGAGAGTGCACCATTCTCTTAAGTCAACTTAACAAAGTTGGGTAAATTGACTTAATAAAGTGTCCTAATAAAAAAAAAAATGTGTAGCTTAAGTTGACTTTACTAAATCAGCTTAAGCAGGCACATTATTACATAGGGCTTGTTAAGTCGATTTAGATGGCCACATTGCATTAAGTCAACTTAATAAAGTTGACTTAATGCCTAAGTCGACTTAAAGAATGAGAGTTATTAAGTTGACTGAAGCAAGCCCTTAAGTCAACTTAATGAACTCTAAATGTGGCCGGGGCCTTGCTTAAGTCAACTCAAGCCTCCTTAAGTCAACTTGAGCCCATAGTTTATACATACCCAAGGTGTCCCTTTACCCCTCTGTACTGATAACCTGTAATATGGGCAAATCCACAATGAGATAAAAGTGTTTTATGATCAGCTGGTAGACTATACCTTGTAAGTAAAAGGCAATAGTATTTGTAAAAAATAGTTAGCTTTAAAGCCAGAGCAGTGTGTAGTGAATGAAGAGGTGGTGTTATGTTAGGAGCATGTGCACAAAGATATTATGATACTCCATTTTTTCATGAAATGTTGCACTAAAACTCAGGTTGTCTAAAGGATTTTATTTAATTATTTAGACGAGTTCTATCTGTTACTTTTTGTAATATGACCTTTTAACCCAACTTAGCTATCAAGTAAGTTTTGTACCTTTTTCCTGATCATCTGTGTTCAGTCACCATCCTGATACCCTTCACAGTGATTTTAAGAAATATGAATTTCTGCATGAAGTTCATCTCATTTTATTGTTAAAAATTTTCTTTCTCCACAGGATAGCACATAATATCTTAAACATTGTGTCTAAAATAAGGTGTTTGTGCAGTGGAGATAGGAAACAGGCATACCTTTTCCAATTTATAAGTTTTAGTGTAGTGTAAACAGTGTAAAACAAGGAGATCTATGCAAAAACACTTGTAATCAACTAACAATATGAAGCAAAAATCTATATAGGGCACTTATAACCAACTAACAGCATAAAGCAAAATCTAAATGAACACTTATAACCAAATGACAATATAAAGCCAAAAACCTATGCAAACCACTTATAACCAAGTAACAGTGTGGAGCAAGAAAGTCTATATAAAGCACCTGTAAAACACCTCCAACCAAACAACAGAATAAAGTATGAAAGTCTATGCAAAACACTTACAACTTACAAAAGTACTTACAGTTAAATAACAGTATGGATTAATGACCTACAAGAGGGTGGCCATAATAAATCAAGGACTTTTCTGGCCTTTTACTGCCTCAACATCGGTATAGGCACTGATCAGCCCACCCGACGCGTATTTACCAATGGCTGAAAGCCATTCCTCCTTGCTAGCCAAGAAGGGTGGGCGGCAGAATGAAAAAGTCAGATGAGAGAAAAATAAACCCCCCCACTCCCCTCGTGTACGCTGGGGAACTCTGGGCCCAACAGTTTAGAGCAGAAGCAGAGTAATGAACAATTATACAATAAGAAGGATGCAAAATACAAATGACTAACAAAACACCTGGCAAATTAACAACACAAAACTATGCTAGACCATAAACAACTATATCATGAAAAGACTATACAGGATACAGAGAAAATAATAACTACACAAACTATGCAAAACTCAGGTGAAGAAGCTACAATCACAGACTATATATAAATGGTACCAAGTAGAATGATTAAGAGAAGGTAGGAGGCCTATATTGATTTATAATACCTGTCACATGATCGTGGTAGAACCCAAAGTGAGGAGGCAGACCAGCTGCAGCATCTCAGCACTTAATCGTTCGGCCGACAATCCATGTACACCCCAAAAAGAAGGTCTCGTGGGTGGGTGCTCCCTGTCTCAGTCGGGGGCCAATTCGACCAGGTCGTGACATGCCCTTTAGCATTCGAGGGTGGGAGAGCAACAAGCTAGCTGAGACAGGGGGTTTTAATAGAATTTTGCCCAGCCAGAGTAAAAATATCCAATTAGGATTGGGATCCTGGTCAGGACCAATGATAAAACTGGGACCCCAGACAATGGCCCCTCCTTCGTGGTGACGGGGGTGCTGAGAAACTGTTGGGGGGGGGATAGAAACTCACCCCCTTTGTTGTTGACAGAAACTAGGGAGGAAAAAAAAAATCACACAGGAGATTGAGAGCCATCAGGGGAGATTGATACATAACGCTCTTCCCCCTTGTGCTGGATGGCCCAGAGACGGAGGCCCATCAGGGAGATTGATACTTAACCTTTCTCCTTGAGAGCAGCATAATCCAGGGGGCTACGTGTGGGGCGGGGTGGCCATCACGGCTGCCACCTCCGCTGACAGCTTCCTTTAACATTTTCTATGCAGAGACACTTTTTCATACCTGTTCACATATCATCAAGACAAAAATAATTCTCTGTTACCGATATTCTTAAATCCCTAAGGGTATGTCTACATGTATAATTTAGTTCAAATTAAGGAGGCTTTATTCGAACTAAATTAGTGCATGTCCACACTTGCTTTCATTAGTTCAAACTGAGGAGTTCCCTTAGTTTGAACTAAGGAAAGCCTAGTTCAAATCTATAAAAACCTCCCTTAAGTTCTAGTTGATGGTGAATTCAAACTCTTAGTTTGAATTAACCCAATGTAGTTGTGTTAATTCGAACCAACAGTTAGTTCAAATTAATCACAGCTTGATTTTCGCTATGCAATAGTGCCCCCTAACTGATTTGAACTTGCAAGTCCTGTGGATGGGCATACTAGTTCAAATTAGGGTTTCTAGTGTGGCTGTGTTAATTCAAACTAATTTAATTTGAACTAATAATTATTAGTTCAAATTAATTAGTTCAAATTCTGTTAATTTGAGCTAACCTTCTAAGTGTAGACATAGCCTAAGGCAGGATCTGATCCCATTTCTATTGGTGGAGTTATGTCTAATTTACATGATTACCTGAATCAGGATACAGTGAATCTAAACTTCCAAGATCAAAATACCCAGGCCAAACTATCTTTTCCCTCCATGAAATGGTATCATAAAGTTAACTTTCTTCAACCTTACAGAATTCTTAGAGATAGCTTACTGGTTTTCAGAACTGTTCATTAATTGATTACAATCTTCTTCTGTGTCTTTATACACTTTCCCAATCATTTACTCCATTCCTCTTGTTCTGCTTCTGCTGATTGTCAGATAATTGCATAAAATTGCCCATGCAGTTTTCCCTTCACCATCTTTGTATGCATTATTGTTATGATGAAGGAAATAAGGTGAGGAGGGAGGTAAAAATAAAGGTCACAGAAAAAAGAGGGGGAAGTTGAATGGAAAAAAAAAAAAAACCACCAGAATTCAATGTTGATATGCCTCCAGAAAGACAGAGGGGTTCATAGGAGGTAACAAAATAATGACCGCAAGACAGTTGTGGGAACTGACCCCAGATTTATGTCAGCTTCAGATTAAGGATGGAGGAAATAAATTGAGACAGAATGATTAAAGAGAACCAGGGATACACTTAAACCAAACTCCTAGTGGGTTAAGCTTTGGTTTGCAATGTTGCAAAATCAAAATCCTTATGAGTCAAATCAGAAATATGTGCAGAATCAGCCAATTTAAATGAGTATTCTAGAAAAAAATTGACTTTAGGAGTGGCACAATCAGAATCTGATCTAGACTCAGTGGGAGTCTATTGAGTTCAATGGGTTTTTTGTACAAGCCACCAGTCAGCATTGGCCATGCAGATAACAGTAGCCACTATGAGTGAATTAACTAAGGACTGTAGTTTGATTCCCTTCCTCACAATAAGTAATTACTCACTGACCCCAACAAGATTTCTCATGTGAACAATAGCTCAGTATGAGTTAGGTATTTTTAATCTGTCCTTTACAGCTAATAGAACAGACTGGTCAATAGTCTAATTAACCCGATGGTCAGAATGAGACAACCAGATAGTTCATCTTATTTCTAGTTCATAGGAATTTTTTAATCCAGTTGAAAAAAAATGATTATTTTAAAACTGCAGCTTCCTATCCCCTTCCAGAAAATCCAGAGAATTGGGAGGTGGTAATTCAGAACATATAATTTTTTTTAGAAATATGTTACGAAAAATGTAAGGTATTCTACTTAATTTCAGTCCTTTAGAAAAGAAAGATAATTGTGCACAGTGTTTTGAAGAAAAATGTTTCAAATATGATATACGATGAGGTTGTGTTTCATTTTGTAAGATAGATGTTCTCTTTGTTTAGGTCGGATCACTGTGATGTAAAGGCAAGGTTTGAAAGAAGAGCTTACATTCTAATATTGATCAGAATAAAGTCTTAGTAAGGGTTACTGTATAGTGTTATGGATCAACTAGATGCACAGTCAATGGTTAATATTAGATAAATATGCATATAATACCCATGCAGGAGGTAATATACATGTATATCTATTTAATGTTTTTTCAGCATACAAATAAAAGGGCAGCCCTGAAACAAAGATATTGGCTATAATTACTATTGTCATTCTTAATCAACATAATTTTTATATGTCAATTGAATTATTTTAATAAGTTATTTTTTGTGAATACCCAGTTTTTCTCTGCCTATAATGATGTGCATCATAATGCAAGCATCTTACCTAATTTTGTATTAGGGTAATAAGTTGTGATGTCTAAAATAAACTTAATGTGATTCAATCATGCTGGATTTTTCATGTATCTGCAGACAATTTTGGCTGTCCTTCTTTATCAAGGACCCCTTCTTCTTGAATAATAATAATAGGAAAAAAAGTGGATGCATTAGAATGTTGCTATGTACACAAGGAGAGTATTCTGTGATCCTAAAGCTAATTAAGTGTTTAATGGAATAGGAGAAAACTATATACATATTTTAAAACAATTATTATCTTAATAATGCACCATATATCAATATTTTGAACTATTTAAATGTTATAGAAAGCTCTCACATGCACATTACTCTCTGTGACATCACCATCCCATCTGTCTTTGACCCATTTGTAATTTTTTTTTTGATGCACATTTTCAACAGTTGTCAACACCCAGCTACTCTCATTCAGAAGAACGTGAGCTGATTATTTTTTTCAAAATCTGGCATCATTTTCTTTGGGTATGTAAAATATATATCTGGTGAATCAATATAAAAATTAGGTGAATAATGTCTTTGTATTTGTTAGACATATAACTAAATGCAGCAGCTCTTCTAAAATAAGCAACTGATGTGGTTTCCATGGTTGAACCCCTGTGACCATGGTTAAGATATGAAAATATTGAAGTCCATGATATTCTGAGTGCTAAGCACTTTTGAAATATCAGTCCACTTCTTTACATGCTTAGACGGAGATAACTGCAGATGTTAAAAATAAACTATAGATTTTCTAACTTCTCACAGGATCAGATTCTGCTCCTCCTTTTCCATGAATAATATCTTGCCCACTCATTTTCATTGAAGTGTCTGGTCACTTAATAAGGGGCTACTCTAAGAAAGGGCTTTGAATTACAGAGGGAGATTTTTCCAAGCATAATTAAGAGTTTTTCACTCACTTCCTATTGACTTTCAACATTTTTCATTTCTTTGAATCCATTCTTTCCACCCCTAGTGTAAAAAAGAAAGCAAGATGATTTGAAACCATATGGCGGGATGCCACCCCATGGCAGAGGCTTACCATACAGGTCCAACTCCATGGGGCATCAAGAGAAAAAAAGAAAAGTCTGTTAAATTCAACAAGAATGGAATTAAACCTTACTTGCCTGATTCAGGGAATCTCTTAATTGATTTCACTGGGCTCTCAATAGGCCCTGGGATGTAAATAATGACATCAATAGAAAGATTACTCATTAACTATGAATTCCTTGAAATTTTATGTCAGGCATCCAATGTATTTCTAATGAATTTCCTTCCCCAAATGGAATTTCACTACTAGGTATGTCAAATACTACAAGTGTTAAAGAGACAAGGCAGATGAGGTAATATTTTTTTTACTGTACTGACTTCTGCTGTTAAGGACACAAACTTTCAGGATACCCAACATTCTTCTTCAGGTCTGGCAAGCAGTAGCATGACCTAACTGCCCAAGCAGGTGACCACAGTGTGCCTTCATGCTTTTAGTTAGGACAGCTAGTCTGTGTTATGTATGCTTTGTTTTGGTTTTGGTCTTTTTAGGGTGGTAAGTAGACCTGAGCTAGTAGGACAATGCCTGCACTTGTCACCCCACTTGTTCCAAGTATAGACATAGCCATAGATGTCCTATTTATAACTGAAGTGATATACAACAATGATTAAAAAGCTGGACGCTGGCATAATTTCTGATGCAGATGGAAAGGCAAATAAAAGGTTTTTGTTCTGGATTTAAAATCTAGATATGGGTAGATCTTTCCTTACTAGGGATTCTGTTTTATTGATTGAGGTGGAGTTTTCAACTGATCTGACTCCAGTTAATGCTGTTATTAGATTCAATTGATATAAGAAAGCCTCACTGGATGGATCACACAGATCCTTATTAAATTCAGACCTTATGAAATTGATAAATATAACTGATCAAAATAAAAGTCATGGATTCATGCTACATATACTAAAATCTTGATTTTAATGTGATCTACTGTATGTTAAAGTCCACCAGCACCACCCAGTCACCTCTGCAACAAGCCCAACACACAGAATTAGGCCAAAATAAACCATTGTGGTTCACAGGAGGAATCAAGACACACCAATGCCTGAACCCTTGCAACGGTAAGGAAAGAAAATGAGATGTCCACATGATCCCACTATGTACTCTAGTATGTCGGCTATCATAAGAGTAGGATACGATTTAGTCAGGCAGGTCACAATGGTCATGGATTCAGTGAATTTACCCGCTCTCTCTGACTTATTTGATTTCAATGACTGAAGCTGGGGCTGAACCTGAGATTGTATTTGTATTTTAAAATATATTTGGTTCAACTCTATCTATGTTCTGTTTGTATTCACTTCATGTAAGTAGCTTAGGCTATGTCTACACTTGGACTTTGTTTGAATTAATGAGGATTAATTCAAACTAAATTAGTGCATGGCCACACTGGCTTTCCTAGGTTTGAATTAAGGAATTCCTTAGCTTGAACGAAGGAAAGCTTAGTTCAAACTTGTAAACTAACACAATGGAGCTGCATTAATTTGAACTGTTTGTTCGAGTTGAACACAGTTTGACCCTCTTCCTCCCAGGTTTCATGGCAACAGGAGAAAAGTGCCTGACCTGGACACTGCCCCTCCACACCCTCACAAGCACACCCAGACTGGACAGCATGGTGGCAGCAGGCTGTGCAGAAATGTCTGAGCCCAGCACTGCTGCCCAGTGTTGATGGAGGACTCCTGTTTGGAGCCATCAGGAGGTTCTCTGCCTCCTCACCATCTGTGGCAGTGAATAGATCCTCTCCTGGTTGTGGGCCAGCCACCACAACCGGGGAGATATATGCAGATATTTCCCAGGCTCTGTTCGCAAAGGGCCAGACCCTCACCATGCAGCAGTTGCATGTAAAAATCAAGGCTCTATGCCAGGACTATACGCAGGCCCATGAGGTAAGGCACGGTCAAGGGGAAGTACATGCCATCAGCTGCCCCTATTACTAGGAGCTGGATAGTTTCCGGGGCAGGGAGCCCAGCAGCCTCCCAGCTGGTAGCATAGACTCTGCAGAGTCCCCCTCCATGGCTAAGCCCCAGGACCTTCTGTGGAGGAAGACATTCCCTTGGATGTGGGAGACACCAGCCACCCTGAGGGGGCACCAACAGCACCACCATCACCTGCCCCAGCCGCCAGCCTGGAGCTCTTCCCTACTCCCGTAGAGGGAGCAGAGGCCCTGGAGGAGGAGGAAGAGCAGGAAGAGGAGGAGCCCTCCTCCCACAGATGAGGACTTTGGGGAGGGGACCTCATGCCAGACCTCAGCAGCACCCATTGGTGAGTGTTCCCTCCCTCCCTCCTTGTGGGTGGGGCTGAAACTGCCTGTGGCACAGGCAGTGTGGGGGACCATGGCCCAGAAGCAGGCAGGGTCCCAGGGATGGAGGGGGTGCGAAGGCCCTCACATGGGGCAGAGGGGCTGGAGACCATATGGTGGTGGGGACCAAGACCCAAACAGGGTGTGGGCCTGTTGGCAGAGGGGGTGTGGTAACTGGAGGTGGCACTGTTGAGGGCAGACATCATGCAGTCCACACTGCTGGCACACAGTCTCGGGAGATACTCTGAGTGCAGGGTAGGGCTGACTGCTGCTTACCACTGTGGGCACTGCAACTGACCGAGGCAGCTTCGCATGGCTGAATGTACCTTGGAGGCCCAATCGCTAAGGACATGGAGCAGGAAGCAGGGGGACAGACAGTGCACAGCTGCTTGCTGCTGTCAGGCTGCACACAGCACTAGCGAGCTAGCTGATGGGACTAATCCTGTTCTCTGCTTCCCTCCAGCAGCTTGCACAGCAACCCAACATCCCATTCCAGGGAGCCCGCCACATACCACCAGGTGGAGAAGGAGGGCCTACTGCACCTGGGACAACCTGCTCCAGGATCTTGTCCACCTGGGCTGCGGGCCAAAGAGGTCATGCAGACTTGGAGGGAGCAGATGTTGGCCCACCAAGCTGCCGCTGTGTGCCTGCTGCAGTGCTCCTTCAACTCGGACAAGCAGCAGACTGTCACCTTGGAGTGACAGAGCCATGCCCTCATGGCTATCAGTAAGGCCTTCCAAGGCATGGCAGCCAGCATAAACCAGCTGGCCAACCACTTTGCCCTTCCTGTGGCCAAGACTGCTGCCTCCAGGGATCCCAGCATCCCTCACCACTGGTACCCCCGGACCCCGGGTGGGCATGGGAAAGGTCAAGGCATGCCCCCCCAGGGCACCCACACTGCCCCTCACCATGACCTTCCTGCCCCCAAGTTCCCTCTTCTCCCCCAAGTCCCCAGTTCTCCCCGTTCTCCCTCGAGTCCCCAGTTTTCCCCCAAGACCCAAACCCCCTCCCTGCCCCGAACCCCCCTCTTCCTATTAAATAAACCCAGGTAAACTGATACCCTTTGTCTTGTGGCTTTTATTGTTTTGGGGCTGGGGAGGGGTCAGGTGTGTGAGGGTGTGTGGGGGGGGAGGCATGGGTGAGGTGGAGGTGAGGGTGCCTGGTGGCAGGCCCAGTACTCAGTGTTCCTCATTGAGGAACAGGTTTATCAGCACCTCTCAAATGCTGGCCACTCTCTGCTGGGCTTGCTCCATCCTGCTATGGTCTCAGGTTGTTTGAAATGCCCAGCAAGGTGTTCAGCTTCTACATGCCAGATGTGGGGGACCCTCTCCCCACTGTAGTTTCCACATATTGTGCTGCATGATGCAGGCACTGACAGCCTTGGGGATCATCTCCTCTGTGAGGTGGAGGTGCATCAGGAGACACCTCCATCAGGCTTTGAGCCACCCAAAGGTGTGCTCCACAACTAGCAGCACCTGTTTAGTCTCCTATTAAGTAGCTTGCTGTTGGCATCCAGGTGTCCTGTGTATGGCTTCATAAGCCATGGAAGCAGTGGGTAGGTGGCATCTCCGATGATGAGGGTGGGCACCTACATGCCCCCAAGGGTGATGTTGTGTGGGGGGAAGAAGGTGCCTGCCTGCATGCACCTGTAGAGGCCGGAGTTCCTGAGAACATGGGCATCATGCATCCTTCCTGGCCAGCTGACATACAGGTTGATGAATATTCCCTGGTGGTCCATGGGGGCTTGCAGGATCACAAAAGAGTATCCTTTGCAGTTCCCGTACTCCATGGCCCAGTGTTCCAGGGCTCGGATGGGGATATGAATTGCACCCTAGATGCCCATTCAGTTGGGGAATCTGAGGATGATAAGGCCATTGATGGTGCCCTGAAAGTTGCACAGGGTGACGAGGCAGGCTAGCAGGACCTGACTGATGGCCCTGCTGACATGAAAGAGGATAGTTCCCAGAGTGGCCTCCCAATTCTGAAGAGGTGTGTCATGGAGCTGTAGGACTCTGGGGTGGCCATTTTCCAGAGGGTGACTGCCAGTCTTTTGTCCACATGGAGGGCAGGTCTCAGAAGGATGTCCCTGCACTGCAGGAACAGGGTGAGCTCACAGACCAGATCAAGAAAGTTCTGTTTCTTCATCCTCAGGGTCTGCATTCACTGATTGTCATCCCATGTAGTGAGGACTTTTCTTTCCCACCAGTCACTGATGGTTTGACATGCCCAGAACTGAGATGGCACAGAGGATAGTAGGGTGGCCATGGCAGCTGGCAGGGCCAGCATGGTTGTGGTGGTGGTGCTGGTGTGTTCCTCTGCTCTGTTTGGGTCAAAGAAGAATGTACTCCAGGCAATTAGGACACTGTGCAAGGTTGCGCAGGTGATGGGCACTTCTATGGCAAGCTATCAGGGCTGGGCTTGGTCCATGACCTCCTCGCTCTGCCTCTTGACAGCCAGAATGGGGAGAGGGCTGAGGCCAGTTCATGTTTTTATGGGACTGGCTAGGAGAGTGTCTCTCCTTGGGGGTCATGTTACCACACTTCTCATGGTGTCCCCTTCTTATGCCAAACTAGTAAGTTTTGTCCATGGACATGCTAGTTTGATTTGGGTTTCTCGTAGGGACATGTTAGTTCAAATTAACTTAGTTCAAATTAACCATTATTAGTTCAAATTAATTAATTCAAACTAAGTTAATTTGAACGAACTTTCTTAAGTGTAGATATAGCCTGAGTGAGTATGTTTACTGGTGGAACTATTTGTGGGAAATAAAGTTAATTTTAAGCAGAATATCTGTGAATGGCTAATACCAGATTCTTATTTGTGATTATTCATATGAGAAGACAATCTCAGAATTATATTCCAGTCATGGTACAGACAGATAACATGTGACAGTGTAAGATCTCTGATAAAGTGGGATCCAGGGATTCAATTAGCAGAACTCCAATTTTGAATATTGGCTTCCGAGTTTTTCATTACATGTCAGAGATCAGGAAGCATATGCAAAAATTGTCTGAATACTTAATAAATACAAGAAAATCATGGTCTTTGTAGATAATCTGTGTGCAGAAAAGGGTGTAAGATCGTGTAACACATTAACTGTTAATAGTTTGTTACAATAGTCTGAAAGGAAACAGGAGCATGGATGGAAGAAGTGTTGTATTAAGGTTTATCCACTGTAAGGTATTGTTTTGTATGTCTCTCTAGAAACACCAATATAAAATTAAATATTAAAACAATCTCAGAACAGAACATGTGAGGATGTGGGAAACAAATGCTGCCAGGAACAACCAGAATAAAATTACCTCTGTCTATCACCCTCTTGACCTGCTGGTAAAACAGTAGTATTTTTCTCAGTATGCTGCTTTTAGAAGTATAAGTAGGTTTATGAAACAGTCTCAAGATTTAAGTTTTAGGCTGGCATCTTTCCTAACAAGTGTACACCTCTGATTATGATTTATATAGCACAACAAGCACTTCCTGTAGCAAACCAGCAGCTCCATCTTTCTTTACTGTACATCTTCCATTTTCCATCAGAGAGCCTAACTGGTCCAGAAGCTTCTCATCAAAACATGTATTTCACATATTAGAAAGAGGTAAAGCTGATGCCACTAGGGTTCAGGATGGATGCTAAAATCCTGACTACATTCTGTTCATTTAACTTTTCACATGAATTTCACAAACAAGTTCTTATTTATATTTTCTTGGCCTCTGAAACCAGATCCCATGTTTTAAAAGTTTGTTAATGCTGTGTCCACTGTCTACTTTACTAAATTGTAAAAACTGTTGACTATATCATTATTAGTTTCATCTCTTCATCATAGCTTTAGTATTTTTTGAGCTATTAGCTGATATGGGTTTTGTCAGGATGTCTTAGAACCAACACACATTTGAGGACATATCTTCAAACATAGTCTTATCACATGGACTATTTGTTTATTGATTTCACTATATTAACATCATTCATAATTATATTTAATTGAGATACACCTCTAATATTTCAGGACTGTCACAAGCATTTAATTAAGTGTTGCCTACTTTAAGATATTACTCAAGTTATGCACAGATGACACACAGATTCATATTTTGCTATCAAGGTCAAAGTAAAAAATATGTAGATTGCAACACTTCTTCCAGATAAACACAAACAAATCAGACATTAATATTAGTGGACCCACCACAGCTTGAAAAAGGATCTTCTGGAGTACATGAGCAGTATTAACTTTCCTACTGACATCCATGAAATCTGAGTATAGAAAGCTGGACAATGGAGGGAAAAAGGAGTAATTTGACCTTCATTCGAAACATGGTCATTATTGTGTTAGGTTTTTCTTTCCAATTTGCATAATAATGATGAGATTATCCTAATATTTGCATTAACAGTTAGCATCCAGAACTGTTGACTTATCCTTTTCTCGCCTTGAGAATCAGCTATTGAAACATTCTGTTGGCTGGTCGCCTGACAAATCTTTTGGCTCAGCTTCAGTATGGTAAGAAACAGCTGCTTCATTACTGACAATTATTAAAAGCAAGCAACCCCTCAAAACAATCTATTATGTCTTTTTTTTTTGTGGGTTAAATATTGAAAAGTGTCTTTGTTGCCCAAGAGTCCTTGCCAATCTTCCCTGGGGGAAAATTCTGGGATGCAGGTGAGTTGGGTGAGCCTGTGTCTACCTTCCTCCCAGCCACCCTGATACTGGGATGACTGCCCCCCATCCCACTAACCCTCAATAGGTTGTGTGTGATTGCCCTACTCTGCTTGTTGGAAGGGCCTGAGTCATAGACGTTTTTGCCTACCCTGCTTTGCCTCCCTATAGCAAAGTGGTGTGGACTCCTTCCAAGATTGAAACTGCAGGAAAACACCAGTCTATTACAAGAATGTCTATGTTGGATATTAGGAAAAATATTTTCACCTTGAGATTGGTGAAGCACTGGAGTGGGTTACCTAGGTGATGGTAGAATCTCCATACTTAGTTTTTTAAGCCAGCGCTTTAAAAAGCCCTGAGTAGGATGATTTAGTTGGGGTTGGTCTGACTCTGACTAGACGGTTCGACTAGATGACACAGCACATAGGCAGTAAAATGTCATGACTGACCCAGAAGCTACTTCCAAGGTCAACAACAAAATGGACTATGTCTGTTACATGCATAGGCTTGTCATGGTCTGAAAAACAAACAAACCCCCCCCCCCACCCCCCCCCCCAAAACCCTTTAAAAGACAAAAAATCAAAATGTCAAAATCTCTATGTGTGGCTACCCATATAAAAAACAAACAAACAAACAAACAAAAACACTATGTTTTCTTTCTGAAAGGTAAGAAGAACAAAGAGAAATTAATGTGGGCACCTGCAGTCTTATCAACTTCATACCTGTAACTTTATTCTCCGTGCAGACATCATACCTCTATTACCCCCATATTGTTGATGAAGTCCTCAAAATTATTTCCAAAAGTAAATGTGGACTGTATGTTTTTGAGTTTGGTTGGCTTGGGTTTACTGCCTATATCTACTTATTTCTAAATTATGCTTACCCTTTTACATGGCATGTCTAAGCCACTTTCACACTGCACAGGTTCAAACAAACAAACAAACAAACAAACAAACAAACAAACAAACAAACAAACAAACAGCTTCCTTCACTTCCTTCATGTCCACCATGGAAGAAGTATCATTTAAATGAGGTGGAACTAAAGATAAAACTGAACTGAATTGCTAGTTTAGGTCTGACTCATCTGCTATATCCAGAGGCAAATATCACAACTAAGGCATACCTCTATAATAAACTCAAGACTACAAGCCAAATCTAGTTAATACAGAGTTTTTAAATTAAAACAAATTAATTTATGTTTAAAGTTGAATACATGGGATTAAAAAGTTAAAGTTTCTGACTTTTTTTTTTAATTGACTTATTTCATAAAAATCAGTTGTCTGGTTGGCTCCTAAATAGTATGTCTAGCTTCCTTTAAAATCCTTTCAAAAGTAAAAAGGTATTCTGCTCTACTGTTAATATTTCTAATAAGGAGCCTTAAAAGGAAGAATGTGATTACAACACCTATCCTGCAAATACTTATGCACATGAGTAACTGTACATACATTTGATGATCCATTGAATTCCACTGAAATAGACAGGACTACTCAGAGTCAAGTCAGAGTAAACATGAGAGAGATTATCCACATGGATACATTTCACCATGAGCAGGGTTAGGGCTAAACTGACTATAAGAAAAATAGTGAAAGACAATATACAAAGTACTCACATTTAATCTGAGTATGATCTGAATCTGACACAAGTCAGTGGAAGTGTTTCAAATAACTTCAATAAGTTTGGGGTCAGTCTAAAGTAAACAACCTAAAAAGCAACCCTCTACTGTCTAAGAGAGGAGGATAACAGGATAGGATCAGAAGCTAAAATAGGGAAAGAACAAGTTAAAAATTACCTGGACAAGTTAGAGGTCTTCAAGTCACCAAAGGCAGATGATATGTTCCCTATAATACTCAAGGGGCTGACTGAGGAGATAACAGAGCCATTGGCTATTATCTTTGAAAAGTCATGGAAGATTGGAGAGATCTCAGAGGACTAGAGAAGAACAAATATAGCACCTGTCTAGAAAAAGAGAAATAAGGACAAACAATGGAATTATAGACCAGTCAGCTTAACCTCTCTACCAGGAAAAATGATGGAGCGAATAATTAAGAAATCCTTTAGCAAGCATCTAGAAGAGTATAAGGTTCTAAGTGATAGTCAGCATTTGTCAAGAACAAATCAATGTGACAGCTTTCTATGATGGGGAAGCAAGACTGGGGATAGAGGGGGCATGGTAGATGTGGTGTATCACGATTTTAGTAAGGTTTTTGATACAGTCTTGCATCACCTCCTCATTAACAAATGGGATATACAGCTTGGATGGAGCTACTATAAGATGGCTGAAAAACTGGTTGGGTAATCACTCCCAGAAAGTAGTTATCAATGGTTCATAGTCATTCTGGAGGGATGTAATGAGTGGGGTACTGCAGGGATCAGTTCTGGATCCAGTTCTGTTCAATGTTTTCATCAATGACTTAGATGATGGCACAGAGAGTACACTTATAAAGTTTACTGATGGTCCTCGTGGTCCCTTCCAATTTCTATGATTCTATGATTTAATCAGGCCAGTGACAGTGAAAGATGCCCTTGGGCCCTTCTGCAGCTGTGGATGCATGAACCGGTCACTTTTTCTCCACCCTCAGAATGTTGTCTGTCACTCTCTATATGGGACTTACAACAGGGTGAATAGGTCTCTTATCTAGAGTCATGGTCTGTCAGTTGTTTAAACAAGGTCTGTAAGGATGATTGGCAGCTGCATGACTGGCCAAGTTTGTAAATTTCCTGGCATCTGCTCCCATCTACTCCATTTCCTCTGCTTAGGGTTAGGTCAGGAATGACATAATAGGGCGTGCATACCATGTATCCTGTTTATATTAGGGGCTGGCTTGCTGGGTATTAAGACAGTGTCTTTCTAGGGCAGGGACAGGATTGTTTTTTCATTGTTGGGCTGATCATGAAGTGGTTTCCCTGCCCCCGCAACTTCTTCAGAGTAATCTCGAGTCCCCATGGTAGGTTATGCTTGTGTTCATATGATTGGTTTAGCTTGTTACAGATTGTCATGGCTTCAGTTCAAGTACTTTTGCAAAAGAGCATTCAGTTCCTAGGTAAACCCAAGCATGGGTACATGTGTGTAGGGGACAGTGTTAACCTTCATGTGCCAGAAGGGCAATAAGGAATCCCAATAATGGTGCTGGAACTTTAGTTGCTTGGTGAAGGTGTGGGACTCATTGTTGTACCTAATGAAGAATAGCAAGAGCTGGAGTAATTCTTGCTAAATAATAACCCAAGCTATGAGGAGTCAATATACTGTGCTTGGGATGGTTTAGTGGTCCTGCCTCTGGCAGGGGGTTGGACAAATGACCTTTGAGGTCCCTTCCAACCCTATGATTCTATGATTTTACTAGTTTTCTGCTTATGTTTCTCAATAAAAAACATCAAAAATCACCTTAGAATATATTAAATGAATAAAAATAAAAAAGTGATGGAATATGTTTTTCCTCACTTTAAATACTTACAGTAGGTAAGTCATGATTATATGAGGCTACTTGCCTTAATTTCTGATCATTCAACAAAACATTGCTACTTAATCAAAAGGACGCAATATATTGTCTATACCTCTAAGAATAAAAACCTGGAAACTGCTGAATGATCAAGACAATGTATTTAATAAATCAAGTGTTTATTTGATTTTACTGTTTTTTTTCTGAACACTTAGGAACAGAGTAAGGAGAAAAATACTGGAAGATTATATTTGAGTGTTTTCATAAAGACATTTTGGGACTTGCTTGACAAGTACTCCTTATTTCCCAAAAGGTCAGCAGCTTTGCAGGTTTGATAGAAAGACAAAATGCAATTAATAGCAAATCAATAAAAGGTCATTTCTTTTCTGATCTAGATTAGGTGCTTCATCAAATAGTAACATTTTTCTAGGTATTATCACTGAAGTTACTGACAAGGAGCATATAAATGACTTATTTATATAATCCATATAATCCATATTTATACAAAGTGAGGAGAAATGTGAGCAGAGGAAGCTAATTTATTTTGAAGAGAGAGAGAGTTGAATCTTAAATGTGTATTAAAAATCAAAGGACTACATTAAGATATGATATATAAATTTGTCAACATTTTGTGCACTTTTGTCTTCTGTTTTGTTATATGAAATCTCTTATATTCAAACTCTGTTATATTCTCTATCTATGCTTAAATATCTGTAAATTATTGCAATGTACTCATCAGAGAGGTATTATTCTTAGGGGCAAAAGAGGGATCATGTAGAACAGTGGTTTTCAAGCCACGGATCAGCACTCAGGACTGCATTGCAGACCCTCCATGACCCTGCTGCTGCTGCCAAAATACTGGAATGCATTTCTCAAATATATAATTGTTGGGTCATGGTCATAAATGATATTTTTTTCAACTAAGTCCCAAGAAAAAAGAAAAGTTTGAAAGCCAATGATTTAGAAGACCACAAACACCCTTATTACCAAACCCTTCTACTCTAACCATTCCCTCTCTTGCTATGTGCAGGTACACAAAGTTCTTGCCATCTCATCAGGCTCCTGCAGTAGCTCCACTCAGCTTTAGCTGGTGAAAATTGCAAAAGAAACAGTTCTTGCTTTTTCATAACCTTTAAGTCTCCTTTTTTTCATGTGACTACACCCTTCTCAACTGATGAGCAGACATCTGTAAGGCAACCAGTCCCCCAATAAACCAGTTCTCTTGGAAGTGGCCCAGCATTTCCTCAGGATGTTTCTATTTGCAAAGATGACCATCAAGGTTTAATGATCCTTTATTGTTAGCCTTGTGCCACTAACATTGCTATGCTAATTCAACATGGATGCTAAAGCATAGAAGAAGGTAAAGCATCCCCACATACAAGATACTTTTGTAAAATTATAAAACTCCAGGCAGTGATCTCAAATTTCACATAACACACATAAATTGTAGATTCTCCATATTGTCAGAGATGATTCTTTCCAAAAGGAAAGATGTATATCTCATAATTTAGGTGGAGAAGAGAAACTATCTCTGAGACATTTGGGCAACACAGCTGAACCCTCAGTTTGTTCAGAACCCTTTATTATATGTATTAAGCAGTAGAATTAAAACATAGCTGAACATTAGCACCCCCAATCTAGAATTTGAACGGCTATACAAGCAGAAATATATAAAGATTTAAGGGGGAAGAAAAACCCTGAATGGTCTCCAAAAGATCACTATGGCTATGTCTACACTTAGAGTGTCTATTCTATTCAAATTACTGAATTTGAACTAGTCAATTCAGACTAATAATTATTAGTTTGAATTCAGTCAGTTTGAATTGACATGGCCACACAAGAAACTACAATTCAAATTAGCATGTCCATGAACTGGACTTGCTAATTTGAATTGAAGAAGGAACACCATGGGAAGTGTGGCAACATGGCCTCCTAGAAGGGACATGCCATCACCCAATCTCCTGCCTGGCTCCAGCACTCTGAGCCCAGCACAGGGAAAAGCATACCCTGCCCAGCTCTACCAGCTTATTTCATCCCTCCCGGAGTGTGGGGATGTGAAATAATCAGGGCAGGGTGGAAAATGGGGGGCAGGTGAACCTTGACTATATTCTAGCTGCCCTGCAGTATGACTGTGTCAGTGTAAGAGGGGGTGGGAACTAGTAATCTGCAGCTGGCATAACTAAAGAGGAGCAAGTAAGAAGCAGAGGAGAATCTGCAACTCACTATGTGTTTGAAACACTGTATCTCTTGGGTCTAGCTCAGAGCTGTGTTTAATGCTAGAATAAAGCCCTAAATGATCAGAATCAATGAAGCAATGGTTTGTAAGCTTGTTTGCAGTCCAAGATGTACTTCCCTGATTAAAATACAATTATGTATGCAGTGTTGTAGCCATGTTAGTCCCAAGATGTTAGAACAAATATCTTTTATTGAACCAACTTCTGTTGTTGAGAAAGAGAGATGGTCTTGAGCTTATACATCTTTTCTTCAGGCCTGGGAAACGAAGGCATAATGTCAAAAGTAAATACAAGGTGGAACAGATTGTTTATCGTAAGTACTTGGCACATATTTCGAGATACCATTCAAAGTGATGTGGGGCACATTGTATTTAGCTTTGATACACTACGTTTTATTTAGCTGCAATGTTTCCCAGACCTGAAAAAAAAAAGCTCTGTCTGAGGCCAGGCCTACAATACAGACCTATGTCAGTTTAACTATTGCAAATTTGCCACTGTCAGTTTGATTTTTCTGATTTGATTGAGCAGTCAGTGAAGACCTGGCCTACAGTGAGGAACTTCTTCCTTTGGCATAATAGCATCTTCCCTATAGTGAGCCAGCTGCACTGCTGTTTGTCTTAAGTTGATAGTTGGTCTCTGTCACCAACAGAAGTTGGTCCAAAACAAGTTATTATATTACTTAATTTGTGTATCTAAAATATAATTTCACAATCTACTTTTATGTTCTTTTTACATAGGAAGTTACTGAAATATTATAAAGGAATCTGATCCAGAGAACTGTTCCATCTATACATTTATGCAGTTCATTATTAAGTACATGACAGCATAGTTACGAGGAGAAAGGAGAGAAGAGTTTGCCTAAGGTGTACAGTATAAGAATGAACAAGAGATATTCAGTCATTTCAATTTGCATTTTCCAAGGATAAACAGATTTAAAAGTTTTCTAGTACATGCAATGTAAGAAGTACACAATTGATTGTCTTAACAAAGGCTTTTCAATGATAATAAAATATCTGTTGCAGCTATTGAAGTTCAGTAAATATGAACATAAACTAGTTGCCATCTCATTACCTAGAAATTTAGTAGATAATAAGTATACAATTTCATTCTTTGAAATTGAATGGCATAGTGTAAGTATTTTCATTAGCAATTGACTAGATAACTACCATTATAGTAAAATAAATGCCAATTAACATGCTAATTTTTGGCAATTAATTGATATCCAATCAAGCCACTACAGTTATTTTGTTAAACACCAGTTAAATCCTCAAGCTCCTTGCAAGTTTAATGTATCAACTACTGTGCAATAGCACATTTATGGCATGCATAGTTGGGTTAATTATGCAGCAACTGGATTAACCTACTATTACTTGTTTGACTTTATTAAACCTTATTAAAATGTTTTGCATTTTGTATACAATAAACGTTGTAATCTAAACTAAATGGCTGAATTAATTAAGTGTAAAAGTTTTATGTATTTCTGTGGAATGTTACACGAGAACTGAACAATGTCCTTGAACAGAAAGCATATCTAAACATTTTCTTCTACTTTAACTTCATTCTTTATTGTATTTAGATTTAAAACAAATATTAACTTACAAATATTTCATCCATGCAGCTACAAAAGAAATTCTAGACAGAAAAGCCACACTGAAAATAAACTTAAATATGTGTGACATCAAGACTAGAAACACTATTTTACAAATCATACACACCCCTTGTGAAACAAAAGTATATTATTAGCTGTCTACCATACCTTAAGAGCCAGAACATGAAAACCTAAAATTCCATGGAGGTTGGCAAATACCTTTGTTTGTACCAGTACTGATTTTATATAATGCTCGTGACAAGCTCTACATGATAGATAATTCAGGAAAAGCTATACAATGTGTACCACATCTTAATTAGCCACACAAGGGACAGACAAAAATTGGTTGGTTAATGCAAATGTTTTTGTAAATTAGAACAGAACTGTACGCCATTTTTTCTACTGTATTTCCGAATTCTCCCTTAAAGCAGGAATAAACTTAATAAGAGTATTTTTCCTTAGAGGTTCCACTGTAGTCACAAGAAGGTCTAAGAAAGTGCAATTGCTTCAAACACTGTAAATGTTTTAGGGTATATCTACATTTAGACTGTTAGTTCAAATTGACCCAATTTGAACTATTCAAGTCGAACTAATTATGATTAGTTTGACTTGAGTCAATTTGAACTAACATGGCCAGATTAGGAAAACCAATTTGAAATAGCATGTCCATGAACTAGACTTGCCACTTCGAATTGGAGCAGGGGCACCATGGGAGGTGTGGCAACATGGCCCCCTAGTAGGGCCAGGTCACCACCCAATCCCCTGCTCCGCTCCAAGCCCTCTGACCCAGGCACAGGGAAAAGCATTCTCTGCCCAGCTTTCTGGGCAGGGGATATTTTTCACCATCACTGGCTCAGAATGCAGGACCCAGGCAGGGGAATGTTTTCACCTGCCAGGGCTCCCTGGCGCAAGGCATCCCCACCCGTCCCACACAGCATGGGGGGAGAAGGGATTCCCCCCGCACTGCCAGCGCAGCTAGAGGAATCCCTTCTCCCTGGCCTGCCTGAGCTGTCAGCATGGGGCCGGGGGAATCCCTTGGCCCTGAGCTGTCAGTGTAGGGGAGAAATGATTCCCCCAGCCTGTGCTGACAGCTCAGGACTAAGGGGTTCCCCCAGTCTGCGTGCTGACAGTGCAGCTTGGGCGGGGGAGAAAGGATGCCTGCCGTTTCTCCCGAGCTGGCCACCCACCGGGAAGACACCTCCAGGGGGTTGCTTTGGCAGCACTGGCCATCTGCTAGGAGGACACCCCCACAGGCAGCTTTGGCAGCACTGGCCCCCCGCCAGATCCCGGGGAAGGTCAGAGCAGCCAAAGCCACCCACAGGGGTGTCTTCCCACCAAGCAGCCAGTGCTGCCAAAGCCGCCTGCCAGGGATGTCTTTCCGATGGGTGGCCAGCGCTGCCAAAGACACCCACTTGGGGTGTCTTCCCAGCAGGCAGCCTGCTGGGCTGGAGTTGGGGCTGGGGTCCCTGTCCCCAGCCAAGGAAAAGGAATCCCATTACTCCCCGCAGCCCAGGGAGTCTGGGGGGGGGGGGGGGGGGTGAAGACACCTTTGGGGCTGCTGGCCCCAGGTGCTGAAGGGCTGGCCTTCCTCCCAGGGTGCCAAGGTTAACCCTTGTGAATTTGAACTAACTTTAGTTCGAACTCATATGTCTACACAGCACCAATATGAACTTGAGGTTTTGAACTGATGATCACTTCAAAGTTCCGTGAGGTTTTGTAACTTCTAAGGGACCTCTCCTCAATTTAATCTAAGGGCAGCCTTAGGTCACATTGGCCAAGTGTTGTGTAGACAGGTCTATTTTTAAATTCGACCTAATGTTTACTAGGTCGAATTTAAGTGTATGTGTAGACATATCCTTAGTGATTTTATATATTTAAACACTCACTGATCTAAATATCTGGAGGGTGCCAATTAGCCCCTCCACAAACTAATGGGTACTGGTTTTTAAAAAGTGTTTAAAATATTATTTTGTATAATTGTATTTTTATTAGCCACATTAATATTGCTGACTCGTTCCAAAGTGGTAGTCATGCTAGTCTCATTCAGCAAAACAAACAAAGAGCCTGGAGGCCCTTTTAAAGACTAATACATTTATTTATCACATGAACTTTTGTGCGAGAAATTCCCACTTCACCAGATGTTTGAAGATGGTAATATTGGTAGTGCTGAAAATGTTATACAAGTAACGTATTCCCAATTATTACTATTATAGTATTAGATCACAAGATACCACATTACTAAAACTTGTTGACAGTGAGAACATTTATCAGTAGAAAGAGATGCTTCCCCCTTGGAAGTCATTGCCTACTAGTAAAATTAAAGTATGGATAAGAGTTACTATCAGAAGCTGAATGAGCTCATTTACAACCCTTTTTTCTTTGAAGGCAATGGAGAAGAAAGAAGGTAACTTAATTTACCTAGAGAGAAATAAAAAAAAAAAAAATCAGGGAAATAATTTAATAAATCCATAGTTCTATTTATTTATGCATATGAAAATGCATATATCCATCTTGCAGGATATTCTTAATTGCTATTTGAATGTACAGAAATAAGAGAAAAACACAGGTTGTGTTCAGACGAGAGTTTTATTTTGAAACAACAGCCGTTGTTTCAAAATAAAATTTCTTATGTCCACACGATGTTCCGCTATTTCGAAACAACGGGACCTGTTGTTTTGAAATAATGGCTGTTATTCTGAAACAGTAAAACCTTGCTTGAAATTGAAATAGCCATTGTTTCAAAGCAGCTGTTTTGAAACAAGATGTCCAAACAGATTTATTTCAAAATAACCATTTTGAAATAACAGCTGTTTCGATAGCAGGCTTTCTCTTAATGAATTAACATTTTCTTAATTTGAATTAACTTATTTTGAAATAAGGACTTTATTTAGAAATAACTCATTTCAAAATAACTTATTTCGAAATAACAGTTTACGTGTGAACATAGCCACAGAGATGAGACCATGTTCTTTAATTATTTTAAGACTAGCCATAACCTGTAAAAAATGATGGGAAAGAATCAAAATAGAATTTATGAAATAGCTTGTTTCGATTTTTCCTCACATTTTTGATGGTTTACATCTAGTAATTAATATATTGATTTAAAAAGAAGAGGTCAGTGGTGTTATGGGTCATATGATTGCAGGTGAAGCTAGTGCTGGCAAAAGGAAGGTTAATTTCACTTTCACGTTTGAAAATGCAGAGGGTGACACCTGAGGAAGATGTGTGTTGGTCTCAGACCTGGTTGAGACCAACCATGTATCCAGAGCTGCAGGCTTTTGGCACTGACTTTATGTTCAGTGTGGGGGAAGGAAATTCCCAGCAACACAAAAAAGGAGGGGAACGTTTCATTGCCCCACTGTGACGGATGGCGTGAAAGCGCTGTACTTGGGCTGGCCAGGGAGACAGGAGGTGAAAACAGCCTGGAGGGATAGATGCCCAAGTGGCAACTTGCACCTGTGGTGTGGCACTTCCAACCTGACTCCTGCAAATCACAATGCAGGCAGTGGACAGGTGTCAGCATTGGCGCTGAGTGGGGAGCTGTGCACAAGCACTCCAAGCACCTGATCAGCCCCGGCTGCAGGGATCTGTGGGGCATGGGGCTGAGTGGCCCCTTCCTGGGCCAGGAAGTGAGCAGGTGGATGGTCGCAGACCCCCAAACATGCTGCAGACCAGACGAGACAACTGAATGCTGCCCACAGGGGCCTTGGGCCTGCTCCCGGTGTGGGCACGTGGCCGGAGCCGCCTGCTGGAGTGGGAGGCACCCTGGGGTGTTTCCCTGACTCTCCAAAAGGCCAGTATGGGGGAGTCACTCCTGCCTCTTCTCCTTCCATGCAGACAATGTCTGGGTTGTTATTACACAAATGCCAGCACTTCCCCTCCCCTCTGCCAGGCAGCAATGGAGCCACCATTTACCTCATGCCCAATAGCCAGGCAACCCTTCTGCTCTGACAGCCACACATGGCTGGGGTGCTGGGGAGGGGAGGGCAGGGGATGCCCCAACTGTGGGACCTGTGTACTTCATGCTTCATCCTGAGCGCAGCAACCCCTGGACTCAGTCCCTGGCCCCTTGTGGCCACTCCTCTAACTCCAAAATCTCCCTGCCCCCTGGCCAACCGCACATCACAGCAGGAGCTGGTAATGTGTGTATGAGGAGGGCAGACAGTGCTACCAGGAGAATGGAGGGAACCTGCCCTGCACATGAGCACACTGCACTTCACATTACACACACACACACACACATGCACCTAGTAAGTAAGTATAGTAGATTGCTACTTAGATTTCTAGTTGATGTTTGTATGGTCAATAGTATCAACTTTGAACAGATATCTAGCTGCTTGTATTGAAATTCTAGATATGGTGATAAATTCCATATATCTGCTAGAATTGTATTGAAAAAGGGCCAGTGAATAGTTATAAACTATCATTTATGTATGCATGAATTTATTTGGGTAGCTTAGTTGGCTGTTAACAGAATGATAGATTACAGTGCCTGTGCCTGTTTTTTTGTTTTGTTTTGTTTTTGTTTTTTTTAGAAAGAGTTGCATGGTATATGAATCAATAATGTCCCCCCCACACACAATTCTTGTAGCTTCTTTAGCTCACTGATGTTTGCACTATGCATCATTCAATATTATTACCATTTTAGCATAACACCTTTAGTTTTTTCTAGAGCTCAAGAATTAAAAACAAACATTATTTTTCTGAAAATATATCAATATGGAATTATAAATTATATTTAATAGGTAATCAGTCATACAAAGTGAGTTAAATTGGACACTGGTAACATTAGTTGCACAGACATAATTGGAGATTAAGTCATTTCCTGACAAATTTCCATTCAGAGTATTTTTCCTTAATTAAATGTATAACATTGATGCATCAGATTAGATAAAACATAATGGCTATGTCTACACAATAGGGCTCTGTTAAACCAGCTTAATAAAGTTAACTTTAAACTGGTCTAAATTAGACCTTATTAAGCCGGTTTAGCATGTCCACACTCAAAATGCGAGGAGACTGCCCACATCCACACTGGCAGCTGCTAGGTTGCCCTAGAATGTTCCGAAATAAATTCTTTTCAAAAGGATTTCTCGGACCCCACCAGTTCGTCCCCACGGGCGTCTATCAACCCTTGTGCCCTTAACTCCTTTGTGAGGGGTTACCAATAAATCAGACCACACCAAGGTATAACTTAACCAGAAAACAGTTTATTATACCTAACAGAGATAAGCTAAAGCAATAAAGGAAAACTATTACTGTAATCAAGGCAGGCAAGACAGTCAATAGGGAAAGTGAGGGAATAGCAAGAAGCTGCTGTCAACGACAGCCCATACAGGCTATAGAACCACCCCCACTCCCAGGCTGGGTAAGCACCCTGCCTCACCGTAAAGGCTCCCAAATTGGGGATTCAACAACTTTACGGTTGTCTTCGCCTCCTGGCGCTGGACTCGACCTCCGGACTGCTACAGGAACCTCCAGACTTGGGACGTCTGCTTCTGGGCCTCTTGTGGCCAGTCCTGTATTGTACAGTCCTTTCACCCCCTTAACAGAGTCCTGGATCCTCTTCGGGGATTTCCTCAGGTCTTCTGCGCCTCTGGTCCGCTTCGGCCGCTTCGGGGGCCTAAATCCTCGCCGCACGCCAAGCCTGCGTGCCGGATCAATCCCCTCCATGCACCGATCCGTGCACCGGGCCTCCCGATCCTGGACCCACGCCGTGCACTGAACCTGTGCACCGAGTCCTCTGGTTCACGCCGTGCACCGGACCTGTGCACCGAACCCTCTGGAACCTCACCGTGCGTCGAACTCACGCACCGAGTCTTCGAGCCCTCGATGGTAGTCCCTCAGACGCCTCGATGGTCCAGCTCTTCCAGGTAGGAACTGTGACTGAGTGCAAGAAACAAACCCAGCACACGGAACCCTCTCCAAGGGGTGCAATACCCCTTAAATGCGCAGGGCCCCAGCCAATCAAAGCTCGCCCTCTTCGCGCCGAAAGTGCTTCTGCCCAATCAGTTTAAAGGTAGCTCCGAACCTTCCAGGCTCCTGTGCGCACGGCCCTCTAGTCTGTTCCACACGGCCCTCTAGTTTTGTGCACACAGCCCATAAATCCAATATGGCAGCCCCCATAGTCCAAGGGCTGTTGCCGGGCAGACTTCGCTGCTGTTGCCGGGCAGGCTTCACAGCCCCGGCGACCGGCTGGCAGTGGCTCTCCAGGCTGTCACTAGGCAGATTTCACAGCCTCTTCAAGTGTCGCCCACTGCTGGGTTGGAGCATACCTAAATATACGCTACTGATTATAACAAAACATGAGTATAAAATTTTCCCCAACAAGAAGTGGTGCATTGTGGGTACCTGGCCCTCAGTGAAACACAGCAGAAGTGCCCCTCTCTTCCAGCCACTCCTTTACTACAGGAAGTGAGTGACCACACCACCCTCCATACTGTGTGTGACAGCAGGGAGCCCAGGGTAGGCCAGCAATGTGCCAGCACAGCACTCCATACCCTCCCTGTGTTGCCCAGACTCGTCTGGCTCTGAAACGGCTGCTGCACAGCAACTGCCAGCTCAGGGGCAGGGTGCTGTTGTTAAGACTTAAACACTGGGAGACAGCACACAGAGGAAGGATGAAGTCAAATCACCTATTATAATGGGGGAGGGGAGGAATCCATAGCCAGGATTTAATCCTACTTTCACACAATCTAATCTAAAATAAACAGCAACTTTTTCTTTCTTTCTTTCTTTCTTTCTTTCTTTCTTTCTTTCTTTCTTTCTTTCTTTCTTTCTTTC
>ML681993.1:42333314-42400288 GCA_007922195.1 Podocnemis expansa | reverse complement strand
TTCTTTCTTTCTTTCTTTCTTTCTTTCTTTCTTTCTTTCTTTCTTTCCATGTGCTGTTTCCCACTGTTTGAATCTTAACAACTGCTTTGATTTGCTTTTAGAGTGTGACCTGATCCTATGTCTTACAATCCCCTGCATTTATTTCCTACCATTCTGTAAATTCCCCAGTCTTCACTCTGTCTGATGAAGTGGGATTTTCTCACATGAAAGCTCATCCAATAAATAAATTTGTTAGTCTTAAACAGTGCCTCCAGACTCCTTGTTTGTTTTACAACAATATCAGGGTCCTCTCGGAAGGGGAGCCACACAGAATTAGGTGGAGAGGGGGAGAGACAGGCAAGGTCGGGCTGAGAAGGGCAAGGGGTGAAACACACAGGTTTGGGCAGAGAAGGGGAGGAGATCCAGGGTCAGGCAAGGGGGGAGACACATGGGTTTTGGACAGAGAAGGAGTGAGACGGGCAGGGTTGGGCTGAGAATGGGGGGACATGGGGGGGGGGGCTGAACACAGGGGAGATGGGGGGGTGGGCTGAGACCAGGGGAGATAGGCAGGGTCTGGATGGGATGCTGGGGTCAGCCTGAGATGTGGGAGATACTGGGGTGGGCTGAGATGCTGGGGTGGGGCTGAGAACAGCGGAGATGCTGGATCAGTGGGGGAAAATGGGGAGTTTGGCTGTTTTGCACACAGCTGGGGATGCTCCCAGTTGTTTTGTGCCTTCTAGCCAGGTCCCGTCCCCATGATTTCTGTGGCTAGGAGGCCAATTGAGTTGACTTAAGGCAACTCCCTGTCCACGTTGCCTTAATAAAGTCCACTTACCTGTAAAGTCCACTTTATAAGTAGAAGTTATAAAGATGACTTTAGAGATAGGGAAAGTTGATTTTATTCCCCTACCGTATGGAAAGTGCTTTGTTCAAATCGACTTAAGGGCCCTTAAGCTGACTTAAACATACAGTGTAGACATAGCCAACATGAGCTAAATTGTACTTAAGAAATTAGAGCTAGATTTTGTAAATGGATTATATGTTTCAGTCTGTTTCTTTTTATCTCAGGAATGTTGGGAAGAGTTCCTTTCTTATTATATTCCAAGCACAACTAGACTCTCTTCACTAACATTACAGAATTCAGTGACTTGTACATCTCAATGACTATTTTGTTTTTAAATTTCAAAGCCTTATGTAACAATACATGGGTCAGATTCTGCCACCTCTACTCATGAACCTTCCTATGTGAGTAGCCCCACTGGTTTCTCCTTTTTCCAGCTGGATAATGTTCCTGTTTCTACCCCTAAAAGTTACAAACATAACCCTGGATTTTAAATCTGTCACTAATCAGAAATTAAATGTTGTCAATGCTGGGCCCAGGCTGTGATAGTTTTGGGGGGTCAGTAACACCTCTGCCATTCAGTGTTAGTTGGACTCATTCTGTACCCACTGAAGTGAATGGCAGATCTCCACTGAACTCAGGAAGAACAGAATTAATTCACCACTATGCTGTTGAAAATTCTAAGTTGTTAGAGGAAAGAAATAAAGGAGCTTCTTAATTCCACACAACATGTAATACTAACCATGAGCCAAGCAATTTATAAATAGTAGTCCAAATTCTGCACTGGTATCAATCTGGAGTAGTTCCATTGATGTCTATGGAATTACTTGAAATATGTATCACGTATAATACAGAACAGAATTTACCTAACTTTGTAGGTATAAGTGGGAAATAGAATTGAGAGAAGTTGCTTTTAAACTAAGCCCCTCAAGCTATCAAATGCATGCAATTAATTTTGGAGAGACATTGCTGAAAAATGCAACAAAAGACTGAAAGTTTAATATGTTAAGCTATGCTACTAGGGTCAATCAGTAATGAGAAGCAGTAACAGCCTTAGCATTAGGAAAAGAAAAATAAGTTGAAATACAAGTAAGTCATTGAAAAGTTTCAGCAATATTGCGGAGACAGCTGGGTGAATAGAGAAAACCATAATTTGTTGTGGTTATAATGTTCATAACATTTCATCACAGTCTAATTTCACTTTGACTGTGTCAAAACCTCTCATTTTTATTCATTCTTTAAGAATTTTTATGAGTAAAATTTGGTGTTTATGAACAGCAGCAGAATATGTATTTCAAACCCATTCTGAAACAAAGGTATGACCAAATCAATTTCATAAAAGAGAAGAAGCTTACATCTTTTTGGGGAATAGGGAAAAGATTGTGTGACTTATGCATCCAGTCACAAAAAACATCAGATACTCATAATGGACAACTAGTTATGTGTAGTCCAAAAGGTATATCATACTAGTGGTGTGTTTTGTGATGAGAGAATACTTATCTGATTGACAAGCTGCTTCTACTAGATGACAATTAGGCCTGCATTTTTATGTGACTTTGGACATTGAGAAATAGAGAAGAACAGATGTTGAATACAGTATTAATGAAAATGGTAAAAGGGACGCTTGGAGTTATAAGGAGGGACCATGTTAAGAACAAATTAATTAGAAGAAGCATGTGTTCCCTCTGCTTTTCCAGACAAGTTGAATGAATCCAGGCTTAGATTGTTCGGCATGTGAAAAGAAAATTGGAAGAATACACAGGAAACACAGTGTTACATTTTAGAATAGTACTGTAAAGGAAGAGGAGGAAGACCAAAAATATAAGTGGATGGATGCCATGAAAAAAAAAGATTTTATTTGATTTGGAGTTTTGGAGGAATTGCTTCAAGATAGGCTGGAATGTGGAAGACTCCAAAAGTCAACCCCATACAGACAGGACTAAGACCAGAAGAGTGTGGAGAAATCCAAATCCTTATAAGGAAACAGACACAAGACCATGTTTCAGATGATGGAACACAAAATATTGAAACTCTGAAAAATAGCCCATATTGAATCATAAAATATAACTATAAAGATTATTTACAGAAATCAATTCACAATGTACAATCCAAAGTCTGAAATTAGTTCATACAAAATTTTTAACAAATTTGCAGTGTAAAATAACTTGTGAGAACCACAATCTGCATATGAACAATCTGAAAACAAGAAAAAGGGCTAAACATGCCAGATGATTTATTCATTGTGAATTGTTTTCTTAGCTCTAATTGCTATCCCAAAGAATATTTGATGTTAGAAAGGAACATGAAATAGTTGATCATTATGAAACAGGGTTAGGAATCAAGAGTAGCCTCCTGAGAGTCTGTACAACCCACGGACAATTCAATTTAAGACAAAATTTGGTTGTATAATCAATACAAATCATAAAGCAAGATCACAAAAAGAATATGAGCTATGACTGCTTTCAGCAATTAACATTAGCAGATATAAAGAAGCAAGCAATGGACAACTTAAAGCACGCTATTAAGCTGGCAGCATGCTAATCAGCAAAAGGCAATGCACGGCAAGACACCAGTCAGAAAACCAAATACAACAAAGCACACATATCAGCACCCAGCAGTAATCTGTCAGGTGTGGGAATATCCATAAAAAATAGTTTGGAACATGAAACGATAGCACACAAAAAGCCAAATCAGTTTATAACAAGTTGCTGTTTTAAGTATCAAAAACTCACACTTCATCTAGGAGAGTACATGAACATATAGTTGAGTGTAGCCTTATTGATGAATTAGGGTATGTCCACACGTCTCTTTTATTTCAAAATAGCATTTGTTATTTTGAAATAAAAGAGATTAGGTCCACATGACGTATTCTTGTTTTGAAATGACGGGCTCCGTCGTTTCAAAATAAGAGCCGTCATTTCGAAATAGCTTAAACCTTCTTTAAATTGAAACAGCTGTTATTTTGAAATGGTTATTTTGAAATAACGCTGTTTGGATGTGTTATTTCGAAATAACTATTATTTTGAAATAACACTTTTGCCCTTCTCCTTCCCAGGGTTCCTTCCTTTTAGACTATCTTGGGTGGGGGCATGGCCCAGGGAGGGGGTCATGTTGCCACAGCTCCCATGGTGCCCTGCTCCTAAAGCGAAATAGCAAGTACTGTGTTTGGACATGCTATTTTGCTTTGAGCTTTTCCCTTAATTTGGATTAACATTTTCTTAATTTGAATTGTCATATTTTGAAATAAGGACTTTATTTCGAAATAACTTATTTTGAAATAACGATATATGTGTGGACATAGCCTTAGAGACTAATTGATTAATCAAAATTGATTATTGATTGATCTTAGACTACATTGGTTCATAAAGGTTCATTCTCCTGAAGGAATATTAGTAGCATCATTTTTTAAAAAAATGACCCTAGAAGCACACAGGAAACAATTATATTTTATCAGAAATCTCTTTAATAACCAAAAAATGCATAAATAGTGAAAAATAATAGCAAATAAAGATAGGGCAAACTGTTTAGCCCTGTACCTAAAATCACTCTCATCTCTTGCAAAGGAGCTGTGGAGCGTCATTCATCTTCCTCCTCATCACCACCATCTGTTATGAAAAACAAACAAGGAGTCTAGTGTCACTAAACTCCTTGTTTGTTTTGCTGAACTAAACTGACATGGCTACCCCTTTGGAACTTATGGTCTGTTATGGTCATCCCAGTGTGCCTTCCCATGTGTTCCTGTCCCCCATTCCCTTAGCATAGAAACTGACAATAGCCTTTTATTCTGAGTGATGCTTATACTTCCTAAGGCTCATGAATATATATACAAGTTCAAGCTCTTTTTTCTTTATCAATATTTCCAAATCTCACTAATTTAGGGATGCTCCATTTCTTGTTGGATGCCCCTTTAATTTTTATTAACATTTATGGGAAATAGTTACCATAGTAACTTGTGTCCCTTACCCATCCCAATCCCCAGCCGACCTGTTACTAGGACCATGCTATCTTTCCTCAAATGAGTGTTAAGGGATCCTATAAAGGAGGGGAGGTGGCAGTCTGACATACCCTGAACCCTCCATTTCAGCTCCTTTAGAAAATGCATCCTTTAAATCATTTTATTTTATTTTATTTTATTTTGAAATCTGATTACTGTATTACCTCCCTATTGAGTATCTGTACTGGACATCTGCCCCATGCTTACATAAGTAATTCTAATCTCATAGCCTAAGTCCTATTTCATGTTCACCCTCATCACTTTGTGGGGAATGTGAAAAAAACAGTCTCACCTTGTCCAATCTGGCAATGAGGAAGAAATTCCTCCCATACTCCTGAGAAAGAGGGACATGCATAATCTTCACACTGAAATATGACAAAAGCAGGTATTTAAGTATGTGTCCAGGCAGGTGGGTGGGTGCTACTCCTCCTGATGTACATAAAAGAGGGCTTTTCCTGCACTAATGTATATCTAAATAGAACCATCTCTCTTCTGGTCATTGGAAGGAGAGGGGTCAGGATCCTCACACTGACCTGGTGTAAAGTTGCCACAGTAACTCACTCTCTGACTTTCTATCCCTTCAAGGGATCATATAACTCTTCCTTCATTCCTCCAGGTAATGTGAGGTGAGATCATTGTCCATATATGCCAGAAGGAGGACAGAAAACACTGGATATGGGATATGGTTTAATTAGGACACAATTTTGTTCCTCAATCCCTGGGAGCACCTGGAAGATTAAGTCAAAAGGGCAGATAATTCAATAGTCAATCACATACACCTGGGACAAAGCCTCCCCTTTTACCCATCCTAGTTCCCAGCAAACTTGCAGCTGGAACCCCATTACTGTCTCCATTGAATGAGGGCTAAGAAAATCTATAAAGGAAAGGGTGGGGTGACTTTCTGCCATACCAGTCATAGCAGCCCTGAACCTGGTCTCCCCTCCTCCCATTACCACCCTTTTAACAAATACCCACTTTCCATTATTTACCAACTCACTTTACTTGAACACTCTATCATTGTACTGGCAGTAGCTGCACTGGATATCTGTCACAAGGAGGCATCAGCAATTAGCTTGTCTGTTTCCCACACCTACCGGTAGTCAACTCCCCAGACATCTACTAATGCCCTCTTTAATATTGGTCAAAAATCCATCAGCTCCCAAGACATCCCTGCATAACTCTGGGTACCCCATATAATATGATAAATTACCATCCCTCCCAAGCAACCCTATGAATTTGGTCACCTCCCCATTCGCATACCTTCTAGCTTTGTTGACCTACAGTTGCATTGCAGCATCCCACCACATCCTATATGGCAACACAACTGATCAAATAATTTTTACTCCTGGGAAAAGTTCTAGGATCTGCTATGAAATCCCTCTTTAGCTCTCTTCATCAAGTCAACTCATTTACACATTTCCCAAATCATTTCCCCTGATATGAACAACAATCATATCTGGTGTCTACTCAGAGGCCTCAGTGGTGTACAGAAGGGGCATCAGTTCTTTCCTATAACATGCCCCTCCTACCATGACAGCTCAGTACTTCTTCTCCACCAAGCTCAGGTAACAGAGATGTCTGTCTATGGGTCTGTCTGCCTGGCCCACTTGCAGGTTCCAACAATGCAAGTACAAAGGAAAAATAACACTGGTTTACGTGGGGACTCATCTACATTCTGTATGTTTCAGAATGCCAATGCTCAATTGCCTCAATTACCCTTGGCTCCTAGACCTAGCTGAAACACTGCTATTGTCACCCTAATCCTGAATGAGTAGAAGCTAAATTTATGTTCTGTAAACAACAATCTTGTCTGTCTTTATCTTAAAACCATAACTAACTGATATATTGTGAGGGTATTTCCATCGGTGTGAAGAGCTCATCTTTTTCTGGCCTTACCTCCATGTGCATCCTCACAGCCTCCACTTGGCAGATTCCAGCCTCCGTACTTTGTCTTTGGCCTCCTTCAGGTTAATAACACCAATTGCTCTTCCCACTCTACATCCCTCACTTCCAAACTTCTTCTAGAAAAGCTCCTTCAGACCTAGATCCCAGGTCACTGCTGCTTAAAGCTCCAAAAAACTGCTACTACATCTTGTCCATAATGATCCTTCTTAGAACTTTGCATGTTGACAAGTTGCAAAGGGGTAGTCATGTTAGTCTAGTTGAGTAAAACAAGGAGTCCCATGGCACTTTTAAAGACTATATATATATAGAATGTGATTTATTCCACAAAAACACATGCAATAAATAAATGTGTTAGTCTTTAAAAATGTCACAGAACTCTTTGCTTGTTTTTTCCTCCAGATCCAGTACTTCAAGATGACCCCAGTAGAAAACTCTAAACTAAGCAGCTACATTATTTGTATGGGTTATGCCCATTGAGTTTACTGACAAACAAAATGGCCAATCGAGGAGTGGAAATGGCTGATGACTGCAAGGCCATGTCCACACTCAAAGACTTATTTCAAAATAAGTCATTTCATAATAAGTCATTTCAAAATAAAAGCCTTAATTCAAAATGACTTTTTTTTTAAATTTTGAAATAAGGGACACCATGAAATCAAAATAGCATGCCATGCCTATGGACATGCTATTTCGATTCAGGAGAGGGGCAGCATGGGAGGTGTGGCAACATGGCCCCCTGGCAGGGCCATGTTGCCAACCAATCCCCTGCCTGGCTCTCACCTGGAGAGCCAGGCAGGGGAAAGCTACCCCCAGGGCAGGGATCCCCCTGAATTGCTGTCCCCCGCTGCTGTTGGGGCAGCAGAGGAGGCACTCTGAGGGGAAGGAGTGTGGGGCACCCTGGGCTATGCCGGTCGTGGCTGCCCTGAAGCCAGGGGGTGAGGGGGAGGAACCGGCGCCCAGCTCTTCCCCCGGCCGGGCTGCCCTGAAGCCTGGCAGGGAGGAGCTGCAGCGTCCTGCTCTCCCTGCCACCCCAGATCAGGGCAGCTGAGGGGCAGCTGCCTGGTGGGCAGGAGCAGCGCTCCCCACTCTGCCCCACTGCCCAGGCTCCAGCAGTAGCTGGACAGGCAGCAGGTGCAGGTACCGACTCTGCCTGCCGCCCGGCTTCAGGGCCTGCTGTTCTGGCAGGGGCCGTGGGTGCCAGCTTTGCCCCCCACCCAGGCTCAGGGCATGCCGCCAGCCCTGCTTTCAGGCAGCCAGGAGCTGGGGGAGTAGGGCACCTCAGCTGCAGCAGCCAGCCAAGCTGGCTAGGGTGCCTCCTGCCCCCCCTGCATGGGGCAAAGGGGAGCAGTGGGTTTCCCCAACACTTCCCCTTGCCAGGGGTGGGGGGGTTGGCGCCCCAGCTGACTTCTCCCACTGCTTCCCCTTGCCGGGGGCAGAGGGGGCAGTGGGCAACCCAGCTGGCTTCACCCGCCACTTCCACTTGCCAGGGACAGGCAGGGCTAGGCGGGCTGAGGCACATGACCCCCCCACCCACTCCTGGCAAGGGGAAATGGTGGGGGAACCCAGCTGAGGTGGCGGCCACCCCCCTGCACCGCCACTCAACACCCTGTCCAGGATGCTGATCCCTGGCCAGGGTGCCGGGGTGGGGGTGGGGCTTCCTCCTAGGGCACCATGCACCCTGGGTGGAAGGTCAGACCCATTATTTTGAAACAACAGTTGTTTCAAAATAATGTGTCTGAACAGCGTTATTTTGAAATGACCCATTTCAAAATAACTGCCGTTTCGAAATGAAAGTGATTTAAGCTGTTTCAAAACAATGGCTCTTATTTCAAAACAGACTCTGTCATTTTGAAATAAGAAAATGTCATGTGGACCTAATCTTTTTTATTTCAAAATAACCAGTGTTACCCCACGTACTGCAGCAAGCAGTCCTCTATAATCAGTAACAGACTTTCCAGTTCTTGAAATTGCACAAAATCATTAGGCCATCTCTCACAGTGTCACTGTGTTCATAAAGCCACCAATCTAGACTTCAGTAAGAGCTGTCACATTCCACGACTCCATCCTAATGGTATCCATTCAGGTTCCTTTCTGGCTACTGGTGCCAGCTCCCAAAATCTGTCCATCTGAAAACAACACAAGGCCTCTATTATGTGCCTTTAGCAAACATAGTCTCATCTTTCTTAATGCTTATATTTTGTAGTGCAAATGTCCTTATCTTATTGTGTGATCTGAAGGACTGGAGTCTGATATAATTTACGACCCCCATTTTATCATACGTCCTTTTATTCCCAAATTCCGTTTCTCTACTGCAGTGGTTTTCAAACTTTTTTCCTCGGGACCCAGTTGAAAAAAACAAACCATTTATGCTCATAACCAAACAATTGAGTCTTTGAGCAACAAATTCCAGACTTTTGGTGGCACCAGCAGGGGATGTTATGACCCAATGCCCAAGAGTCTGCAACCCAGTACTGGACCCCAACCCTAAGTTTGAAAGCCACTGCCATACTGCAACCAAACTAGGAAAAAATCTAGAAATTTTATTCCTGCACTATCCCTTCCTGTATTGAGGTGGAGGGCATTTCTGGGCACACTGCTTGCCTTGGTAAAATATCTAAAAACCTGTACTTACTGAAGCATCCAACTGGCTCTTTAATTCACCTTTGAGTGTCCATTCCTCCCTTCACAATGATACTCCAAAAATTGACAGTACCCAAATCCTACTTCTTTTCTCTAGTCACTTTTACAAAATGATGAAGTCTAGATATGCTTGCAGTGGCTTCTTCAAGCTGGGAGCAGAACATCCACTATGAAGCTACCTCCAAGAAAGCAAAATTAATATGCCTTGGTTCTCAGTAGAGCAGCTTACTAAATGTATTAAATTGCAAAGAGGATATATTATATACCGTGGGCTCAGCTGTATAGAAACAAAACTGTCCTTCAACAGAGAAGGTCCAAAGGTTAAAGTCAGAAGGATTTATTGGCAACAGCCAAAATGCAGACTTGGTACTACATTTGGCCATGAGTACGCTTGGACCACAAATTCTAACCATGCACACACTCTCATTAATGGAGGAACTGTAAGTGGAATAGAAGGCCAAGGCTATTCAATCATTAACTGAAATATTCCATGGATATGACAAATCATGAATTTAGCAATATTCATCTTCCAGTTTCTTTTCACCAAACCTAAGGGAGAAACCCATGAGTCCTATATTGGTAGACGATTGAATGGACCTCCTACCCTCTCCTCAATTAATTCTTATGTAATTATATTTCTTTACTATATGACACATCCTCACTATGGACTTCAAATTTTTTGACATCATGTGACCTCATTCCCCACAAAGAAGATTCTAAACCCCACAGAAACCCATCCACAAACATGCTGCATTTGGCCAGTCTGGGTAATCTCAAAGGAAAACACTTATCACCTCTATTTTAACCAGAAGTGGTACTTTTCTTGAGCCCTCAGTTTCAGCTCACCATCCATATACGTTTGCCTACACGACTTGTTCCTGCTGCCAGGGCTTGCGGGCGGTAACGAAAACCTGACATGCCAAATTCTGCATCCTCATTGCAGTCTTCCCAGAATGCTGTGGCAATTGTGGACTTCATGGGCCCCAAAGCACATTTAGCAAGTATTATTAAATTTTTATATGTCCCTAAAACAACCATTTTAATTAAATGTTGAGCAAATTTCATCATGAGCCTCAATCCTTTGGCAGGCTTGCTCTAGAATGAATGGCAACTGTCAGCATGAAAACTAGGCCCCATGAGGTCTTTCACTCTAACTGCAGTATATGATGTGGTGTATGCCACTAGATCCCTGTTTATGCTGCCTCCTTCAATCTAAGCTGTTTTTCATAGTTAGACCAATCCATGTCCCAAGTTCATTATATGTCCACATGATTATATTCAAATATTTGAGCAGTGCTGGGTATAGGGAATTTCTGTTTTATATTACCTGAGTAGTTGGGCACCAGAAATTATTATTAGAAATCAAACCTGTTTTTTCAGACATTGTTTTTCAGACACTAAGACATTGTTACTCTGAAGGTAACAGCGGTTCACTTTTGGATTCACCAGACACAGTTAGAGACTATTTGAAATATTTCTTGAACTCCAGGATGGATAAGCGACCCTAAGCGTGCATAAAGATACAGTGACAAGAAACTTATATCCTTTCAGCAGACGGGGACCCCTGAACAAATGCAGACAACCCTGCGGAGCTTTCTGCGGCACTTTGGTCCTGCAGCAAAATTTGTTGCCCCTCAGGGGCTATGCTAACATATAGCTTCAGGGAAGGTGGGGTGATCAGGTATGCCCCTCCTTCGCATATTCAGTCCAAGACTTCAGGGGAAGTGATAAACAAATCAAGACTGCCAAACAAAAACAAGCATGCACCTCAAACGTGCTCCAGCTGGTTCTTTGGGCATGGGGCCCAGGAACAGTTCATGGTTGGGCCGCTCATGGGAGGAGGGCTGCAAGCATCAGTAGGCTAAGGCATCATAGCATCTTCCACTATCTCCCTAAAAGCATAAACAAATCACTTTTCTGGAAAGCACCAACATACAGCTAACAAAGGGAAGTTGAAAGAAAACAGTCTACTGTGATGGCCCTGCTAGAAAACCATTACCCTTACTCTTGTAAACAGACTTAAGAGGACTAAGTATCACAGAGTGCAAAGGAGGTTTGAACATTTCATTGGTCAGAACTGTATTTGGTACCTAAATTATTCATAAACAACAAACAGGGGAAGGCTAATTATATGCTGTATATTAAGCATGAACTAGTCACATAACCTGCATATTAAGGATAGTGATGTTAACTGTTGTATTATGCATTTACCTGTTGTATTATGTATATTGTATTTAGCACGTTAGGAAGTATATGTTTTGTGAACCCTAAATTCTAGGCTTATGTACACGGGTCCAAGAGGGGATGTGACTACTTCCCACTAGGTTGGATGTATAAGGGGAACAAGTATTTTTGATTAAAGACACCATCTACCCATTCTGCTCTTGGGTGGACCTGATTCTTCTTTTCTTTTAACACCTGGCTTCTCTGGGTACGCACTGTAATAACACCAGTGTAGACTGTGTAGATTGTGAAGATGACTTGAAAATTTTCTCTTGTTTTAGCGAACCTTGTTCAGTTGGGCTCTTCATTGCCCTGTGTTCCCCAAACTGTACCCCAAAAGGTAGGTTTGTGTGGATTTACCAGATGCAGTCAAAGAGCATTGAAAAGATGGATGATTTTTTATTGAATGCCAGGGTGAATATCCTGAGGAAGCAAAAGTAAAGTAAAACGTGGTGAGAGCTTATGTCCTTCAGTGGCCAGGGACCCCTGGCAGCTGCAGATGACCCCAAGGAGGTTTCCAGGTGACCGTGGTCCTAGGTTACTGAGGCAGCCTGCTCCATGGTCCAAAGATGAAGCCTACCAGTTCCCAGGAACTATGCCCACATATAGCATTTCAGGAGAAGGCAGGGTGATCAAACCTACTTTCTCTTCACATAGTCAGCACCAAAGTGAAGTAGCAAAGAAGAAAAACAGATTAGAGGAACAATCAAACCTTAAAAAAAAAACAAAAACAAAGAAAAAAACCCACCTCTATCAGGTCCTAACCAGTTCCCATAGGAGACCGGCTCCAGCTGGTGCTTTGGGCATCAGTTAATGGTCAGGTTGTTCATGGGGGTGGGTGCATGTTCCATGATACCTGTCCATCACAAAATCTTCCATTTTAACCAACAACCTGCTTCCTCTGCTTCAGTTTATTCTCCATCAGAACCTCCTTGTGCATCCATGATAATATGTTTATTTATTCATCTCTCAGAATTTTATACTTAGTAGTACAGAGAAGATGAAATTCCATTAGGGTAGTCAACACAACATGGCCATACTCATAACTTACTTAATGGCACTTTTATTGCCCTATTGGCCCTTAACTCACCAATTACAGGACACAAACTCACTACACCTTCTCAGTGGGTCATTTGTAGGATATTCAGTAATCGTGCCTCCATTATGGGTTCCTGCCCTGGCAAGGGGCTGCAACACTTGACTATCTCCTGCTTCCCAAAGTCAAGCCTGGCTGTTTTCCAATTATTAACATGTCCACACTACCCACTTAAGAAAACACCCAACCGTTACAACTAACGGGTAGCTTGCAACGGCTAAATAATAACATCAACTTCTGTGTGTACCCCTTGTGTCCCTCACATAGCACCTAGGACATCAGAGCCCTTCCCACCCTGCAGTCTTTTTTTTTCTCCTTTTGATAGTTCAATTACTACATTAGATTTAAGCAAGAAATCCCGTGTTACAGACTAACAAATCTATTTATTGCATGAACTCTCATGGTGGAAAATCCCACTTTATCAGATACTTTGAAGATGGGGGAATTTATCAAATGGGAGGAAAATAAATGCAGGGGAGTGTAAGTCATGGGATCAGGTTACAATGTAACAGCAAATCCAAGCAGTTCTTAAGATTCAAACACTGGGAAACAGCACACAGAGGTAGGTGAGGTCAAATCACCTGTTATAATGGGAAGAGAATCCATAATCACAATTTAATCTTGCTTTCACACAATCAAATCTGCATATCAATTCCAATTCTGCACTTTCTCTGAAGTGTTGTTGCATTGTCCATCTGCTTGAGAATGGTTGTTAATAATCAACAGAGCGATTAGGAAGACTGAAGTGAGTGTCTTGGATATTGGAGGGGATGAGGCAGGCTTGATTGGGAAAGATTCACACTGCAGCTTATGACAAACTAAATGTTCAGGTGCCCACAGCCTCTGTTTTGCATAAATTTTTAATTGTTTGTCTTAACATGTATTTACATCCATATTCAATTATTACACAACCTTTGTTGCCATCACTAAAGATTGAAGTTATCTATTTTCTAATGACTGTGCTATGAATAATGCAACATTTTGCTGTGGCAAAATCGTATTCATTACCATGCTGAAGTAACTGTATTTATACCACATCTTCATCCAGTAGTCATCTCAGGGGTTCACACATATCAGAGAGAATAGAAGATCAGATAATTTATGTATCCAAATAGTCTTTGAAATTATTTGATATCTTTAGGTTTGGGCATGTTCCCTATGTCTTTTACCTTTCTAAGGTTGGATCATAGCTCTTGGGAGTTCAGCAAGTTCTCCACATATGGCACTTCAGTAAATCACAATTTCATGCTGTTTTTAATTAATTTTAAATTTACTTCTCAGAGTTTTTCATCAAAGATAGGTGATGCTGTGGTAATGACCTCCAGATCTTCTGCTGTGCTGTCTTTGCATCCAAAACCTAGAGTAAACTCATCTATGATACTGTGAGTCTTGCTGGTATATCTTACTGGTGGTACTGATATTCTTCCACTGCAGCTTTGATAGTGAATAGCATTCTCAGCCATCTCTACCACCTGCTGATGTTGAAGTGGCAGATTTCCTTTTAGATAGCACTTGCTAATATCTATCTTTGGCATCAAGTACAGAGGTTTTTTGTTTTGGTTTGGTTTTTGTCTGTTGATAAGTAAGATTAGATCTTTTCAATTCTAGGCATTTGGTGAGTTCCTTTTAGTGCACTGTTTAAATTGCTTGAATCTATGCTAATATGCAGCTTGGGTACCTTGTCAGTGCTGCTTATCCAACTTGTGTGTTCTGAAACTTAAATAATGATGCTTTCCTGTTTCCATTTGATGTACTGCTCCCTTATTATTTTTACTCTGAATGCAGTGGAAACTCTGTGAAGTAGGTACTGTACTAACCGAATTGTTTTATCTATTTCCAGGTGCAACAGCCCAGAAAAATATTTCAGCTCTTCAAAAACTTTATGGTAATCCTGTAGCAGCTTAGCTGTATGGCTGGCACTGTGCATTCTCTGTTCTGAATGTCTATAGATAGATAGATAGATAGATAGATAGATAGATAGATAGATAGATAGATAGATGTTTTTGCTTCTATGGCTCTCATATGAACAGTTTGTCCCAAGTGCGGGGGTACTAGCTTCATGCACCCATTCTTTTTATATGCTTTATTTACTTGCCTCTCTGTGGTTTGTACAAAGCTGATAATTCAATCTCCATAATTTCTTTGGTATTCTGCTTATAATTTAAATTGTGCTCATGTGGCAATGATTGGGGCATCATGTAATTTTAATTTGGCTTTGTTTGGTAGCACTTCTCCTTTGTTTTGCATAATGCTAAACAAGTCTTTGAAGCCTACCACATTCACTGAAGCACCATTGTCTATTTAGCATTCACTTTTCTGTTTGTTTGTTTATGTTCTGTTGCCAAGCTTTTACTTCTGGTTCCAGCCTGAGCTTTATAAACCTTTATTTTTGCTGTTTTGAACTGCATTAATCTTATCTATGTGCACAGTCTCATCCTCTGAATCATAGAATCATAGAATCATAGGGTTGGAAGGGACCCCACAAGGTCATCTAGTCCAACCCCCTGCCAAAAAAAGCAGGACCACTCCCATTAGATCATCCCAGTCAGTGTTTTGTCCAGCTGGGACTTGAACACCTCCAGAGATGGAGATTCCACCACCTCCCTAGGCAGCTTATTCCAATGCTTCACCACTCGCCTAGTAAGGAAGTTTTTCCTAATATCCAGCCTGGACCGCCCCAGCTGTAACTTGAAACCATTGGTTCTCGTTCTGCCCTCTGTTACCACCGAGAACAGTCGAGCTCCCTCCTCCTTGGAGCAACCCTTCAAGTAGTTGAAGGTTGCTATCAAATCCCCCCTCAGTCTTCTCTTCTGCAGGCTAAATAAGCCTAGTTCCTTCAGTCTTTCTTCATAGGGCTTGTGCTCCAGCCCTTTGATCATTTTGGTTGCCCTCCTCTGGACTCTCTCTAATTTGTCCATGTCCTTTTTGTAGTGGGGAGCCCAAAACTGGACACAGTATTCCAGATGTGGCCTCACTAGTGCAGAATAGAGGGGAATGATCACATCCCTCGATCTGCTGGTAACACTTCTTCTGATGCAGCCCAGTATGCCATTGGCCTTTTTGGCAGCAAGAGCACACTGCTGACTCATATCCAGCTTCCCATCCACCATGACTCCCAGGTCCTTTTCTCCAGTGCTGCTATTTAGCTGATCACTCCCCAGCCTGTAGCAGTACATGGGGTTTTTTCGTCCCAAGTGCAGGATTTTACACTTATCCTTGTTGAACCTCATGAGATTCCTCTTGGCCCACTGCTCCAGTTTGTCTAGGTCTCCCTGAATCCTGTCTCTGCCCTCTAGGGTGTCTACCGTTCCCCCCAGTTTGGTATCATCTGCAAACTTACTAAGTGTGCAATCTATCCCATCATCCAGATCATTAATGAAAACATTGAACAGAACTGGCCCCAGGACCGACCCCTGGGGCACACCACTTGTTACTGCCTGCCAACTTGACATGGAGCCATTGATTCCTACACGCTGAAACCGTTGTTCTAGCCAGTTTTCTATCCACCTTACAGTCCACGCATCTAACCCATACTTCCTTAATTTGCCAATGAGAATGCTGTGGGAAACCGTATCAAAAGCCTTGCTAAAGTCAAGGTATATCACATCAACGGCTCTTCCCGCATCCACAAATCCAGTCATCTCATCATAGAAGGCGATGAGGTTGGTCAGGCATGATTTACCCTTGGTAAATCCATGCTGACTATTCCTGATTACTCTATTTTCCTCCAAGTGTTTCAGGATGGATTCTTTGAGAAGCTGCTCCATGATTTTTCCAGGGATTGAGGTGAGGCTGACAGGTCTGTAATTCCCTGGATCGTCCTTTTTGCCTTTCTTGAAGATAGGTACTATATTTGCTTTTTTCCAGTCCTCTGGCACCTCCCCCGTTCGCCACGAGTTTTCAAAGATAATGGCCAACGGTACTGCTATCTCATCAGCCAGCTCCCTCAGCACCCTCGGATGCAGTTCATCCGGCCCCATGGACTTGTGCACACCTAGTTTCTTTAAGCAGTCCGTAACCTGACCTACTGTCACCAAGGGCCTCTCTTCTTCTCCCCAGTCCCCCGTACCTAGTGTAGTGGGCTGGGAGCTGACCTTGCTTGTGAAAACTGAAGTAAAAAAAGCATTGAGCACTTCAGCTTTTTCCTCATCCTCTGTCACGAGGATGCCTGCCCCATTCAGTAAGGGACCTACACCATCCCTGATCCTCTTCTTGTTATTGATATACTTGTAGAACCCCTTCCTATTATCCTTCACATCCCTTGCTAGTCGCAACTCCATTTGTCCTTTGGCCTTTCTGATTTTATCCCTGCAGTCCCGAGCAATGTCTTTATATGCCTCCTTAGTCATCTGTCCTAGCTTCCACTTCCTGTAAGCTTCCTTTTTATGCTTCAGCTCAGTGCAGAGCTCTCTGTTAAGCCACAGTGGGCGCCTTCCACATTTGCTGTGCTTTCTCCTTATCGGAATTGTATCTTGCTGTGCCCTTAGCAGGGTTTCTTTAAAATGCACCCAACTCTCTTGGACACCTTTCCCCTTCAGATCAGCCTCCCAAGGGATCCTGCCCATCAGTTCCCTGAGGGAGACAAAATCTGCTTTTCTGAAGTCCAGGGTCTGTGTTTTGCTTCTTTCCTTCTTTCCTTTAATCATCAACTTGAACTCAATCATTTCATGGTCACTGCTACCCAGGCTGCCATTGACCTCTACTTCCCTGATAAATTCTTCTCTATTTGTGAGCAGCAGATCGAGAGGCGCAAGGCCCCTCGTTGGTTGCTCCAGCATTTGTACCAGGAAGTTGTCCTCAACACTCTCCAGAAACTTCCTGGATTGCCTGTGCACTGCTGTATTGGCCTTCCAGCAGATGTCAGGGTAATTGAAGTCCCCCATGAGAACCAGGGCCTGTGCTCTAGAAACTTCTGTTAGTTGTACACAGAATGCCTCATCCACTTCCTCCTTCTGATCTGGTGGTCTGTAGCAGACACCTACCACAACATCCCCCTTGTTGCTCTCCCCTCTAAACTTAACCCACAGACTTTCAACTGGCTTGTTTCCACTTTCATAATGGAGCTCTGAGCAGTCATAGAGCTCCTTTACATATAGTGCTACTCCTCCCCCTTTCCTTCCCTGCCTGTCCTTCCTGAACAGTCTATACCCATCTATTGCAGAGCTCCAGTCATGCAAACTATTCCACCACGTCTCTGTTATCCCAATCATGTCATAGTTCTTTGTCTGCGCTAGTGCTACCAATTCCTCCTGCTTGTTTCCCAGGCTCCTTGCATTTGTGTATAGGCACCTAAGATACCCAGCTGATTGCCCTACTTTCCCATTTTGACATTCAATTCTATTGTATCTACCTCCCTGGATTTTCTTTTGGTGTTGACCTCCCCCACCTGCCTCAGGCATTAGGGCTTCATTAGAGCATCTAAGAAAGTTATTTGATTCCCCCCGCATGTTCCAACTATCCTCTCTTCTATCCCTGTAGTTACAGTCCCGGCACCCCCCAAGTTCCATCCCATCCCCCTGGTCTCCCACATAGTCACTTACCTGTGGGCTTTGGTCTCCTTCCCCCTTCAGACCTAGTTTAAAGCCCTCCTCACTAGGTCAGCCAGTCTGCGTCCAAATACGCTCTTCCCCTTCCTCGAAAGATGGAGTCCATCTCTGCCTAGCAGTCCTTCTTCCTGAAACAGCAACCCATGGTCGAGGAAGCCAAAGCCCTCCTGACGACACCATCTTCGCAGCCAAACGTTCATCTCCAGGATGCATCTGTAATCACTTCCTTCCTCACCACGATAGATAGATAGATAGATAGATAGATAGATAGATAGATTGCTCTATATGTGGGGACATATTTTGTTAATATGATTTTTCCGTGTACCCAAAAGCTTTCTTTTGCATTTTGTGCATCTTTTCCTTCTTTGCATTTGTCAGTTGCTTTTGAACAAATTGTGTATTTTTCATTTGTGTTTTCTTGCTTTTCCTGTGCTACTTGGTCAGTTATCTATGTATGCTCTGAATTTGGATGTTAACTTGATCAGTTGCTTTGCATATGTCTATTGCTGCTGGTAGAGTTGGTATTCTAAGAGCATTCTTTCTCCTTATCCTGAGTGCTTTGTCGTTACTACTAATCTATCTCAAATTAGTTAGTCTTTTAAGAATTGACAGTTACATAAGTCAATCACTTTTGTACAGACTGGAAAATAGATGAATCTATTGCTTCTCCAGCTTCTGGATTATTGTTGATGCAAATATTTTTTTTTTCAATGACTTTTTGTTGATTGAAATACTTTTGGTGAACTTCCGGGATTTTACATCAATCCTCCCAATTTGCTGTGGACACAATGAGCTAGGATTGCCTCATTGGATCAAAGGGTCAATGGTTGACAGTGAGATGGCAAAAGTCACAGATGACACAAAACTATGGAAGACAGTCCAAAGCAGACTGTAAAAAATTGCAAAGAGATCTTTTGAAACTAGATGACTGAGCAAAAAAAATGGAAAATGAAATTTGGTGTTGATATATACATAATAATACACTTTGGAAATCCAAACTATACAAATAAAATTATGTTGTCTAAATTAGTTGTTACCACTCAAGTAAGAGATCTTGGAATCACTGTGGATAGTTCTCTGAAAACATGTGTAACCTCCCTGCCAGGGCAGGCTGGCAGAACAAGAGCCAGGTTCTATATATTGGGGTTTCCCAATGATTCATCACCACCAACTGGCTCAAGCCCCCACCCAGATCTCTGGGAATCCTGCATTGTTCTTTGGGCATCCAAAAGGGGTAAGGGTTCCCCACTCATAAGCATGAGTGTAGTAAATGGAGCTTTTAATAGCAGTAAAACAAAAATGCAAAAGGCCAAATAACAGAGATCAGCACTAATCTAGGAAACTTAGTATAGAGCAAAGTTCCAAATAACCCACACTGCATAACAGAACATACAAACTTAATGGCAAAACTGGCACTGAGCTGGAGAATCAGTGATAACTAGGCTCCCAACCACCCTAAGATACCTAAGGAGTATCTTTCATGCCAGCTGTCTACTGACACCATCTACCAGTCACTCACTCCATCCTTTAGAATAGATTTCTCAGCACCACCTACTGTCCACCAGCACTGCCCTCCAGTTCCTCATGTCACCTAGTTCACTGCTGACCACTCTCACCATCCTCTGGCTTTACCCACTGTCTGCTGGCACTGCCCTCCAGTTCTCATGTCATCTGGCTCACCATTAGCTACTCTTGCCCACCAACTCTACTAGCTGGTCACTCCAATGGTTCCCCCCCCTCAGCTCAGAGAGGAAGAATTTACCCTACTTTAGGGATTATCATCTCTTTTAGTTTTTAACAGCTGGTGATCAGCTACTTCTATGACAAAGAACAGAAGAAGCAATAAGAAATGAGGGAGGCAAATACTGCCTCAGGCATTGCTACAACAGAAACAATGCATATCTCCCACTTCTGTTCTTCCATCTTTCAGGATGGAAATATGCAGGGACCTTTCTTACAAATCTTTTTTCTGAGTAAGGGAGGCTTTTACCCTTTAACTAACCCAGACAGATTTGAAACAAACAGAGGGTAGCAGTTTACCCAAGGACAGTATTTTATATTGCCCTGCAGTAGAATTACAGATATTGATAGAATTGTGAGAAAAATAACCCCAAATACTATTACCCACTATGCTTTGCTCCAGTATGCTAATCAGCTAATTAGCTGTTCTTTGTATCCATGCTAATACAGGACCCATGTAGATTAGTTACTCCCCACTTTCAGTTCAGAAGCTGTTAGGCACAGCTTCTAAGCCTGCGTTACACATGCAATATATCAATCTGCATTGGTGGTCAAAAAAGCTAACATAGTTAAGAATCATTAGGAAAGGGATAGATAATAAGACAGAAAATGTCATATTGCCTCTTTATAAATCGAAGGTACGCCTACATCTGGAATACAGTGTGTAGATCTGGTAGCTTTATATATAATAATAATTAGACTTTTTTTCAGCTGGGGAAAGAGATGAATAAATGGATATAAATCTCCATGTCAGTAATGATTTTGTGAACCTATATATGCATGTAGGTTCAGAAATTCATTACTGAAGTGGGGACAGTAAATAAAGAAGTGTTATTTACTTCTCATAACACACAAGCTAGACATTACCAAATGAAATTAATGGGAAGCAGGATTAAAACAAACAAAAGGAAGTATTTATTCACACAACACACAGTCAGCCTGTGATGCTCCATGCCAAAGAATGTTACATAAGAACATAAGAATGGGCATATTGACTCAGATCAATTATTGGTCTAGTCTAGCATCCTGTTTAACAGTGGCTAGGAGCCTCAGAGGGAATGAAGAGAACAGGTACTCATCAATTGATCAATCCCATCATTCATTGCCAGCTCCTGGAAGATAGTTGTGAAGGCCCAGATTACAGCAACACTCAAAAAAGAGCTAGATATGTTCATAAAGGATAGAGCTACCAATGTTTGTTAGCCAAGATAGGGAAGGATTGCTGTTTTGCAGAAGCTCCAGTAACTATTTTAGGTCTCAGGAAGCAAGCAACCATGGCAGCTCTGCTGGGCCTCAGGCAGCTATGAAACCTTCATAGGCCCTTGTTTATTGCAATGGCTAGGCTTGAGCCCCAGCAGCTAGAGCAAATCATCCTCATCCAGCCTGTGCAGCCCAAATAAGCTAGACAGCTCAACTATTATACATCCTGTCCCACCCCTCTGCTTCTGGTAAGGCAGGCATTGGTGCTCCCCCCTCTTCATCTCTGAGGGAGGCCATACCTCTTCAATACACTGTGAAACATGCTCAAATTTAGCCAGGTTAGATGACTCCTAAAAATCTCAATATGTTCATGACAGGGATGCCTATCTGTGCCCCTAGGTTATAATCTATGTAACTTTTTTGTTCACTTTTGCAATTTAATTGTGTGATATGATGTCAATGCAACAGTACCATGGTACCATGTTTCCTGCAGCATCATGTATATGTACAGATGTGAAGCATGTTTCCTACTATTTTGACTTAGGGGTATCTCTTCATGCAGGCTGAAGAGGTGCATGACAAAGATAATGCAGTTGAGATCCCTGGCTCAGGTGAGATAAAGCAAATCACCTGGCAGCACAAAGAAGGCTGAGCAAAGGGGGCCAGTATTGGAAAACAAATGCAGACACTTTGGAGGGTGGGGTGGAAGCTTTTTCTTTTGGCCAGAGAAGCAACATGTTGTGAACAACTCCAAGAGACTAGGGCAAAACACACGGCCAGGAGGGTCTTGGCTGCCTGACCACTACCAACAGCCAGACTTGTGGGTAAGAAAGAGAAAAATAGACTAGGCAGTAATCCTGAAATAGTGTTAACAGGTTAGCATGTGTTTTATACTTTTAATTTACTTGTATTTATTCCTGACTTCTTTACTAAATGATTGTTGTTTGGTTTGCTATATACTCACTTAGAATCATATTCTAATCAATAAACTAAGAGGTATGTTAGCTAAGGCCATGTGTGAATCAGAGAGACTGGGTACATCCATTTAAATGTCACATGGATGGATCAAGGTCAGTGAGTCTATGGCTATGTTCACACACACAGTGCTTGTTTTGAAACAAGCCATTTCAAAATAAAGGGTTATTTTGAAACATCTTATTTCAAAACACAAAAAAGTGTTCTTGAAATAAGGGAGGGAAATAGCATGTCCACAGTATGAACATGCTATTTCTCTTGGGGAGGGGACTGCAGGCACCCATGGGTTGCAGGGCAGCCGGGCGCTGCACCCTGCAGATGCCTGCATGGGGCTGCAGGCACCCGTGGGGTAAAGCGCAGCCTGGCACCTCAACCCACCGGCTTTAAGCCCGGGCTGCCCCCAAACCCTGCCGCGGGGTCAGGAGTGCCCGGCTGGAGTCTGCCGCTGGGACTGCCCCCAAACCCCGCTGTGGGGTCAGGGGCACCCGGCTCAGCCTCCCGCTGCAGGGGCCGGGGTGAGCATGGCCCCGGGATTCCCTGGTGCAGCTGCTCCTGCCAGGGGCGGGGCCAAAATGAGAGTACATCGTGTGAACATGGCATTTCTTATTTTGAAAAAACCTCTGTTGTTTCAAAATAAGTAGCCTGTGTGAACACACCCTATGATTATTAAGGATGGGTCCCAATCCCTATAGGATGGAAGTTCCCACTGTGCTGTCTGGGGGCAGAGGGTGCTTGCTTGAGGACTGTCCCTTGAGTAGCCAGAGGGCACACGCTAACTGCCTGGAACTGATTACATGCATGAGGCTGGAATGAACTGACTCTGGTCACCTGGCATAGTGGGGTAAGCCAGGGTTCGGGAATAGAGAATGTAGTAGGAAGTCGCAGTGGTCTACTGGACCATATACTTGAAGGGGGCCATCACAATTCAATTTAGTGTTTAGTAGTTATACTTTCTGAATATTCCATATGCTAGAACTTGACTCATTGTAGGGCTCTACGGGCTCTAGGACTTATCAGTGACTCCTCCACCTGACTTCTGGGAACTGCTGGTGCTGTAAACTGGAATCTTTTCTGTGCATTCAAGACACTGACTGGCTGTGCTCAGGTTAGGGGGGGTGTACTCTGACTACAATAAAAAGGATTTAGGAAATGGCGAAAATGGAAGAAATGAATAAGGTGGAAGTAGATGGGAAGAGGAACAGGGAAATTTTGGGGCCACACACAGGCATCCCACATTTGGCTGCTAGTCGGATGCAATGATGGGCATTGATATTTTCTAGATACACATATGAAATCAAGTATAGGCAATCCTCTTTGCATTGCAATGCTGATGGTCTTTCAAGTCTACCCTTACCAGCACACCGTCAGGATCAGGGTCGGGAAGGAATATTTTACTTTGAACAGCTGGAAAACACACCTGTCATGGCTACTCAAATGAAGAAAGCAACACGGGTTGACCCAGTACTCTCACAAGTTATGGATTTTGTGATGCATGGAACGTTCTTACCTGACTCTCAGGTCTCTCCTGACCTCTGCCCCTATATGTCTAGGAGGACAGAGTTATCAACCCAATCCGGGTGTTTGTTGTGGGGTATGCGTGTCATTACCCCACCTTCATTAAGACCACATTTGTTGGAACAGCTCTATTCAAGTCACTGCAGCATAGTGCACATGAAAGAAATTTCATGGAGCTATTTCTGGTGGCCGGGCTTAGACACGGCCATTGAAGAAATGGCTAGAGATTGTACCTCATGCCAGAGCGTCCGGAATGCACCTCAGTTGGCACCTCTTCACCCGTGGGATTGGCCCAAAAGGCAATGGAAACGTATCCATGTAGATTTTGCTGGCCCATTTGAAGGATGTATGTTTTTAATTGCTTTGGATGCCCATTCAAAATGGCCAGAAGTCTCTGTAATGCAGTCCACTACTATGGAAACCACTATCCAGACCCTGAGTGGCTTTTTTAGTCGTTATGGTCTTCCAGAACAGCTGGTGAGTGACAATGGACCACAATTTGTTTCTCAGGATTTTGAAACTTTTATGAAGGCCAATGGAATACATCACATCAGGTCAGCACCGTATCATCCTTCCACCAATGGACTCGCGGAAAGGTTCGTACAGACTATGAAGCAAGCTCTAAAATCTGCAAAGGGACGTTTACCTCTTCAAAAGCATCTGGACGACTTGTTGTCCTACAGAAACACTCCACAGGCTACAACTAAGGCATCTCCAGCTTTTCTTATGATGGGACGGCAGTTGCACTCTTGCTTTGCTTTGTTGAAACCATGAGACACACGGCAAGTGGTTCAACACCAACAGCAGGACCAGGTCAGCAGACATTCACCAAGAACAAAGGGCCACACCTTCAGTATTGGACAGCCAGTTCTTGCTTGAAACTATGCTTCAGGAGCTAAATGGGTCCCAGCAACGGTCATTGCCCAGACAGGACCTGTTTCCTACTCTGTCCAGAGAGCGAGTGGCCTAGTTTGGTGACGGCATGTAGATCAGCTTCTTCTCCATCATATCCACCCAGAAGATGCATCTCCAGCAGACATATCTGACTTCACCCTTACTGATGATACAACATCTGAGCATGAAACTACTATTTCTGTCTCTCCTGCTCCAGCCACTCCTTCAATGCCTTCATCCTCTCTGGACCAACTGGACACAACATCCTCTCCAGTTCCAGCTACTTCCCCAGTACCTGTGGTCACGCCACCACCAATACCACCTTGTGATGTGGGCACACCAGAAGTTCGCCGTAATCCACCTCGAGACAGAAAGCCTCCTAATCAGCTGGATCTTTAGCTAGTGGTGACCCCCTCTTCATGGGGCAGAATAAGTCCCTGGGGGTTCGCCGGAGATGGGGCAGTCTACCCTCATCTCCTAGTTTAGTTCTTATTCTTTTCGGGGGGAGAGCTTTATTCTGGGGGGGGGTCATTAGAGGGGGAGGAATATGTGGTGTTTTGGACTACCTAGCGTCATTGGGGTTGTCATAGTGATAAATGGGAGGGTCGTTTAGGTGTTAGGGAAACCTGTCTGTCGGATCCTCTCTCTCTCAGTTCTCTTTCAATAAAGACTCCTTACACAGCTCTGAATACGCTGCCTCTCCTTATTGGATTATAATTTCCCTTGAACTCAACAAAATCCTAGCAATTGAGTGTTTTACGTTAGAATTTTAACATCCTTTGAATGTAAAAACATTTACGTAATTGTCACATGCTTTGTACTTGAGTCAATTGTTCCCTAACCAATATGAGGAAGAATCTTTCCTTTCTGAATAATTACAAATGATAAATACACATTAACAGGCATTTCTTTTTCACATTTTTTATTAAATTATAAATTGTTCAGGACAGTAACCTCTTTCTTTAATGTCATTACCTCAAGTTTTTCACTTCGTTTGACAAGCATGAAACAGCACTCTTCCAGCTACACAATTTCCAAGAGAAAGGAGGAAACAGTTAAGTCTTTCTACTGATTCTAAAAAAATGACTCCTGTATCTGTGCAAAATGAATTATTTGCAAAGAAAAATCAAAATGGACCCTGCAGACAGTGGTGTGCATCTGCAGTTTCTTAAGCCATACTGCTGACAATTTGTTATGTCTATAGGAAAGTTAAAATGAGGGGGGAAAAAGGGGGTGTGGTATTTTAATATTCTTTTTACTTTAAAATTATAGTGATTAGTTTTGGTCTAGCTCAGGCTGCTCATTACCAAGACCTGTAATAAATCATGATTCTTTGTGTCAGAGGGAATCATGAAGAAAAAAGCTCTGGAATGAACACACATACTTACAACTATTTAGTTATAATACCATGAATGCAAGAGATAGTCCAGAATCCATATATGTGTTCCCTGGTAGTACTGGTACCTCATAACATATCTGCATTCCAGTGTAATTCTCTTAATTAAACAATGCTTAAGGTGGCAATCCTAGTTCTACAATCTTCAATGGTAATTTTATCACTGACTTCACTGGGAGTGGGATTAAATCAAGGGAAGTTCTACAATTTGAATACAATTTAACTATTGATCTTCCATAATAATTAGATGTAGTTAAAATCATTGAAGCAAACAATTTTTCTAAAGGAGTTTGGAACCTTTTTTTGTTTCTAATCTTAAGAATGTGTTTATTATTGAAAATCTCTGTACAAACATTCTGAGTCAGATAATGATATCATTATTCAGTCTGATTACTATGTTACATCAGAAGTGATCTTGGAAAGTTTAAGAGAGTCACTTGTGGCTTAAGGCAATGGTACCCAACCATTTTACAGACATTTTCTTCCAGAAAAGCTCATGCAAAAAAAAAAAAAAAGTCTCTAAGTGCCACAGGACTCCTTGTTTGTTTGTTTTACTGAACTAGATTAGTACAGCTACCCCTTTGGATCATGACATCTTTAATTATTTTGAGGCACACCACCGTATAGTCTCCAAATCAACTCATGAATATTCATGAGCCAATCCAGAACTCTTTGAGTAGTTTTTCAAAGAATTTTGTAGCATACCTGCAAAGGCCTGACAGCATACCCATGTGCCAAGGCACAAGGGTTTGGAAATGCTTGCCTAAGGTATATTTCAATGTGAGTAAGTATATCAGAGTTGGTCCTTCATGTGAATGCACTTCAGTTTACAGGTCACTGAGGAAAAGTATTTGCTACTTGGATTCACTAATTGATGCTACCCACTATCTGATTGACCATCTTAATTACATGTTATTGATTCATGGACTAGAACTGTAATAAAGAGTGTAATAGATGATCAAGTCACTGGATCTCTGCTTTTGTTATGGTGATGGCTGAAATTATTCACCAAGTTAGAAAGACCTAGACTGAGAGAAATGGAACATTGAGGAAGGGGGATCGTCAGTAAAGATACTGAGGGAATGTCATTACCCAGTAACTGATCTGAAGCCATTTGAAACAGGAATTGATAAATGCCATTTAACGTATGGTGTACATGTTAGGACTTATACCAATAGGTCATCTGTACTTAAATGATTATCTCCTGACTGAAGGGGATGGAACTAGGTAGGAATCAATAGGCATTGGGTCTTATAAGGAACCATAGGGAACTCAGTAAGGATAAGACTGTAGGAGAGGTGGGGCTCTTCTGTAAAGAAAAGCCATGTAGGAGAACCAACAGGAATCAAGTTAAGCTCCTATGACCCAGGCCTCCTTGGATAACCTTCTGAATGTGCCAAAATCAGTGCAAGCTGCAAAACCACGGGCCAGCCCCCCAAAACACTGACGAGTGGTACTTAAACCAGTCTCCCAGTCAGTAATAAAACATTCTTCCCATTCCCCACTCTGGTCATCACCAAGCATAACAAAATAGAAACAGCCCACTTTATGCACATCAACTCCTATGGTCCACCCCAGCCACTGGGTCTCTTAAAGAAATAGGTTCTCCTGACCCCAAAATGCCAGTCACATCATCCAGAACAATATAGGCTTGGATCTTACCCAAAATACCTTACTGCCAGCCAATCCTTTAGTAACTACTGTACAACTAAAGGTTTAATGTAAAAGGAAAACAAGCAAAATATGAGAGCTGTTAAAGGATCAAAGTGAATCACATACATACAAATGATTTAGAATCCACAGATAGCAAATCTTTGAAGAATCTGTAGTTTGCAAATTAATCCAATTCCTCTGGTATGCACCCAACACTTGGGAGGGTTTCAGTCCTTTGTTCAGTCCCAGAGAATAGGTCCAAAGGAGGCCACTGGTTGCAGACTGACTGAAGACTGAAAACTAAAGAAACATGGAGAAGATGCCTATGAGAGATCAAAGCCAGCAGACAGCCTGAGAGTAAAAGAAGGGAGGTATGTGAGCCTCAGAATGCTGAAGGCTTCTTCCCCCAGTGGCTAACCAGGGTTACTGCAAGCTAATTAGAAGTACCTGAGATCAGTTAAGACGTAGCCAGGTGCCTGATAAAAGCCTCCCTGTTCCAAAGAGAAGCTGCACAAGCTGAAGCTGTGCTGAGGCAAAGGAGCAGAGGAGTTTGAGGCAAAGAAACAGAGAAGTTGGTGAAAGGTAAATGGACTTGAGAAGAGAAAAAAAGATGGAAACTGAAACCTGAGCAAAGAAACCTGGTCTAAGGAGAAACCAGGCACAAGGAACTGTAAGGGCAGAAGGGGGAGGACAGACAAGGGGAAAGAAGTGTAGTCTGGGACATTGTCAGCAGCACACAGCTGCACTTCATAGGGCCCCTGGGCTGGGACGTGGAGTAGAGGGTGGGCCCAGGTCCCGAAACCCCTCCCACTTGCCTGGAGTTTCACCAGTGCAAGCACCCCGTATGGGCAGAACTCAGGCTATTTGGGGTTTGCCCTGGACCACTTTCAATAAAGAAAAGTGTGGGGCCCTGCACAGGAGAACTGGCAGTTTGCCATAGGCCACAGCCTTTTATCACCTTCAGCTCCTCATGCTCCCAGAGTCCTTGCCAAATGAAAATGGATTTGAGTCACATGGTCAGTCTGGGTACCTTGTCAAACAGTTTCTCCTTGTGCCCACTGCAGCTGGGAACTCCTAATGGGCAACTAGGATGACAATAGTTTTGCAGACAGCCAGTCTGGAGTTGCTTGGATTCAGATAACTTGGCATACAAATAAAAACAAATAGATTTATAGTTTCTAATACAGACATGATAACTATATATAAACCATATAATCACTCTTAGCAGATTAGAGCCTTTTTATTGAAACCAGTCATGGGATGTTACATAGAATCATAGGGTTGGAAGGGACCTCTGAGGTCATCTAGTCCAACCCCCTGCCAAAAAAAGCTGAACCACTCCCAGTAAATTATTCCAGCTAGAGTTTTATCCAGCTGGGCCTTAAACATCTCCAAAGACGGCGATTCCACCACCTCCCTAGGTAACCCATTCCAATGCTTTACCACCCTCCTAGTAAGAAAGTTTTTCCTAATACCTAGCCTTGACCTCCCCAGCTGCAATTTGAAACCATTGCTCCTTGTTCTATCCTCTGTTACTACTGAGAACAGCTGAGCTCCATCCTCCTTAGAGCACCCCTTCAGGTACTTGAAGGTTGCTATCAAATCCCCTGTCAGTCTTCTCTTTGGCAAGCTAAATAAGCCTAGTTCCTTCAGTCTTTCTTCATAGGGCTTATGCTCCAGCCCCTTGATCATTTTTGTTGCCCTCCACTGGACTCTTTCTAATTTGTCCACATCCTTTTTGTAGTGGGGAGCCCAAAACTGGACACAGTATTCCAGATGCAGCCTCACCAGTGCTGAGTAGAGGGGAATGATCACATCCCTCAGTCTGCTGGCAGTGCTTCTTCTGATGCTGCCCAGTATGCCATTGGCCTTTTTGACAGCATGAGAACACTGCTGACTCATATCCAGCTTCCCATCCACCAGGACCCTCAGGTCCTTTTCTATGGTGCTGCTACTTAGCTGATCATTCCCCAGCCTGTAGCAGTGAAAGGGGTTTTTCCATCCCAAGTGCAGGACTTTGCACTTGTTCTTGTTGAACCTCATGAGATTTCTATTGGCCCACTGCTCCAATTTGTCAAGGTCTTCCTGAATCTTCTCCCGGCCCTCCAGCATATCTACTGTTCCCACCAGCTTGGTGTCATCTGCAAACTTGCTGAGTTTGCAATAAATCCCATCATCCAGATCATTAATGAAAATATTGAACAGAACTGGCCCCTGGACTGACCCCTGGGGCACACCACTCGTTACTGGTTGCCAACTAGACATGGAGGCATTGATTCCTACACACTGAAACTGTTGATCTAGCCAGTTCTCTGTCCACCTTACAGTCCACACATCCAACCCATACTTCCTTAACTTGCTGATGAGAATGCTGTGGGAAGCCATATCAAAAGTCTTGCTAAAGTCAAGGTATATCACATCAACAGTTCTTCCTGCATCCACAAATCCAGTCATCTCATCATAGAAGGCAATGAGGTTGGTCAGGCATGATTTACCCTTGGTGAATCCATGCTGACTGTTCTTGATCACTTTATTTTCCTCCAAGTGTTTCAGGATGGATTCTTTGAGAATCTGCTCCATGATTTTTCCAGGGATTGAAGTGAGGCTGACAGGTCTGAAATTCCTTGGATCCTCCTATTTGCCTTTCTTGAACATAGGCACTATGTTTCCTTTTTTCCAGTCCTCCAGCACCTCCCCCGTTTGCCACAAGTTTTCAAAGATAATGGCCAGCAGTACTGCTACCTCATCGGCCAACTCCCTCAGCACCCTCAGATGCAGGTCATCTGGCTCCAGGGACTTGTGCACATCCAGCTTCTTTAGGTAGTCCCTAATCTGACCTTCTCTCACCATGGGCCTCTCTTCTTCTCTCCAATCTGCCATACCCACTGTAGTGGGCTGGGAGCTGTCCCTTCCTGTGAAAACTGAAGTAAAAAAAACATTGAGCAATTCAGTCTTTTCCTCATCCTTCATCATGAGGATACCTGCACTATTCAGTATGGGACCTACACTAGCCCTGATCCTCTTCTTGTTATTGACATACTTGTAGAACCCCTTCCTGTTATCCTTCACATCCCTTGCTAGCCACAACTCCAATTGTCCTTTGGCCTTTCTGATTTTATCCCTGCAGTCCCAAGCAATATCTTTATATGCCTCCTTAGTCATCTGTCCAAGCTTCCACTTCTTGTAAGCTTCCTTTTTATGCTTTAGCTCAGTGCAGAGTTCTCTGTTAAGCCACGCTGGGCACCTTCCACATTTGCTGTTCTTCATGCTCATCAGAATGGTATCTTCCTGTGCCTTTAGCAGGGTTTCTTTAAAATGCAACCAGCTCTCTTTGACACCTTTCCCCTTCAGCTCAGCCTCCCAAGGGATCCTGCCCATCAGTTCCCTGAGGGAGCCAAAATCTGTTTTTCTAAAGTCCAGAAAACATATAGATGATTAAAAATATGAAATAATAATATGAAAAATAATCATAACCAGTCCCCTAGACCCAGACAGTGTCACACCTCCTATGAGTGAATTCCTGAGGTAGAGTCAGCTAAGATCATTTCAGTAGAGTCTGAGAAGGGAGAAAGTAATATTATCTCAGCAGAGACAGGAGAAACAGGGAGGATTTAGGAAGAAGACAGTTCTGAAGAAGCAAACCTGAGCTGCTTAACATAGGATCCCAGGACCAGAAGCCAGAACATTGGACAGGCTTGGATACCCCTTACCAACATCTGAGGAGAAGTCATGCAAGCCCAACAGAAGGAAGCTGGTCGCAGCGTGGGGTTGAAGACTGACTCCAAAGGACAGGCTGAAGAATAACCCAAATGGGGAGTGGAACACTAAATATCATTTTTTTGTTTGATCTTTCATTTAGATACTTTTATTATCTGAAATGGTGAAGGAACTTTGAGGGACTCACTGGAAAGGCTAAGCTATGGGAGACCATTTTAGAGGCACTGTAGACAATGAGCCTTTGTAGCATTGTTCCCCGGTGGTAGTGGTGTCACTAGTTGGGGACACAGGGGGCATCAACCCCCCTGAAACTCAGGGCCAGCCCCTGAGCAGTGCACCACTAAACTGCAAGGGAGTGCACCATCACTACCCCGTGCAGGGAACACTGTCAGTGCAGCCGGCAGCCGCACCCTCTACCCGGCCAGAAGAAACAGTCTTCCAGCTGGTACTGAACTACCCCAGGCTGGCCTGGCAGATTTTCAAACTCCCTCCCTGGCCTGATTGCACTCTGAGCATGCTCAGAGCAGGGTCAAGCCAGGAGCTTTAGCTTCTGCTGGGGTCATGCTGTCCTCCAGAGGCCAGGTAAGAGAGCCGGGGGGAGGGGGGGAGTCCAGGGACAGGCACACTGGCCCAGTGGGGAAAGGGCATGGGGGAGAGGGTCAGCCTGGAGTAGCAGGGGCCAGAGGCGGGAACGGGGGTTATGAAAGGACTCGGGGGCCATGTGTGGGGAGTGAGTAGGGAAAGTATCAGGGTCCCAGTGACTGGTGGGGGCCTGGGACCCTCCTAATCTTCATATCTAACAGTGCCTTTGCCTGATGGTATCTACATTGTTTTACAGAGGAGACAGATTTTCCTATCTCTACCTGACCCTCCTCTACCTATCTCAGCCAGTCCTATACCAGCAGCCTGATTCCCTCCCCAGCACATGAACCCCTATACCTACTGCTAAAGGATGCACATCTGTGCACACCTAGGCTATGACCTATATAATTTTCCTGTTCATTTTTGCACTATTCAAAGTATGCTATTCAAAGTCCCTTGATGAATGTTCATTACATATTCTACATGATTACTATGGTATCATATTTTCTGCAGCATGATGTAGGACTGACTCTAGCACAGAAGCTGGAGAATTGCATGGCAAAGGTAATGCAGTGCAAATGCCCTCCCTGACTCAGGTAGAAATAAAGACAGTCACAGAACAGCACAGAAAGCTGGGACTGAAGGGGAATGAAAAGAAGGAATGCAGACACTTTGAGGGGAAAACCTGCTGGCTTAGGCCAGAGAAACACCATCCTAGAAATAACTGCAAAATACACTGGCTACCCCACATTGCCAGGAGGACTGGATCTGATTGAATACTACCAAACAGTCAGAGCTGGGGGTAAGAAAAATACAAACAAGCTAAAATGCAATCCTAAATAGTGTTATAGTGTAGTATGCATATTTTCTCTTTTATTTTCTCATGGAACCTTCCAACTACTTTATTAAATGATTGTGCATTGATTTGCTCCATATTCACTCAAAATCATATTCTAATCAATAAACTAGTATTTGTTTTATCTAAAACTGTGTGCACATTAGAGGGTGTGACTGAGTGAGGCTGGGCATGATCAAATTCAGTGGTAAATGGGTGGATGTGAAACTATGGTGATTGGGAGTGGATCACCATCCTTGTAAGACAGAAGTTCCCACCGTGGTATCTGGGGCTGGGAGTGATAGCTTGGAGGCTGTCCAATAGGAGCCTGGCGGGTGCACATGCACTGCCTGGGACTGAGTACATGCAGGAGACGGGTATGGACTGACTCAGGAGTGAGTGGTCACCTGGCAAAATGGGGTGAAACGGTGTTACGGCATGGAGGTCAGAGGGTCACAGCACCACACAAGACTAGATTCTGGGAACAACCTGTCACATTATCTGCTCTGAATTTTAATGTGTACCTTTATAAACTGGTGCATAAGTCATGGTGTCACTCTTGTCTGACCCAGTCAAAAGGTGGTTGGGCTTTCGCTTGCTCTTGTCCAGACCTCTAGAGGTATGGGCTAGTCAAGTCACTAAGGCTATGTCTACACCAGCAGATTAGTCTGGATTAAGGAGACTTAATCTGGACTACTTTGTTCCCTGTCTACACTAGACTTTGTATAGTTCAAACTGGGAAAAAAAAGAAAAAAAAAGAAAAAAGAAAAGTTCAAACTAAACAAAGCTTAGTTCGAACTAGTTAGTTTGAATGGTAAGTTTGAATGAATTGCTTAGTTCGAACTTATTTCAAACTTTAGTTCAAACTAGCACAATGTAGTCATGCTAGTTCAAACTAAATGAATTTGAACTAGTTGTTAGTTCAAACTAACCACTTTTTTTTCTTTAGTTCCGACTAACTTTTAGTTTGAACTAACCATGCTTTTTTAGTTTGAACTAAAAAGTTAGTTTGAAACTAAAAAAATCATGGTTAGTTTGAACTAACTTTCAACCGCTTAGCTCAGACTAAGATGTATACGGAGCCTAAGTCTCTGACCAATCTTTTAAAAGGGTTTTGGTTCCGGGCTCAGAGTCCTTCATCCTACTTTTTAATCTGTGTCAACCTACATGGACTCCCTGTTAAATAGCTCTGGTTCAGTGTGGGCATTGGGCACTGCCTATGAAATATTAATTGCATAATTAATTTACCTTAATTTGAATAACATTAAGAAGAGACCAGGCTAAAAAAATTATTTGGATTTTCTCAATATTATAGTTGTCAATTTCCTAATTTAAAAGCATTGCAGGTAAGACAGGGGAATTCTCTGTTAGATCATATCTTAACTGATAATGAGGAATGGATCGGAGAACTGGAGAAAAATGGTATCTTGAGTACATGTGACTATGACTTGCTCATATTTCTAACATTCAGTTCTTGTTTGGTTACTGTCTATTAAATATCTATATGGGGAGCACATTTAATAATGGGTTGTTCAGTTATACCTTCTCAGAGAAAGGTATAACATGATCCAATGTTTGGAATTTGAGATTAGACAAATTAGGATTGGAAATATTTTTAAGTAATGATAATTAGCCTTTGAAGAAATTTACAAGAGTTATGAATTCTCCAATCCTGAGCATATTTAATTGAAGATTGGGTTAATTTTCTAAAAAGGATTCTGTAGGCCGGAGAATTTACCAAAATAATTTCTCTGGTATACAAGAGTGCATACTAAACTGTCACTATGGTCCCTTTTGGTCTTAGAATCTATAAATCAAGGCCTAGACATTAGAAATGAAAGTATATTATTCCGCACAGAGAATTAACATGTGATCATTTATTCACCTCTATGGGTATGTCTACACTTAGAATAGAACTGAATTTGAATTGATGACAAACAACTCAGATTCAATTAAGTGCATGGCCAGAATAGATTTCCTCAATTCAAACTGAGGAACTCCTCAGTTCAAATTGGCAAAAGCTGACTTCGAACTGGTCAAACCTCATTGACAGCTCGAATTGACATGGGTTGACCTTCCTCCAGGGGGCATGGCACCCTGGAAGGAAGACCAGCCCTTTGGTACCTGGAGCCAGCCACCCCAAAGGTGCCTCCACCCCCCCCAGCCAGATTGGGCTGAGGGGGGCAATGAGGTTCCAGCTCTCTGGCTGGGGACAGGAACCCCAAACCCTGCTCCAGTCCCCTTTGTGGGCTGGGGAAAGGACCTCCACACACTAGCCGTGCATGGGGAAGACACCCCCATGCACAACTTCTGCCCCTCTGGCCACATGTGGGAAAGGGAAGGCACTCTTGTGCGTGGCTTCCAGACCACTGGCCACTCACTGGAAATGCACCCCCATGTAAGGCTGGTATCCCCATGGATGCGTGTGTCCAGCAGCAATGCCACCATGCACAGGAGTGCCTTTCCCATGCACAGTCACTGAGGGAGAAGCCGCATGCTGGGGTGCCTTCCCTGCAGTGGGGGCTCCTGCCTGGCACTGAGATCCCTTCTGTTCTGCCCCCACAGTACTGTCTAAAGGGGTGGGGGTGTCCTGGCCCCAGGGAGCTCTGGGAGGGAAAAACATCCCCTGCCAGGCTCCTGCCTTCTGAGACTTGCAAAGGGAAAAGCATCCCTGCCCAGCTCTAGCCTATAGCTTTGTCTACACTAGCAAATCAGTTTGAATTAAGAAGCCTTAATTTGAACTAATTTGACTTGTGTCTATGCTAGGCTTTGCCTAGTTCTAACTAAAAATCTTACTGTATATACTCGGGTATAAGCTGACCCAGACATAAGCTGACTCCCCAATTCTGACCCCCCCCAAAATAAAATAAAATAAAATAAAATAAAATAAAATAAAATATTGGTGACCCGTGTATAAGCCAAGGTCCCCTTATGGCCTTGCCCCTAACTCCCACACCCAATGCTGCTGCTGGCTTTCCCTGGAGCTTCTGACAGCTTCCCTAACCCCCAAATCTCTGCTGCTGCTTTTTCCTTGCCCTGTCCATTCCTCACTTCTGCCCCCCTGTTCCTCCTGCTGCCCCCTGCTTTGCCCATTCCTCACTGCTGCCCCCTGCTCACTTCTCAGTTTCCTGCTGTTGCTCTCCTATTCCCCAACACCCTTTCCAGCCCTGTTCCCCTCACCCCAACACCTGCTGCCACTCTTCCCAGCCTCCCAGACACCCTCCCCCCAAATCCTTGGTCCCTGTCACCACTTTCCTGGGCTCTCTGAAACCCCCTGGCCCTCCTGCCACTTTTCTTGGACTCCCAACTCCCCCCTCCAAACACCTTGGCTCTGCCATCCCTTCCCTGGCCTCCCTGAACCATCCCCCCAACCCTGAGGGCCCTCCCATCACTTTCTCCACACTCCTCAACCCCCAGGCCCTGCTGCTGCTTCCCTGGTCTCCTTGAATCCCTCCCTCAATTTCGAGGCCAACCCCCCCACCCCAAGGTCCCCTTACTTGGCCGCTCCAGATGCCAAAGTCCCCTCCTTATTCCAGCCCCAGCCCAGGCCGACTGCCCAAGATGGCCGCTGGCAACACTGGGGCTCCAGCCTGCTGCATGGTCAGGGAAACTGCTAGGCTGGGGCTGTCTACCATATTATCCTGTGTATAAGCTGAGTGCCTGTTTTGAAGCCAATTTTCAGGCACAAAAATCTCACCTTATATGTGATGATATACGGTAATTGAAACTAGTTAGTTTGGCTGCTTAGTATGGACAAAGTTGCTTATTTAGTTCCAACTAGCAGAATTTAGACATGCTAATTCAAACTAAGTAAGTTCAAACTGGCAGTTAGTTCAAACTGAGCACTTTTTTTTTTATTTGAACTAAGTTTTAGTTCAAACTAATCATGCTTTTTTAGTTAGTTAGTTTGAAGTTAAAAATAGAAGGCTTATTTTGAACTAACTTTTGAACTGCTTAGTTCGGATTTTAGTCCAAACTAGGATTTTAGGTTGTAGACATAGCCTATATTATAATGCATTTGTATCAGAATCTTCCTTAAAATATAACATGCATTTGCTCCATGCTTGCATGAGCATACCTTAAACATTTGTTCTGTGGTTTCCTTTGAGAATCCAAGGTGTTAGGAGGTTTGTGTTGTTATGTTTTTCTTACTGACAGGTTTTTTTTTTTTTGTCTGCTTGGATTTACATCCTTTAGATACTGTTAGTGATAGATAGATAGATAGATAGATAGATAGATAGATAGATATAACAAAAAAAATTTCCCTTTCACCCCTATGGGTGGTATGTGTCTTCCTCAACCTCGGGTCCTCTACCAGAGGCCTGCGAGTTTGAGGGTTCTGCGCAGTATCTTAGCTGTTCCTAGCACTGCACTCTTCTGGACAGAGAGCTCTGATGTTGTTCCTGGGATCTGTTGGAGCCACTCTCCCAGCTCAGGAGTCACAGCCCCGATATATTTTATATATAAGGACCTAAAACACAGACTGACTTCCAAAAGTAACAAGAACGGAATAGCTTCCAATGAAGGAAAAGGAGCTGTTAAAGATTTATACTAGTTCAAGAAGCTAAAATTCAGCTAAGATTAGGGTGTAAACTGTTTCAATATTTAACTGTCTTTGCTCTGTTTAAAGCAAACAAGAAAACAAACAAACAAAAGAGAGAGGGGAGGAGAGAGGTATTTTTGTTATTGCTGTTGTTTTCCAGCTGCAATTTGCAGCTGTTGTATCTGGCATTTATCTGCTACAGAAAACAGCCCTCTTTTCCTGGAAATCTTCTCCCCATATGGGTATTGAAAGACTTTTTTTGGGAAGAAAGCTTAGGAGTAGAAACAGATATAAATGTTGTAAGTATGATTCTCATGGAGACAAAGGATTTTTAAAAGGATATTTTTTTTCAGTTTTTGCTAAAAATGGCCAGATTCTGGATTTTCCTCATATCTTCTGGAAGCTCATTGCATAGTTGCCCTTTTTTTTAGAGAGAACTGTTTGTCTTCAGCTCCCACATGCTTTGACCTGGTCTTGTGATCACAGAATAATAGGATTGAAAGGGACCCCAAGAGGTCATTTAGTCCACCCCCAATGATCTGCATTGACAAAGAGGAGCATTGGGGCTTCATTTATTAAGTGCTGTGAAAATGAAGACCAAGGTTCTAAAATTGCCATTGGAAGCAGAATGTGAGTCAGTGGAGACTTGAGCAGAGATCTGTTGTGGTAAAAGCTTCCTGAGGAATAGATAAGGGGGCTAGCAGTGTCTGATACTAGCTGGAATGAGTTTATTGGCTTCCATTCATTTTTGTACAAAGTGCGTTATAGTAATTCAGACTACAAGTGAGAACTGCATGTGTTCCAGTGGGCAGGCCTTCATTTGAGAGAAAGGAAACAAGATTTCCTGCAAACTGAAGGTGAAAGGAGACAGTTTTGGAAACTGATGCAACATAGTCACCCAAGCTTAGTAAAGACTCAAACAGGATCTGAAGGCTTTGCATCACCTTAATAATGGTGTCTATGTTAAAAGGAAGATGGAGATGACATCTGCCAATTCTTCAGAGTATTTGCTTTTTCCAGCCAGCATCACTTCAGTTATATCTGGATTTGACTTGAGCTGCTTTTCGTATAAAAGATATTTTTCTGTAGGCATTCTGAGAGTGTGCTGATTACACCTCTAAAATGTCAGCAGTTAAACTGATGGCATCTCACTATATTTCCCAGTGGTCTCATGTAGATATTAAAGAGTAGTATATGAGGTATAAATCCTTACAGGACCTCACAAGACTCTTCAGTGCAAACTATTCCTGTTTTATCATGTTGACATGTTAGCAGTATGTTATAGTCCATTGTGCTGAAGACTGCTGAAATCTAGTAATATGAGCTTGAAGATTTTGCTAATGTCAATAGAAGGGGAAGTTGGAGAACTCATCACAGTTCAGTGTTGGCTTCTTGAGTATTGTGCTATCTATTGCTTTTTTTCCCAAAGATATTGGAGACATTGTCTAATTTCATTAGTAGTGGGCATTGTTGTTCTTTGCCGGCTAATATCAGTCAGCATGAATTTGTTCCACGGGTTGTGGCTTTTGAAGTTAACTTGTGTTATGTATTTCATCAAGCATAATATGCTATATTTACCACATTCCCCACATCTTGCGTTGGGAACTGGGAAACAGATTTTTTTTCTTTTTTTAAATGAGTTTGGTACATACATTGATATGTTTAAATATGAGTTAGCAGCTATAGATTTAGATAAAACAGGGCTAGCAGGGGAACCAAGGAGCAAAGCCAACACAACAGTCTAGATAGGGAGCATCCTAACAAACAGACTTGCCAAGTTAATAGCCATTGCAAGGTTACTCGGGCTCTATTCATCATTTCACTGTTGTTTATCCACATCTGAAATAAGCACTATTTCAAAATAAAAGTGGTTTTTATTATTTTGAAAAAAATGTTTCATTATTTTGAAATAAGGAAATGCCTATTTCGAATATCAAAATGCCACAATGTCTGCATGGTTATTTTGAAATAAGCTTCTTTATTTTGAAATAACTGCTCAGTGTAGACATACCTGATCTGAATATTCCTTCTTTAGTGCTTTGCTGGCTGATGGTCCTGGCTGCTGATACAAAATCTATTTAAACCAATGAGCATCTTTCTTTCACTTCTGAGCAATTTGGGTCAGACCCTTATGATATGTACTATAATAGCAGCATATTTGTGCGAACGAGCAGCTCTCAAATGTATATGTTTATAGAGCTCCGCACACCAGACCCACATTGGCACTTGGATGAATAGGCAGAGCAGTGGGATATAGTCCATGCTGGATGGCTCAAATTAGCCCAGTGTATTTTCTATGCCCCTTGCCCTTTTTAAATTTACACTAACAACTGTAAAAAGGGGGGGGGGGAATGTAGAGAAAATGCACTGGCCTAATTTGAGCAAAATAATAAAAATCTGCTTTGTAGCAACCTGCATGGAATTTAGAGGGAAAAGAACAAATTGCAGAAGGGAAGAGTCTGTAGTAGGGAACAGGAAGATAATTTGAGCATATGATTGGAATACTAGCTGTATTTGTTCGAAAGGGGCAGCTCTGTTAGTCTAGTTCAGTAAAACAAACAAGGAGTCCTGTGGCACTCAAAAGATTAAACAATTTATTTATTGCATGAGCTTTCATGGGAGAAAATCCCACTTTGTCACACACTTTGGTTTTTGAAACATGAAGCCCTGTCCTCATTACAAAGCATACAGTACATGAACTACACCATGCAGTACTACACAGTGGTGGTGATGCTTTCTAAATTTATACAAAAATAGTAAGCACTATGAAAAGGGAATTATGAATTATAAGTATTTCAAGTCTGAGTGATCTGCTGGTAATAATCTTCTGAAAGAGAGAGAGTTAAAATCCATCCAATGGGATGAGACATCAAAAAACTTACCCTCATTATCGGGCTGTTTTTCAGTTAACAATAAAACAAAACATGCCCCTTGGTCTGCTCATGCAGTTAAGGTTGTCAGCATTTTAGGAGAGGGTTATCATGAAACTCTATTACGTGAATATCTGTTATTCTCCAGTGACTGCTGAACTTTTTCATCTAGCAAAGCACATGATCTGTAAGCGCTTTCATTCTCACCTCTTAAATTCAAGACTCTCACTATTCTAATAGCCTGTCTAAGAATGAGTATTTATAGTAAATACACTGCTAAAAACATAATACTAAAGCAGAATAAAACATCTGCAAGCTGAATGACATTTGTTGGTTGTGTAACTGTTTGCCAGATGCAAACATACACCAGTAATCAGAGCACAGAGCGAATATTACTCTTCAGTCTCTGGAAAGTAAAGAATAATAAATAAATGCAATAGATAATATTACCAGGAACAGCCTGCTTTGTTTGCTAAACAAATTGGCCTACAAGAATAGAAGACTAAAACTTTGGAGCTCTAGATGATATAGCTCTTCTGAGGAAAAAGTCTCGCACTACAGTTTAATTACAATCAATCAAATACACCCAGGGCTAGTTTATACTATCACGTACTCAAGTAAACAACAGTATAACTAACCATTTTCCAGATAAAAGGCCTCAACAATTTTGTGGTCTAAATCAAAACAGCATATTATGCAGAGTCACTTACTCATTGGGGAAATTGGTGTTTGTAAATTTCTTTGAATCAATAGGAGCTTTATTTGTGGAACTTCCTTGATGTTAGTTCAACCAAAGGGCAACGAATGCCCAGTTTTGTGGATGAGAATGAAGCATAAACCTTTATTTGAGACTCTTTCATCAGCTGCTCTCTATATGGATCATTCTCTGTTTCTTTGATGTGAAGTGATATCACACCTGAAACAGAATGTGAATATTCAGCGGAGCAGAGGCATTAAAATAGACTCCAACCACATGTGATGTTTGATATTTCTAAAGTAAAAACCTATTATTATTAAATAAAACTTGGTTAACAATGTTTATTAGCTGTCTATGGTATAACTTCTCATCTGCAGACTACTTTATATATATTAGATATTACTTCTATTGCATCTATGATTCTTATGAATACTCACAAAATAGATTGCTGCTGTAACCATAACATTACACAAAGATACTATTGTGCGCAGGAGAATTACCCAATACACATAGTCTTACCATAGGATCTATGAGCATTTTGGGCAGGGCAATCCCTAGGGGGGTGTGGGGCCTCAGGCCCCACCATCTGTGGGGCCCCCACTCAACCCCCCCCCCCGGCTCTGGGGAACGGGGCTGGATGGCCCAGGGGAGGGGCAGGCCCCTGCTCCAGCCGTCCCCCAATGGAGGCCAGGTGAGTCTGCCAAAAGGGCATCCCAGTTCACTGCTGCTAGTTGACCCCCTCCCCATGCATGCTGCTTTTGGCTTTGTGCTGAAGCAGCAGGAGGGAGCAGGAAGCAGCATGGCCAAGGGTTAGCAATAAGGCCACACATTGCCTCTCACCGCCTCCGTGCTGCTCTGGCACAGAGCCAAAAGCAGTGCACGGGGGCAGGAGGCAGACCAGCTGAACCTGGATGCCACTTTTGTCAAACTCATCCTGTCCTTGGCATGGAGGGAGCAGCGATGCAGGCCCCACAGGGAATCCCAAAGCGCAGGGCCCTGGGCGGCTGCCCTGCTTGCCCTACCTGGAAGCTTTTAGACATGTCTCACTGCCTGTTTTGTGAAGAGCCAGGAGCAAACTCTGCTCTTCAAAGGTACAAGCCTTGAAGGTTCTGCAGAAATTAAAAATGAACATTTCACTTCAATCTTCACCTTTTGTTTTTTCTGAAGGTGAGAGGTGTCGAGGCTCTATGGCTTCTGGGAGGTTTTTCATTTGTTTGTTTGCTTGTTTGTTTCCCTGTAAATTTCTTAGGAGTTTTGCTTTCTTTAATGTCTTGAAAAATAAAGTAACAGAAAGAAGTGTCTTAATTTTTATAAAATTTCAAAACTCTATTAGCAGTTCCCTAATCTAGAAATATTGAACTGCTAATATGATTAGAGAATAGCTTTCCTCAGTGTTTATTAGTAGATCTTTGAGAGAGCTCCTACCTCTGAGACAAATTTGTTTAATTATATGTGGGTAGAGGAAAGAAGAAAAGAGGGAAGTGTCCTGGATGACTGCTTATGCTAAATTTTGTACTTTATATTTAGCCAAGACATTGAGCATCTTTCTTGGACCTGTAGAAATACTCTGTGCAATTTGAAGGGTTGTTTCTTTATTTCAACAGAAGTTGATTGAGTACAAGTAAAAGTTACTACCTCACTCACCTTTTGTTTCTTGGGTGACTTTTGTTAGCCTTAAACAACAAAATGCCACTCACAGATATGCCCTCATATTTGCATGGGGCCACATGAAAATATTCCTCAGGGATGTAGAAAGCAACATGGAAAAAGTGCAGGAACCAGGCCTATATTTTTGCTTTATTCACAAACCTGCATTGGGTAGCTGAGATTTCTGCAAGTGTTTAATTATTTCATTGTTATTTTGCTGATTATGGAGTCACAGATTAAAGCAAGTATGTAGTGTTCAGATTATTATTGTTGCTAATTTTCCTTTTAATCTTCAGGCTTTTCTCTTAGTTATAACTTCTGTGTAACTAATTTTTGTTTCTATCTGTTAGATCTTTTTTAGCAACTTTTTTTATTTTAAAATTATGAGTTTGTATACAGTGTACAAGAAAGACACAGCAGATTTATGTAATTATATACTAGCAAAGAGGTAATACCAAGCCAAGCCTGATTTAAGCCACTATTTAACACAGTCATGTAATGCAATCTTTTCCCAATTAAATGATAGATAACAGAGTCAAATACTGGATTTACATCATCACTGATTTATATTTTAGGCATGGAACGTGATGCATGTGTCTTGTCCACTGCTTTGTTATTCACAAGTTCCAAAGGGATAGCCATGTTAGTCTAGTTGGCTATGTCTACACTTAAGAATATTAATTCAAATTAACTTACTTTGAATTAATTAATTCAAACTAATAATAGTTCATTCAAAGTAAGTTATTTTGAAGTAACGTGTCCTCAACTAGAAACCCAAATTGAACTAGCATGTCCATGCAAAGGACTTGCTAGTTTGACTTAGGAGGGGGGCACCATGAGAAGAGAGGCAATTCTCCTATAAAGGGACAGTCTCCCAGCCAATCCCATAAATCAAACTGACTTCAGTCCTCTGCCCATTCTGACTGGCAAGAGGAAAAGCAAGGTGGCCATGGATCAAGCCCAGTTCCCACAGCTTGTCAAAGACTTCCCCTCTATTCTGCACTGGGGAGGTCACATCTAGAATATTGTGTTCAGTTTTGGGGTCCCCACTACAAAAAGGACAGGGACATGCTAGAGAGAGTCCAGCAGAGGGTAACCAAAATGATTAAAGGGCTGGAGCACGAGCCCTATGAGGAAAGACTGAAAGCATTAGGCTTATTTAGTCTGCAAAAGAGAAGATTGAGAGGGGATTTGATAGCAACCTTCAACTACTTGAAGGGATGCTCCAAGGAAGATAGAGCTCAACTATTCTTGGTAGTAACGGAGGACAGATTGAGGAGCAATGGTCTCGAGTTACAGTTAGGGAGGTCAAGGCTGGATATTAGAAAAAAACTTTTTACTAGGCGAGTGGTGAAGCCTTGGAATGAGCTGCCAAGGGAGGTGGTGGAGTCTCCATCTTTGGAGGTGTTTAAGGCCCGGCTGGACAAAACCATGATTGGGATAGCTTAGTGGGAGTGGTCCTGCCTCTGGCAGGGGGTTGGACTAGATGACCTATGAGGTCCCTTCCAACCCTATGATTCTATGATTCTGTGAAGACGTGCCCAGCACTGGCATGACCCTGCACACTCTTCCTTGACCCAGACAGCAAAAAGGCAGACACCAGCACCACCACCATGCTGACCCTGCCTACTGCCACGGTCACCATGCTGTGCTCCATGCCCCATCGCTTCTGGGCACACAAAACAAGCAGTGACTTGTGGGAACAAATAGTCCTCACCACCTGCAACTACAACCAGTGGCTGCAGAACTTCAGGATGAGGAAACAGACCTTCTTCAAGCTAGTCTGCAAGCTGACCCTGGTTGCACAGCACACAGACACCTGGCTGAGATGCCCCACCCAGCGAACAAGAAAGTGGCTGTCACCCTCTGGAAGTTGGCCATCCTGGAGTCATATCGGTCTGTGGCCCACATCTTTGGCATCAGGAAGTCCACCATGGGGACTGCCTTTCTGCAGGTCAGCAAGGCCATCAATCAGGTCCTGCTAGCCAGCGTCGTCACCCCATGGAACCTGCAGGACACCCTCAATAGCCTCAATGACCTTAGATTCCCTAGCTGTGTGAGCATCCTGGAAGTGACACATATCCCCATCTGAGGCCCAGAATGCCAGGCCATGGAGTACTGTAACTGGAAGGGCTACTACTCTGTGCTCCTACAGGCCCTTGTCAACCCCTGCAGCATATTCACCATCCTGTGTATCGGTTGGCTGAGGAGGGCACATGATGCCCACAGGCTGAGGAACTCCTGGCTCTAAAGACACATGGAGGAGGGCATCTTCTTCAACCACATAACATCACCCTCAGGGACGTGCAGGTGCCCATCCTCATCATCTGAGATACTGCCTACCCATTGCTTCTGTGGCTTATGAAGCCATACACGGGCCACCTGTACACCAGCAGGGAGCTGTTTGATAGGAGGCTCAACAGGTGCTGCCAAGCTGTCAAGCATGCCTTTGGACAGCTCAAAGCCCTATGGAGGTCTCTCCTGACTCACTTCCACATCACACAGCAAACCATTGCCAAAGTCTTCGGCGCCTGTGTCACCTTGCAAAATATCTGTGAACTGCTGGGGAAGAGGATCCCGCACATCTAGGAGGTAGAAAGTGAATGCCTCACCAAGCACTTCAAACAGCCAAGACTGTGCACCAGATGGAGTGGGCCCAACAAAGGGTGTACATCTGGGAGGCACTGAATGACCTGTTCCTTGTAGAGGAACATTGAGAGCTGGGCCTGCCATGAAGCAATCTCATCACCCCCACACCACTCGTGCTTGCCCATCCAACACCTCCATCCACCCATCCCTCCCTGTCCCCAAAACAATAAAAAGACCAGGACAAGAGACTGGTTTAACAAGGTTTATTTAAAAGGAATGAGGGTTTTGGGGGCAGGGAGGAGGCTTGGGCCTTGGGGGAGAACCGGAGACTTGGGGAGAAAAGGGAGAACTGGGGACTTATTGAAAAAGTGTATACTTGGAAGGGTAGGAAGGTCATGATGGGGGGCAGATCTGTGCTGTGTGCAGTCTGACAGCAGCAAGCAGCTGTGCATGTCTATCCTCCTGCTTCCTGCTCCATGTCCTTAGGGATGGGGCCCCCAAAAGAGGGAACACTCACTGACAGGTGTTGCCGAGGTCCAGCACAATGTCCCATCTCCTGGGTGTTCCTCTGTGGGGGATCCTCTTCCTCCTCCCCTTCCTCCTCCTCAGGGGTGGCTGCTCCCTCCACAGGGACAGGGAAGAGCTCCAGGCTAGTGGCTGGGGCTGGTGGTGTTACCATGTCCCCTGGGTGGATGGTCTCTCCCACGTCAAGGATGATGTCTTCCTTCACGGAGTCCCACTCCTGGGGGTCAGTCATGGAGGGGGCTCCACAGAGTCAATGCTTCCAGCTGGGAGGCCAGTTGGATCTCCGGCCGGGAAGGTGTGGAGCTCCTGATAGTAGGGGCAGCTGGTGGCACATGCTGCCCCATGGCACTGCCTCACCCAATGGACCTGGGTGTAGTCCAGGTGGAGGGTCTTGATTTTTATGTACACCTACTCGGTGGTGCATTGATGCTCCTTTCCACACAGAGCAGTGGCTATGACTGAATATATCTCCCAGTTGTTGTGGCAAACCTGCAACTGGGAGAGGATGTCCTCAGTCTCCCATATGGAGAGGAGCCTGAGGACCTCCACATGGGTACATACTGAAACCCTGAAATGGCCCTGGCTAGCTGAGCTCTCCTGGGGCATGTTTGCAACAATGCAGATACCAGACTGCTCAGGCAGGGTGTGTCTGTGAGGGAGGGGAGGGGCGGTATCCAGAGCAGGCACTTCCTTCCTGGGGCAGTGCATCCTGGGAGTAAGAAGAGCAAGCCATGTTTAATTCAAACTAATGGTTAGTTTGAACTAATGTGGCTCCATTGGGTTAGTTCAAATTAATAAATTCAAATTAACTATTACTTCAAAGTTAAGGGAGATTTTGCAACTCTGAAGTAACCATTCTTTATTCAAACTAAGGAATTCCTTAGTTTGAAGTAATGAAAGCTAGTGTGGACATGCACTATTTTAGTTCAAGTTAATCCTCATTAATTTAAACTAAATTGTAAGTGTAGACATAGCTGTTCAGACAAGCAAATAAATAAATAAATAAAACAAAGTCCTGTGGCAGTTTCAAAGACTAACAAACAGGCGGTCTCCTAGAGTCTGCAGCAGTGGGAGGCCCTGCCATCTCCTCAGTGAATGCAGGAGAGCCATGATGTTCGGTCCCCTGCTTTGAATTAAGAAAAAAAAACACCTCTTCTTCATGCATGCCATCTCATCCCATCCCCGGGATGGGGAACAGCCAGCCCAAAAGCAGGGCGGGCTGGCCCAGAGGCTGAGCTATGCTCTCCTACCCCACTCCTGGGCTGGCTATTTCATCCTCAGGGCAGGGCGGGCCAGCCCAGAAGCAGGGCAGAGGAGCAGAGCCCAGCCTCTGGGATGGCCTGCTCCACCCCCACACATGCACCATGTCAAGTGGCAAACTTTCCCTTGCCAGACTGGGGAAATGGATCCAGGCTTTTCCCCTGACCTAGCCAGGCCTACTTTGGGCTTGCTTTCTGCTGCTCCACTCAGAAGGTGAGGCTGGGGCAGATCGCACCTGACAGCAAGGCAACCCCACAACAAGAGGGTGCCTATCCCCAGACCAAAGCCTCTGATCCCCACTTCCTCAGGTTCCCATGTAAGCACAAGGGCCCCATTCCCTGGACCTGTGAGGTAGGGTGGATGGGAAAGGGGACCAGGGGGTTGGCGAACTGAGCTGGGTGTGCACAGAGGGAAGGAAAAGGGGACTGTTGTTGGGTGGCAGTCAGGACTGTTGTGGGGAGGGAAAGGGAACTGGCACTAGGAGCCAGGACAGCTGAAGACCTGGGTTCAACGTCAAGCTCTGCTACCTCTTGTGAGTCTTTGAGCAAATTGTTTAGTCTCTATATGCGTTAGGTCCCCAGCCATCTGCTACTCTGTAGTGGGAATAGAAGCACTGTCCTGCCTTAGAGGGCTGGGTGAGAATAAATGCATTAAGGACTGTGAGGTGCTCAAAATATGATAACGATGGGGGCCATAGCAATAGCTGATAAACAGATGTAGACTCTCCATGTCACAGTTCCTAGGGGTGGGGGGAGGAGGCAGGCTAGCCAGGGCTGCAGGGGATATTCTCTCCAGCAGCCCATAATTCACATACCCCTCACACTTAGGTCTAGAAATCCCCCTGGCTCCCACTCTCCCTTTCTTGTCATATCCCCTAGCCAAGTAATTCAGGGAATTTGGAAGTCCTGACTGCACCTAAACTGGGGTGTCTGAGCTTCAGGGCCAGGGGAGAGGAGAGCATGAGGGGATGGGAAAGCTCTATAGCATGTTAGGAAAGGAGCTTAAGATACAGATCTGTGCTGCTCTGTTATCTCTCTTCATTGCCAGGCAGCAGTTCCCTCTGCTTGCCATTCCAAAAGCAGTAACAGGAAAGCTGAGCTAAAGCTGTAGGGGGGCCTGACTCTTATCCTTTACTTAACAGCTGATGGTGCTTGAGGCAGGGTTTTCAGCCTCACTTCCCAGCCTCTGCACCTGAAGCCAGAAACTAAGTTGAGGGCACAGAAGCCCTCACCCCAACAGATTACATCTATTCTAGTCCTTAGCCTGCACATCTACAAGCCCCAGCAATCCCCCTGACTGGATCCCTTCCCTCCACCCTTCCTCCCTATAACGGTGCAGTTCTGAGACAATGGTAATCCCTTTGTGAATTGTACAGCCAGGTAGATTAGGGAACTTGGAAGCCCTCACTACAGCTGGAGTGGGCATTGCCCTACTTCCCCTCCCCCCTCCCCTTCACGGCTGGAGACAGCTTTTGTTTATTTCCTAGTTCATGACATTGCTAGCCCTTGCATAACATTTGTGATATTGAGGAATTTGCATTCTGGGGTGCCTTCTGCTAACTTGGAAGAATTCCTTTTACTGAAGCGGGTTGACATTTTATGAAATTTGATTTTGTTGTTGTTGTGGTGGTTGTGGTTGTTCCGTGAACTTCTATATGTGGGAAATGTAGTTGCTTTGATGATGTGGAATTGTGATCTGTTATGACACTCATTATTTCATTTGCAGGATCGTATTGTGAGGTTCAACAGGAAAGAGATTATTCATAATAAAGAATAAGGACAAGTGGACTGGGGCTTCAATAAGAGACGAGTTAGGCAATAAAAGGAAGTACACGTTAAGTGCTGAAAAAAGGAAGAAAAAAGTTAGCTGTTGAACAGACAATACAAAAGCAGTCCAGTTCACTGTCCAAATTCTTAAGCCAAACAAAAATGCTATGCTTTTTATTATGTGAGTTTACTTCCTATAGAGGGTTCCACAGTGGGCCTTTGCCTAGGGCCCTAGGAAACCTAAAGCTGCCTCTGAGTTTTCATGGGATAAAATCCCACTTTATCAAAGTGTCTGATGAAATGAGATTTTCTCCCATGAAAGCTCATGCAATTAATAAATTTGTTAATCTTTAAAAGTGCCACAAGACTCCTCGATGTCTAGCTTCATTACTGATTACTATAACTGCAAATCAAACATTGGGAAACAGCATTTAAAACAAGCAGAAATGTAGTATTATATCTTCAAATTCCAGGATGACATCTATTATTTCTATAATTCAGGTTATCTGGGGTGATCTTACCCTCGAATATATTTTCTCATGATCACAAATTCAGGTCTCACTTCCCTACTGCCTTAGGCTATATCTACACTTAGAATGTCAATTTGAATTACTGAATTTGAATTAACCAATTTGACCTAATAATGATTAATTCAAATTTAGTCAATTCAAATTCACATGGCCACACTAGAAACTCCAATTCATACTGGACTTGCCAATTCAAATTGGAAGAGGGGAACCATGGGAGGTGAGGCAACATGGCCCCCGGCAAGGCCATGTTGCCACCCCATCCCCTGCCAGGCTCCAGCCGCTGCAGCCCAGCATAGGGAAAAGCATCCCCTGCCAAGCTCTAGGCTTGGGGGATGCTTTCCCCTAGGCAGGGCTCAGAAGCCAAGAGCCTGGCAGCAGATTTTTTCCCCTGGCAGGGCTCCCTAGGGTCAGGACTCCCCCCCATACAGCACAGCAGGGAGGGGGAGAAAGGATTCATTCCCCCCCCCCCGACCCTGTCAGTGCACACCATGGAAAATCCTTTCTTCCCCACCCCTGCTGCGCTGTCAGTTCTGGGCTGGGGGAATCCCCTCACCCTGGTGCTGACAGCGCAGCAGGCCGGGGGAGAAGGGATCCCTGCACATGACAGGAGCTCCCCTGGCTGCCCGCTGGGCAGGGAACTCCACATGCAACAGTAGCTCCCCTGGCAGCGGGTGTGGCAGAGACCCCCACTTGCCACATCAACCCTGCTGGCTACACACCGGGCAGGGACCCCCAAACGCGGCAGGAGCCCCTTGTGACCCAGGCCTCATGTGATACTCTTCTGAATGTGCCAAAATCAGGGCAAGCTGCAAAACCATGGGCCAAACCCTCAAACTACTAATGAGTGGTACTTAAATCAGTCTCCCAGTCAGTAACAAAACATGCTTCCAATTCCCAACTCTGGCCATCACCAAGCATAGCAAAATAGAAATAGCCCCCTTTGTTGCACATCAGCTTTTCCGGTCCCCCCTACTCACTGGGTCTCTTAAAGAAATAGGTTCTCCTGACCCCAAAGGGCCAGCCACATCACTCAGAACAATATAGGCTTGGATCTTACTCAGATATGATGCTGCCAGCCAATCCTTTACTAACTACAACTAAAGGTTTAATATAAAAAGAAAACAAACAAAACATGTGAGATGTTAAAGGCTCAAAGTGAATCACATACATACAAAAGATTTAGAGCCCATAGAGAACAAGTCCTTGAACTATCTGTAATTTTTCAGATAGTCCAGATTCTCTAGTGTACACCCAGCAACTGCATGGGTCTTAGTCCTTTGTTCAGGCCCAGAAGGATAGTTCCAGAGAAGAGTGTTGATTGCAGGTTGCAGACTGAAGACTAAAGAGAGGATGGAAATGGGGCTCCAGCCTTTTATCATCTTTTGGCCCTCTCCATATTTCCAGGGGCCTTGCCAAATCAAAATGGAGTTGAGTCACATGGTCAGTGTGGTTGACTGGCCGGACAGGTTTTCTCCTAGGCCCACTTCAACTGGGAATTCCCTTGATGGGCCATCAGGAGGGTATTGGTTTTGTAGTCACCCAGTCTGGGAATGCCTTAAAATCAAATCACTTGGAACACACATGAAAACAAACAGATTTCTAATTTCTAATACAGGCATGATACCTACATATAAACCATATAATCATTGTTATGTGGTATATCATAAATGGATTACTGCAAATATGAAATATTAATTAAAAAGATAACCATAAACAGTCCCCTAGACCCAGACAGTATCACACTCTGTTGGCCATGTGCAGGGCAGCGACCCCTGGATGTGGCAGGACCTCCCCTGGCCATGCACTAGGAAGGGAACCCTGAACACAGCAGGAAGCCACGTGCAGGTTCCCTTCCCTGTGGGCACCCAGGGGACCTCCTGCCGTGCTCAGGGTTCCCTTCCCTGTGTGTGCCCAGGGGAGCTCCCGCCATGTGAAGGGGTCCCTGTCTGGCACATGGCCGGGAGTGCTCCTGCTGACCACAGGTTTCCCTTCCCCATGCGCCCAAGGGAGCTCCTACCATGGGCATGGTTCCCTACCCCGCACCCCGCCCAGCAGGCTCCTGCCATGGGTGGGGGTCCATGCCATGCACATGCCCAGGGGAGCTTATGCTGTGCACAGGGTTCCTCTCACCACGTGTAGCCAGGGCAGTTCCTACCACGCTTGGGGCTTCCCTGCATGCACCCAAGGGAGCTCCTACCACGTGCAGGGTTCCCTTCCCTGCATGCGCCCAAAGGGGCTCTTGCCATGCATAGGGTTCCTTTCTTCATGCTGGGCCAGGGCAGCTCAAGGGAGCTCATGCCGCATGCAGGGTTCCATGCCCTGTGTGAGGCCATGGGGGCCCCTACCACATGGAAGGGTCCTTTCCCCAGCCTGGGGAGCCTGGCGGGGATTCCTTCCCCCTTTGGCAAGCAGAGCTCTAGCCACCCGCAGAGGTCCCTGTCCCCAGCCAGGGGACAGGAACCCCAAAGTCCCCCCAGCCCGATTGGTCTGAGGGGTTGCAGGTACCTTTGGGGCTTCTGGCCCCAGGTACTAAAGGGATAGTCTTCCTTTCAGGGTGCCATGCACCCTGGGAAGAAAGTCAACCTATGTCAATTCAAACTCACTGTGAGTTTGAATTGACATGGCCACATTGCATCAATTCAAACTACTAGATTCAAATTGACCCAGACTTCAAAGTCAGATGAGGTTTGACCAATCTGAAGTCAGCTTTCATCATTGCGAACTAAGGAGTTCCTCAGTTCGAATTGAGGAAAGCAAGTGTGTCCATGCACTTAATTGAATTCAGATTGATTGTCATAGATTCAAATTCAATTCTAAGTCTAGACATACCCTTCACTCATTATTAAAATCTGTATAAAATTAGTGCAAATAGGTGTAAAATTCTACCAAGGCAGAGATGCTTTAGAAGATTTGATTCTGTTCTTGCTTCTTAACTTCTCCATGGAGCTTTATAAGAACATTCTGAACTTAACATGGAAAGCAATGAGATCAGTCAAAACCCAAAATGACTGAGTCTTTAGTTGCATAAGAATAGATTTATTCAAAATGTTAGGCATTTTGAAGAATTCTTTCCTTTTAGGTACTAACCCCAAAACTCTATGCTCCAAAATAGAATTCAGACCAACATTTTTAAACTCTATGATAAGTTATGCACCAAAATAAATGTCTGGAATTCAGTGGGAGTTGCACATATTCAGTCACTCTGGAAGTCAATGGGAGCTACCAAAACTCAATAGCTTTGAAAATCAGATTTATTCCAGTGTCTAAATATAGGCTTTTTCTGTGGCCATGTCTACCCTGATGGCAGAAAAGTTGCCACCATCAAATCAATCTTTTCTGATCTACTTAGTGGTCCATTAAGACAAGTTCATATGTAAATCAAATTAGTAGAACTACCCCCTGAAGAGGTGCAGGGCAGTGGAAACACTGAGTTGAAGGGGAATTAGGAAGGCAATGGGAGTTATGCAAACTACTCTGTGTAGCTTGCATAACTCCTGCCAATTGCCACCAATTTTCCTGGTGATGTAGACTATGCCTATAGATAAATTTAGGCATCCCAGTCTGAAAGGAGAGGTGTAGGCTGAAAAACAAGTTTGATATGGATGAATGATCATTGCCAGAGAAATTTCAACTTTTGGACTTTGTTCACTTGTTACTTCCTCACCCTTCAATCTTAATGCTAATTTTGTTTATAGTTAGTAGGAAAAGAGTGTGAGTTTGCTTTTATAACCTGATACTTTCCCATAAATTATGCACAAATTATTAATATTGGTTTGTTTCTCACTGCACAATGGGGGCCATTAAAAACTAGATGCCTGAAGTGGGATTCATAGAGGTATTTAGGTGCTGGACAACATTGATTTTAATAAGAATTGAAATGCCTAGAATACCCCCAGAATGCTACAAGGCTCATTGTTTATTTTGCTGGACTTGATTAACACAACTACACTTTTAGAATATGTTTGTCAATGGCAGCTTTACCACTAGAAATTGTTAGATTTACTTAGGCTTATGAAATATTTGCATTCTCAGGCTTTGTGTACATTACATATTTTGATATAATTATATTGTTCAGAGGTATGAAAAATCTACAACCCTGACGAACATCGTTATACTGATCTTAACCTCAAGGATTGTCAGCATTATGTTGGTGATACAGTGTCTCCCTCCAACATAGCTACAGCCTCTCAGATAGGTGGAGTTAGTAAGCTGAGAGGAAAGCTCTTTCCCCTTGACTTAAGGCATCTGCACCAAATATGCTACCACTGGTGCAGCTGAGCCAGTGTAAATTTGTAGTGTAAATCTATCCTTAGTATCGTACACAATACCATAAAAAGGGAAAGTGCAATACTGACTTTCTTTAAAGAAAGAAAAAGACTCTACTGTACAACTTAATTTCTTGTTTATCAAATATTTGAAGTTTGCTCATTGTTTTCACAGTTCTATGTATCAATGATGGAAAACATTTATTTAACTATCCATGCTTTCTGTAGGTTTAAGCTAAAATTTTATCATTACATTAATGGAGCTACTTGCCACGAATGACATATGTGCTTATCTAATTTGAATATTTGGGTTATTTGTGTCTTCTTGCAGATGACTCGAGTTAAATTAATGTTAAATACATTTATCCTGGATTAGAATTTAATCAAAGGCTCTCACCTTGAATATATTTTGCTTGATAAAGATTGTCGGAAATAACTTTTTTTTTTTTTTTTTTTTTTAAATACCAGGCTTCTGTTTGTAAACAGAACCATTTATTGGAAGCTTACGTTAAGATGTCTAAGACTCACATTACTGTAGTTGAGTTACATGAGGATAAATATGTCCGATTGCCTATTACTATTTTTCATTGTTTGCAGCAGCTCTCCATTATTGAACTGTGCCCACCACAAGAAGAGCTTCCACTTTTTGATCCAAAAAATCTGCGAGCAGTTAAATGGTATTCACTTACTGTTATTGGCATACGTGTTATTGGTGATCGTAAAATTATCCAGCTCTTTCAAAACAAACCAACATAAAGCAGCTACACTATCTGAACTGCCAATACTTGCAAGAATTAATTCAGTACGTGATATAAAGTGGGAGGGAAGACTGGGCATAATATCCTTAGTAAGAGTCTTTTAGCTAAGTTCTCACTAGGCTTATGGTGGACACATAATATGGACTATTTATAAGTAAAAAGAGCAACCACATGGACACACCAAGTTTCTTTCAAGACATCACTCCATCCACATTATTTCAACTTGAATAAAAGGACGTAAGGTTAAAATATTAACAAAATGTGTGCAGAAATAGTGGATGCACATATGAATCATTCAAACACCAAACTCCAGGCGGTTGCCATCTTGATTCTTCATTTCAAAGACTATAATGATAGGGATAGTGGCCACTCAGCACTGATCAGCATTAGAACTGAGATGCAGCTCCAGGGAATTTAAATTTGAAACAAGCCAAATGAGACTGCAAAAACCAAGAACAGAATACTGAATTGAAAAGCTAACAGAGTACATATGTATTGTAAATTATATGGGACATTGCTAAATAAAATACAATTTAGCAAACTGGACTAGTGAAATTAAAAGCTACTGAACCATAAAAGGAGAATTTCTACAGCCTATAAGACATAAAGGCAGCCTAATTTTATATATTTTCTGTTTCCTTGTGATTCCAAAACAATGGGATGCGATCTAAACAGAGTATGGGGTTTGGATTCCTTGGCACGTTACAAATATAGGGCACAATAAACTATTATGCTGCTTTGGTTTTCTGTTGGCATAAAACCACTAATTTAAAAACTCATTCTGGCATAAAGCTGTACTAACACTGTTGTGAATCTGGTTACTATTTTATATAGCAAATGTGAGTGCCACATGTTTTGTTTTTTAAACTTGTTTGTTTCAGGTCTGACTTGACTATTTACAATACTATTTTAAAAGATGTATTTTGTGCAGGATAGCTTGCAGCATCTTATAAAACTGAATGTATTAGTAGGCATATAGATATGTAAGTATGTGTCTTATCATCAAGCTAGTGTAAATATCTGTGGCTATATATGCATCTAACATTTTAGTTGAGACTTCCTAGTTTGAACTATAGAATCCCAATGTTAGCCTGAACTAGCCTCAGCTAGTTTGAACTAACCACAGCTTTTTAGCTCAAACTAGCTGTGTGCTCTAGTCAGGAGTGTTGCTGCCCCCAGGAAAGACCCAGGGCACAGGTGTGGGCCCTGTCCCCTATGGCCCTGATTCTCCATCAGGACCCGATCTGGCCTCGGGCTCCTGCCGCCACCTGCCTGGCCCTGGATCCCCAGGCCAGGAGAGGCTGGCACTGGCCAGGAGAGGCTGGCAGTGCCGCAGGCGGCCCAGCCTGAATTCCCAGCCAGGGACCGGGCTGGGAGCTACAGGCGCCGCCGTGGCCTGGAGAGGCAGGCCCCACAGTCAGCAGCTATGCCCCAGATCTCCAGCCTGGGATGGGGCTTGGAGATGCAGCGGCTTCCCTGGACACTCAGGCACTGGTGCTGGGACTCAGGGCACGTGCCCTGTGTGCCAGGCACCAGTGACACCCCTGGTTCTAATTTGAACTAAAACTTTAGTTTGAATTAGAATGTGCTGCTAATTTTAAGTTTGGGTCTTGCCCACTCTTAGTTTGAATGAACTAAGGTGGCAAGTCCAAACTAACCACCGGGTCTTACTATTTCAGACTAAGTTTTGCCTAGTCCAAACTAATCAATTTCTTAGTTAAGACTAGGCAAAGCCTAATGTGGCCAAGGGCTAGATTAGTCCAGACTAAGTTTGCTTAGTCCAGACTAATTTGGCAGAGTAGACATAGCCTGTGTCACTACATTTTTGTCCCTTCTTATAATACTAGTGTCTTATATCTAACACCAGCGTCAACTCTCTATCAAGGAGTAACACAAGCCTGGCAGGGCTGCAGATCATATTTCTGGTGAAGAAAAAGTCAGTGATATGGAGTGTGAGTATATTCAGGGCCAGGTTAGGCAAAGGCTTTAGGGACTACAGCTCTGACCTAAAGTGGAGGGGGCTATGTAGCCCGGAAAAAATCTGACCTGCCTCTCAGCAGCCAGGCTACCTGCCTGCCCAGACCCAGGCTGGCTGGTCTGCTTACCAGACCACCCAGGGCAGGACTACCTCCTCTCCCCCCCCCCCAACTCCACCATCCAGCAGCAGTGCTAATCTGCCCCTTCAAAAATAGGCTGCCCTGCAGTAGCATGGTTCCTGCCGAACAGCACTGACTACATCCCCTCCCCAAGTCTTGCAGTACTGGCTGGAGCCTTGGAGCCCCTGACCCCACCCCACCCCAGCACAGGTGTGGCAATAGGAGGTTCCAAAAAGATGGGCAGCCCAGTGCCCACCCCCCTTCTATTTGGCCCTGGGTATATTGCCTATTTATTTACACATATACACCAGTCCTGGAATACAAGCAGTTAAAAACAGCATACATGCAACCTTACCTTCAGATATCTGAGCCCATACAATGAAGACTGGTTCCCTATAAGTAATTCTGCATCAAGAACTGACACTAGCATCTTCTTGCTGCTTGCAACAGATTCCTCTACATGGAGTATAGCATAACGAAAAAGAAAAAAATGAGTCTTCCTTTGTCTTCCTCCTAGCCCCCTGACCCTTCCATGAGGCTGGGGTGAGGAAAGAGAGTAGCAGAGGGCTAGGCGACCCATGGCACTGCAGCAGGGAGTCTGTTCTGCCCCTGCCCGTGCTGGGTGTCTGCCCCCTAGCCAGAGCAGGGGCATGGGCAGGGGCTGCCACAGCCCTACCTGCGCCCTGCCCGCTAATTATTTTCTTTGCCCTCCACTGGACTCCTTCTAATTTGTCCACATCCTTCTGTAGTGGAGAGCCCAAAACTGGACACAGCATTCCAGATGGGCCTCACTAGTGCTGAATAGAGGGAAATAATCACATCCTTTGATCTGCTGGCAAGATTCCTACTGATACAGCCCAATATACCATTAGCCTTTTTGGCTACATGAGCACACTGTTGACTCATATCCAGCTTCCCATCCACCATAAGCCCAAGCTCTTTTCTACAGTCCTGCTGCTTAGCCGATCAGTCCCCAGCCTGCAGGAATGCATGGGGTTTTTCCGTCCTAAGTGGAGGACTTTGCACTTGTCTTTGTTTAACCTCATGAAATCCTTTTTGGCCTACTGATCCAATTTGTCTAGGTCTCCCTGAATCCTGTCCCTGCCCTCCAGCGTGTCCACCATTCCCCCCAGCTTGGTATCATCCACAAACTTACTGGGAATGTCCACACATCTTTTTTTATTTCAAAATAACACTGGTTATCTTGAAATAAAAAAGATTAGATCCACGTGATTTTTTCTTATTTTGAAATGACGGACTTCATTGTTTTGAAATACGAGCCATCATTTTGAAATGGCATAAAAACAACTCATTTTGAAACGGCAGTTATTTTGAAATTTGTTGCTTTGAAATAACGTCGTTTGGACAAGTTATTTTGAAATAACTGTCCTTTCGAAGTAACGTGTCTGACCTTCCTCGACAGGGTGCGGAGGGGAGGTACAGGGGGGAGGCAGGTGCTGGGCTTGGCCACCACTTCCCGTTGCCCGCTGGGGCACCCAGCTCCCTCTGCCCACACCCCCACTCGCTCCCCCCCCCAGGGCTGGGCATATGGCGCCCTGGTGGAGTAGGGGGTGCGGGTGTGAGCCAGCGGGGGGGGTAAAAGCAGCACCCGCGGCTTGTGTGGGGCCAGCAGCTCCCCCCAAGCCCAGGCAGGGGGCAGAACCAGTGCCAGTGGCTGGCACGGGGCTGGCAGCACCCTCTGAGCCCAGGCAGGGTGCAGAGAGGGCTGCCACAGCCCCTCCCTCCCAGGCAGCAAGCACCTAATTTGGGCGGGGCGGGGGGGGCAGAGCTAGCCCTTGCCCCTCTCCCCGGTCCCCCAACCCCTGGCAGCCTGCAAGTGGACGGGGGATTACCAGTTCCCCAAGCCGCTAGCAGGGTATGCAGCCTGTGGTCAATTTCACCACTCTGAAATTGACCACATTCTGCAGAGCCTTAGAGGGCCTGGGGAACCGGCACCCCCCCTCCTGCTGCTTGCAAGCACCCAGGGGTGCCCCAACGGGCATCTCTCATGGCTGCTTGCAGGAGGCCAGGGGCTGGGGGCTGGGGGTGCCCCAGCTCCAGCGGCAGCTGGGGGGGCAGTGGGTGCAAGCGCCCACCCTGCCTGCCGGCTGGGCTCAAGGCATGCTGCCCCAGTGGGGGCCACCATTGCCAGCTTTGCCCACCGATCCTGGGTGGCAGGCAAATCTGGCACTGGTGGCCCCCGCCAGGGCAGCATGCACCGAGCCTAGCAGGCAGGCAAAGCAGGCACCTGCACCCGTTGCTCCTCGAGCTGCTGCTGGAGCCTGGGTGGTGGGGCAGAGCAAGGGGACGCTGCTCCTGCCCACCCAGCAGCCACCCCTCAGCTGCCCCAAACTGGGGCAGCAGGGAGAGCTGGGCGCTGTGACTCCCCCCCTGCCCGGCTTCAGGGAAGCCACAGCGGTGGGGAGAGTTGGGCGCCAGGCACTCCCGGCCCCAGGGCAGCCTGGGTTGTGGGGAGAGCCAGGCACCACGGTTCCCCCCCACCTGGCTTCAGGGCAGCCCTGGCGGCTGGCATAGCCTCCCTGCCCAGGGTGCCCCGCACTCCCTCCCCCCACAATGACCCCACAGCAGCATGGGATGCAGGGCAGGGATAACCCTGCGCCTGGCTTTCCAGGTGAGAGCCAGGCAGAAGATTGGTCGGCAACATGGCCCTGCCAGGGGGCCATGTTGCCACACCTCCCATGCTGCTCCTCTCCTGAATCAAAATAGCATGTCCATACACAGGCCATACTATTTTGATTTGAGGGTGTCCCTTATTTTGAAAAAAATAAATTAAAATAAGTCATTTTGAAATAAGGCTTTTGAATTCTACTCATACAACCCATACTTCCTTAAATTTCTGATGAGAATGCTGCGGGAAACTGTACTTTTTCCTCCTCCATCACTTCCAACTGATGCATCCCCTAATAATAGGAAAAATTAATATTGTTAGTCCCTAAATGTATGACTTTGCATTTTCCATCAAAAATGTCATGTTATTCAATCCTTGATGCTCGACCACTGTACATGCATCACTTTGATCCATTCCTCATTCTTCTTGTTTTTTCCCTTACCTTCCTTGCACAATGGCATTGGCATAGGTGCATTGTTTTAGTGTTCAGTGTAATATTCATTTAGTGTTTCATGTATTATTCATTGTAATTTAAATTTTATTGACCCAAATTATTTTATTTAATTATATTACCAAATATATGTAAGTAACCTTTTATTGTTCATTTTGTATTCATCAGGTTTTCCTGTAGTAGTTAATATTTGGTGGTGTCCAATATGATCTAGGTATATGATAATTTCATATTTGCTTTTGGTACTTTTTTTGGCAGTGTTATTTCATTGTATCTCTGAATACAGCATATACTGTGTTCATATCATTTTCTCACTTTCTCAGTGTGAATTATTCTGTAGTATTTTGGTACAGTATGTAAAATCATCCTTCCAATAAGAATGAATTTCTACAGTAGTGAAACAATATTAATAGAAATGTAACTGAATTGTATTTATAATAATGCATACTTAAAATGTCTCAATAGATGGTGATGGTTGTTTTCAATATGACCTTAATTACTATGCCTCCTGACCTTTACACCCAGTCCCAATCATGGCCAAACTAAGTCATATTTTCCAATGTGCATCCCATGATCTGCAACAACCAGAGCTGGGCACCCCTCAGTCTGCTTCACATACTAGATTTATAGAACTATTAATCTCAACAATTCATATTAATTAAAAATAACAAAATTAAAATTTATAGATATTCTCTCCGATCCTCAATCAGCATCAACAACTAAAAAAGTGCACTCACTGGTTTTATCAGCTGTTCTTCTGCTCCTCCAATGCAAAAAGAGAATGTGGTCTGGAACAAAAGATACTATTTTATTGTAACAAATGTAATGGTTTTTTATTAACTGAAGCTGCTGGAAATGGATTCCTTGTCATTCTGTTTGACTCACAAGATCACTAAAACAGTCAACAAAGGCAGGGCCATCCTTAAGGGGGGGCAGGAGGGGCAACTGCCCTGGGCCCTGCACTTTGGGGGGCCTCACACTTTTGGGGGATTCCATGCAGCTGGTTGGAGTAAGGAAGCTGGGAGCTTTTTCAAGCTGTGGGACTAGGGAGCAGCTCCAGCTAGTCAAGTAAGAGGAAAGGGAATTCAGACAGGCAGCGTTTGTTTACAGTAACTCTTAAGTAGCCACTTTCCCACAATTGCTCCCTAAGGGGAAGAGAAGGGCAAGTGCTGAGATAAAACTTATGGAGCCAGCCTCAGTCAAGCAAATGGGGACAAAGTCAGGAGAATATCACATCCCCAACCTTTACAAAACAGGACCTTCTCTTTGAATTTACATAAGTATTTCCAGAAAGTGTTCTCAGATATTAAAGAACTTTTTTTCCTTCTACATTTAACAAGACTTTTCAGTCTTCAGGGATGTCTTTTTGAGCAAACTTCTCTGTGAAGATAATGATCTTCTACCTGAGAGAGAAGACCCCAGGCTAGTGCTCATATGGAAATACTGGGTTTTTAGGGTTAATGGCCATCAATCAACACACTAAAGAAGTTTTTTGTCCTTCCTTCTGCACTGTAAATAAGCCCCATTGTCATTGATTGCAGTCAGAGCACCAGTCCCAAAGCATGGCAAAGAGGAGAGCAAATGTGGCCATGTGGGTCTAGTTTAGTGAAACAAACAAGGGATGCTGTGGCACTTTTAAAGACTAACAAATAAATACATTTTTTAGCTTTTAAAAGTGCCACACGACTCCTTGTTTGTTTTACATCAGGATATCTGAGAGGATGCCAAAGGTCCCTTGTTTATTCCTCTCATCCTCAAACAGTATCTGCGTTTCATTACTTAGATCACTTGCAAAGCAATGAGGAATGTATGAATACATATATTAAAATAAGATGGAAAAGGAGAGAGTCAGGCAGCATAAAGGAAATAACATACATTAGACAATTGGAATCCAGTGCTTTATGGTGAGAGAGGACTTGAACTTATTTCTTATCACCCAAAAATAGCTTCCCTGTTTCTGAATTTTCAACTTAACAAAAACTTCATCTAAGAAAAATTATTAAACTTGTAAAATTGTGTGCCCATCTTGAACAGAAAACCAGAACCACAAAGAAGAGTACCTCCAGATGCTCCTGTCCACTTGGCTGTGAGGTTGATGAAACATCACCATGACACATTCAGTATTGCCTACCCTAAACATCAAAAATAGTCACAAGTCTGGCTCAAATATATCATTAAAACTCACTTAAAAATAAGGGGTGTGTTCACACAGCACTCATTTCGAAACAACAGAGGTTGTTTTGAAATAAGAATTCTGCTGTTCACATGATGCACAGTTCTTTTGAAACAATGGGAAGCCATTGTTTTGAAACAACTGTGTTGTTTCGAAACAAGTTAAACCCCATTTGGGGGTGAAACAACCTTGTTTCGAAACCCTTGTTTTGAAACAATGCGTGTGAACATGTTGTTTCGGAGCAAGGTGTTCCAAAACAACATTTCAAGGGATGCCCCCTCAACACCCTGGCCAGGGAGCCCTCAGCACCCTGGGGTGCTGAGGGGTGTCCCTTGGCCAGCGCCTGCAGAGAGGGGCTGCAGGCACTCATGGAGTTCAGCGCAGCCCAGTGCTGCTCCCCACCGGCTTAAAGCCCGGGCTGCCCCCAAACCCTCTGCACCCGGTGGTTTGGGGGCAGCCAGGGCTTTAAGCCGGCGGGGAGCAGCCCTGGGCTGCGCTGAAGCCCACGGCTGCCTGCAGCCCCCCTTTGCAGGCACCCGCGTGGTTCAGTGCTGGGCTGCACTGAAGCCCGCCGGTGCCTGCAGCCCCCTCCGGAAGCGAAATAGCAGGTTCACAGTGTGAACCTGCTATTTCGTTTCCCGCCTTTTCCCTTATTTTGAAATAACTTTTTGTTAATCCGGACTAAGTTATTTCAAAATAAGGCATTATTTCGATACAAGTTTGTTTCGACACAACTTGTATCGAAATAATCCCTGTGTGTGAACACAGCCAAAGATTAAAGAAATAATAAATGAGGGGGAGCTATTTTCTCTGACTTCTGGGTTTTGAGCCTTTAGGATAAAGTCAGGTCATGTTTTTCTGCTTGTCTCTGCAACTTTTTAGCTTGAGGACTAGAAATGTATGATTTTATTAAAGAAAAATTATGACACTGCCCAGTGTTCCCTCTAAGCTGATGATGCAGCTGAACAAGTTATGGGTGCACAAGTTATTGGGGAGCCAGTGGGCAGCAGGGAAGAAGCCCATTGGGGCCTGGAAAACCAGCAGGGAACTTGCTCAGCTGCATCATCAGCTTAGAGCAGTGGTTCCCAACCTTTCTCAGGCTGGGGACCCCCTGCTGATTATGTAATCTGGCCTGCATGGACAAACTTTGGCCCGCACCAGTGGGAGAGCTTGTGAGCAGCGCTGCCACCACCATTCTGTGCACCACCAGGGAGCTGAGCTGCGGCAGCTGTGGTCCCCTGCTCTTGCCCCTGCTGGGGAGCTGCTGTGGCTCCATTCCCCTGCCAGGAGACAGCCACAGAAGGGGAAAGGCAGGCCTGGCAGGGAGCATCAGGGCTGTAGCTGGATTCCGGCCCCAGGTACGGAGAGGCTCTGCAGACCCCCTGCAAAGTGTCTGCAGACCTCTGGGGGTCCCCAGACTACAGGTTGGGAACCACTGGCTTAGAGGGAATATTTCATTGCTAAGTTTAAAATGATAGAATCATAGAATCATAGGGCTGGAAGGGACCTCATAGGTCATCTAGTCCAACCCCCTGCCAGAAGCAGGACCACTCCCACTAAACCATCCCAGTCATGGTTTTGTCCAGCCGGGCCTTAAACACCTCCAAAGATAGAGACTCCAACACCTCCCTTGGCAGCTTATTCCAAGGCTTCACCACTCGCCTAGTAAAAAAGTTTTTTTCTAATATCCAGCCTCGACCTCCCTAACCACAATTTGAGACCATTGGTCCCTGTTCTGTCCTCTGTTATTACCGAGAACAGTCGAGCTCCATCTTCCTTAGAGCATCCCTTCAAGTAGTTGAAGGTTGCTATCAAATCCCCTCTCAATCTTCTCTTCTGCAGACTAAATAAGCCTAATGCTTTCAGTCTTTCCTCATAGGGCTTGTGCTCCAGCCCGTTAATCACTTTGGTTGCCCTCCTCTGAACTCTCTCTAGCATGTCCCTGTCCTTTTTGTAGTGGGGAGACCAAAATTGAACACAATATTCTAGATGTGGCCTTACCAGTGCAGAATAGAGGGGAATGATCACATCCCTTGATCTGCTGGTAATACTTCTTTTGATGCAGCCCAGTATGCCATTGGCCTTTTTGGCAGCAAGAGCACACTACTGACTCATATCTAGCTTCCCATCCACCATGACCCCCAGGTCCTTTTCTATAATGCTGCTACTTAGCTGAATGTTTCCCAGCCTGTAGCGGTGCATGGATTTTTTTCCGTCCCACTTGCAGGATTTTACACTTGTCCTTATTGAACCTCATAAGATTTCTATTGGCCCACTGTTCCAATTTATCTAGGTCTCCCTGAATCCTGTCCTTGCCCTCCAAAGTGTCTACTGGTCCCCCCAGCTTGGTGTCATCCGCAAACTTACTGAGAATGCAGTCTATTCCATCATCCAGATCATTGATGAAAATGTTGAACAGAACCGGCCCCAGGACCGACCGCTGGGACACACGACTCGTTACTGGTTGCCAACCAGACATGGAGGCATTGATTCCTACACACTGAAACTGTTGATCTAACCAGTTCTCTGTCCACCTTACAGTCCACACATCCAACCCAAACTTCCTTAACTTGCTGACGAGAATGCTGTGGGAAACCATATCAAAAGTCTTGCTAAAGTCAAGGTATATCACATCAACAGTTCTTCCTGCATCCACAAATCCAGTCATCTCATCATAGAAGGCAATGAGGTTGGTCAGGCATGATTTACCCTTGGTGAATCCATGCTGACTGTTCTAGATCACTTTATTTTCCTCTAAGTGTTTGAGGATGGATTCTTTGAAAATCTGCTCCATAATTTTTCCAGGGATTGAGGTGAGGCTGACTGATGCTAAAATAGGACAAGAATAAATTAAGAATTATTTTGTAAACTCAGGTATTATCAAATTAGCAGAGACTGATGAAATACATCCTTGCATACTTAAGGTACTGGCTGAAGAGGTTTCTTAGCTATTAATGATTATCTTTGAGAATCCATAGCTGTTTGGAGAGACACCTGAAAAATGAAAAACAACAGATATAGTACCTATCTACAAAAAGTAGTAGCTGACTTTGGGGTACCTGCCTGGGTCTGTCAACCTGTTTCTATCATGGATTCTTAAAACTACAGTACCCAGCTGTGGAAGTGAAGAAACAGACTGGCAGAGCCAGGTGCATACCCCAAAGTCAACTATTACAGGAGAAGCCCAGAAAGAAAACAACAGAACACCTCAAGTCATCACTTACAACTCTCAAGTCACACCTCTATAACACATCCTGAGGGATCTACATCCTATTCTACAAGATGATCCCTCACTCTCTCAAGCCTTGAGTGACAGACCTCTCCTCTCTTAGAGACAGCCCCCAAGCTTAAGCAGATATTCACCAGCAACTACAGACCAACCAGAACCATTAAGTCAGGCACATATTCCTGCAACAAACCACACTGCCAACTTTGTCCATATATCTGCCCAAAAGACATTGTTACAGGACCTAATAAACCCAGCTATGCCATCAAAGGCTTATTCACCTGCTCATCCACTAATGTGATTTATGCTATCATGTGCAAGAAATGCCCTTCTTCCTTACACATTGGACAAACAGGACAGTCTCTGAGCAAAAGAACTAAAGGCACAAAACTGACATCAGAAACCACAACAAACTTAAACCAGTGAATCAGCATTTCCATCTTTGTGCTCACTCCATTAACAATTTTTTAGTTGCTGTGCTCACACAAATGAATACTAAATCAAGGCTTCAAGGAGAACCTAGGGAAATTGAATTCATGTGCAAATTTGGTTGCATTGCTTCAGGGCTTAATTAGGACATTGGGTTTCCCCTGCATTATAACAGGTGTTTTGACCTCATCTTCCTCTGTATGCTGTTTCCCAGTGTTTGACTCTTAACAGCTATTTTGATTAGCTGTTACAGTGTGACCTGTTCCCACCACTTACACTCCTTTACATTTATTTCCCCCCATTCTGTAATTTCCCTCATCTTCAAAGCATCTGATGAAGTGGGATTTTTCTCCCATGAAAGCTCATGCAATAAATAAATTTGTTAGTCTTTAAGTGCCACAAAACTCCTTGTTTGTTTTGGTGAAAGAAAGGAGATTTCAAGTTTAGACAAAGGTCTTCTTCAGGTCTGGGAAAGGCATTCCCATTGGCACAGCTAAATCCCAGGTGGAACCAATTGTTTGACATAAGTAGATAACAAATTTCAAAGGATCCTTTAAAGTGATGTGGCCTGTTAATGCCCCTCTTGTCATATGAGGGAAAGAAACAGTGAGGGAATAAGTGGGTTGTTACAGATTTTTTTAACTGAACCTTAAATCCAGTGTCTATCCATCTCTGATTTTTAGTGTGTAGTAAATGTATGAATTTAAGTTGTCAGGATCATCTTCTGAAGTTATGATGCAGATTTCCTTTGAAAATAACTACTAAGAGGTCAGATGTGAAGTGACTGTTTTGTAAAATTATTCACCTACAGGTGATGTGTTTTTGTCTTTTATGACTTTCCTGAGGGAGTTCATTTGAAAATGATGTAACTGTCTTGTTTCACCATAAAGTTGTTATTGAGTCTCTAGTGAACTGGATAAGAAGCATCATATGTTGTGTTTGGTATGTGTAAGACCCATTGATCTTGAAAGGTATGTTTTGGGACATGTTGATAATCATACTGGTGGAGAGATGTTTGTAGGTTTTACATCTGTTCTGGCAGTCTGGTGCTGCTTTGAGCTGGTGTATACTAGTCTGTAAGGAGTTTGTGCCTGATGTTGATTTTTTGTTCAACATCTTCATTAATGATCTGGATGTCAGGTTTAGCTTTTTCGAAAAAGCATGCCGGTATCTTGAAATACAATGCCAATGCTAAACCTGGTTACATTTAGCAAAAAATCTTTTTTGGAAGCGGCAAAGGCATTTTCAGAAAATCCTGCCTATCTCTTCCATTGGCTTTCTTTTTTTCAAAAAAGAAAGTCCAGTGTAGACTTTCACTTTCAGAAAAGAAAAAAAGTCATGATATTTTGGTACAAGGAGCCAGTCCCCAGACCATTCCCCCAAACTAGCATTTTTAAAAAAAAAGTTATTTTGAGATAATTATTTCTAATATATTTTGAAATATTTTTTAAAAAAGTTTTGTTTGTTTGTTTTAATGCTCTGCAATGTAGACATAGCCAGTAAGTTTGTGGATAACACCAAGCTGGGGGTAATGTTATATATGCTGTAGGGTAGAGACAGGATTCAGGGAGACCTAAACAAATTGGAGCCTTGTGCCTAATGGAATCTCAAGAGGTTCAACAAGAAGAGGTGCAAAGTCCTGCAATTAGGATGGAAAAATCCCATGTACTTCTGCTGGCTGGAGACTGACTGACTAAGAGCAGCTCTGTAGAAAAGGACCTGGGGGTTCTGGTGGATGGGAAGCTGGATATGAGTCAACAGTGTGCCCATGTTGCCAAAAAGGCCAATG
>ML681993.1:42279166-42328314 GCA_007922195.1 Podocnemis expansa | reverse complement strand
TTGGGTCCTGTCTAGTGTGGTAGACCCCTGCTTCAATGGATCTGGTGTCAGTGTCTGTTCTTGTGCTGCTATGATCAGTGCCTCAGTGCTGTCTTTTAGTCCAGCCTTTTCCAGCCACTGGTAGGATTTCCCAATGTCAGCCACCTCAGCTGTCTGTCGATGGTACATCCCATGCAGGGTCTTGTCTTGCCATGGCACTTCTGCTTGATCTTCCTCCCATGTCTGCTACTGCCTCAGGCATTCTCTCAGCAGCTCATCTTTGGGTGCCATCTTACTGATGTACTCCTGGATGCTCTGGGTTTCATCCAGGACAGTGGCTTTGACACTCACCAAACCCCGCCCGCCTTCTTTCCGGCTGGTGTACAGTCTCTGGGTGTTGGACTTGGGGTGGAAACCTCCGTAGATTGTGAGGAGCTTCCGGGTCTTCACATCGGCAGCCTCCATGTCCTCCTTTGGCCAGCTCACTATACCGGCAGGGTATCTGATGACTGGCAGGGCATACCTGTTGATGGCGTGGATCTTGTTCTTCCCATTGAGCTGGCTCTTCAGGACCTGTCTTATCCTTTGGTGGTACTTGGATGTGGCTGTTTTCCTTGCCTCCTCATCGTGGTTCCCATGTGACTGTGGGATGCCAAGGTACTTGTAGCTGGTCTGTAGGTCTGCTATGTGGCCTACTAGTAGTTCCACCCCATCAGTCTTGACTACCTTCCCTCTCTTTACTACCATCCGGCCACACTTCTCCAGTCCGAATGACATCCCAATATCCTCACTGTAGATCCGTGTCAGGTGGATTAGCGAGTTGATGTCTCGTTCATTCTTAGCATACAGCTTGATGTCATACATGTAGAGGAGTTGGCTGATGGTAGTTCCACTCTTGAACTTGTATCGGTATCCAGTCCCTGTGATTATCTGGCTGAGGGGGTTCAAGCCAATGCAGAACAGCAGCGGGGACAGCGCATCACCTTGGTATATGCCACACTTGATGGTCACTTGTGCAAGCTGTCTTGAGTTGACTTCCAGTGTTGTCTTCCACAGTCCCATTGAGTTCTTGAGGAAGGTCCTTGGTGTCCTGTTGACTTTGTATAGCGCCAGACATTCACAGATCCATGTGTGCGTCATTGAGTCATAGGCTTTCCTGTAGTCAATCAAGGCTGTGCTCAGATTGCTCTGTCTACACCTTGAGTCTTGGGTGACTGCTCTATCTATGAGCAACTGGTGTTTTGAGCCTCTGGTGTTGTTCCCAATGCCCTTCTGAGCTGTGCTCAGGTACTGGCCCATGTGGTCCTGTAGCTTGGCGGCTATGATGCCTGATAGGACTTTCCATGTTGTGGGGAGGCAGGTTATTGGCTGGTAGTTGGATGGTGCTGTTCCCTTGTGGGGGTCTTTCATGATCAGCACTGTCCTTCCTTGTGTCAGCCAGTCTGGGTGGGAGCCTGCTGCTAGCAGCTGGTTCATCTGTGCTGCTAGGCATTCATGCACTGCTGTTAGTTTCTTTAGCCAGTGTTACGTGTTAGCTCTGTGTTCTTGAGGAATCAGAGCATAGTATCCAGCCTGTGCCTCCCTCCCCCCACACATTCCCCAACCTCTGCTTGAACTGAAAACCAGAAACAGTAGGAAATGGGAGCCATCCTCATCTACCCATATCCAAAAGCCATCAGCACAGTAAATGGAGCTTCATTTGCATTGACTATGGAGAGCCAGGCTCCGAAGCAGGCGCCGCACTGAACACTGGGATTGAAGAAGCAGGGAAGCATTGCCTGATGGGGAATCTCACACCAAAATGAACAAACTCAGCAATTATCAGACCATTCTAGTCACAGACATGATAACTGATACCCAAAATACTGAGTCTGCCTGACTGTATTGTGAGCATCTCTGAACCATTACACCCAGTCAGGAATGTGTATTGGCCACGTAAACAAGTCCTTATAAAAAAACCTTTACCCACATCCAACAGTAGTGCAGTGGTGTAGTGTGTGTCCTGTGCAAGTCCTGACTGGATCCTTTCTGAATCCTGTGTGAATCTGGATTGAGTCCTGACTCCTGATGCTTGGATTTAAAGCTGTATCATTTCCACTGGGATTTCACTTTTCTTCCTTGCTGATTGTTGTCGGAGCTTTGTTTCCATCCAGCCTCTGACCCTGATCTGCACAACCTGGAAACCTTTCTGCTACACAGAGTGGTGAGCCCCCCCCCCCCAACTTCTCTCTCTCTCTCCTCCCCCCCAACCTCTCTCCCTTTGTGTTAAGTATGACTCTCTCTCTCTCTCTCTCTCTCTCTCTCTCTCTCTAGGCCTGATACAGTAGAATCTAGGTAATATTATAGCTGGGTGTTCTTCTTTCCGTGTATGTTTATTAGTGCTGTAACTGGGTATTTTGGGGTATTCTTCTCTCCTTTGTAATTAGTAGTAGTAGTACAAGTTTTAGATACCTAGCAATAAAATGCCTTTTGTTATTAAGCCAGTTTCCAGACTCTTTTAAGACATCATTCCCTCTCCTTTGTGGTCTTGGTTTCTTTATATCACTTTGCAGCAACACTTCTATTACCTAGCCAAAGATCCCTGTAATGCCCACAACCTTGTAAGGTTTGCTTATTGATAGGGATAGTAGCCTGATTGACTCCAGGGGCATAAAGGGGTGACAGCTGACAAGTGCTGTTTTGACCCAGCCTGATTGAGTCCAGGGGCATATAAGGGTAGCAGCTGAGAAGTGCTGTGTGATCCAGCCTGCTCAAGATCCATAATCAAGCCTAGTTTGGTGCGGTACAGGGGCACATAAGGGTAGCAGCAGAGAAGTGCTGTGTGACCCATCCTACTGAGTTCAGGGACACATAAGGGGTCAGCTGAGAGTGCTGATAGACCTGGTCTGCTCAGACGCACCTATATAGAAATACAAGTGGCACAAGCAGCACACTAATAGAATTACCATCCTCCCCATAGAGAAAGCAACCCTAATAAATGAGCATACCCCGAGTTGGTGGGCAAAGTTGGTAACATCAGTAGGTGTGGATCATGTCCAGGCCAGGTGCTGGCCAGCTCTTCATGTTCTTGACCCGCTGTTGGATGTCTGCTACTGTGATGGTGACTGTTTCCTGTTCTGGGAGATTGCTGTGGTCTGTTCTCAGGTCTTGCAGCCACTTTGCACTGATGTTATGAGTCTTCTCCTTCTCCCATATGTTCTTCCAGTACTGTTCAGTTTCTGCTGTTGGTGGCTCTGCTGTTATTGTGTTGTTGCACTGCAGTTGGGAGTACACCTTGGATGGTTCTTTGGAGAAGAGGGCATTTATCTTTTTGGTCTCTGCTTCTCTAGTGTATCTCCTTAGCCTGGTAGCCAGCGCTGTGAGCCTTTGTTTAGCAGTCTTTAGGGCTTCAGATGGAGTCAGGCCCTTGTATTTTTTCAGTAGCCGAGTCTCATCCTTAATCTGTACACCCTTCTGTAGTTCCACCAGCCGGCTAACTTCTCTCGGTTTTGCCTTGATCTTATCCTCCAACCTCATTTTCCAGGGGGATATGTACTGCTGTTCTTTTTGATTATGTAGCCAAGCATCACCAGGATTACATAGGCTGTAGCATATACCAGTTCATTGGTTTCAGTGATGGTAGGAATTGTCATTAGGGCTCTATTGGCATCTTCTAGCATACTATCAGATGGTACTTCTCCAATGAGCCTTGGTAATCTGTTTTGAGGGTTGACTGTAGCTAGTTTATCCATGATCTTATGCCTCATATCAGCTGCTGTGTTCTGTAATGGAGGGGATGACAGTGAAGTTCCAGCTTCAGGTGTTGGCTGCACATCTAGTTGTTCTTCTGGGTCTTCTTCCTGAGTCCGGGATGTAACGTGGAGTTGGTCTATCTCCACTTTTGAGAGCAGCTTCTTCTTTACTATGTTGAAGCTTTGGATAACTAGTTGTTTCTCAGTTAAGGTGGATGTAAGTCTTTTGTCCATCCATAGTTCCCTCATACATCCTTTCTCCTTAGGTCTACTCTTGTATTAGCATTCCCTCAATTCCAGGTTCTCTTGTCTCATCCATGCATGGTTTGTTCCAGTAGCCCACTTATTGTCAATTGTCCTGATTCCCCAACAGCCAGCATGGACGTTGTTAATCCGGGCTAAGTCTGAGCCAGCATGGCTCTCCTAGTTCATGTCACTCTTATATTCAAGGCAGGCAAGTGAGGCATTAGGGGGTCTTTTGCCTAAGGACCCCTACTGGGAAGGTAGACAGGTACCCACCAGGATTTGAACCCCGGTCTCCCGTATCAAAGGGCATCGCTCTGAACTACTATGGCGCTCTTAACCACTATGCTATTGAGTCATATTTTCAAATCCCTCTTTGTGCTTTCATAGATGACTGTGCAAACTAACAAGACTACTACAGCTATTAATTTTCCTTTCGTCATGTAGAAATCCCTGGAACTGATAATGAACAGAAATAGATCAGAAAAGTTTCTGTAATGAAACAGCACCACAACTTTTTTGACATTTCCAATCATTTACCACACAACAAATGAAAATGTACTAGAATAGAAATAACTAAGATAAAGCATACTATCTTCTGTGTCATTTAAATATTGGCTTGTAGAAAATTTCACTCTTTAGAAAAGGTTACCCATTCATCTCTAACACCATTTAGCATTCTTACTGGAGCTGAGAACTAGGGGAGTCTTATACATTTATTTCTAAATTTTAGTTTATTTGGGTGATGTCTTTTGTTTTCAGTGGGATCACAGCCTCAATCATCATTTGGCAGCTGGTTTCTTTCAAGGGATTTTTACTTAAAATATATTTTTTTAAAAATTATAATTTTACTGCTCAGTGAACCTTGGAATAACAACATTTTAGCACCTATCCACCATGGCAGATGGCAAACTAATGAGGCCTGCTGTAGCTGCATACAGATATGTTCCGTTCACAGCACTTTGGTATTCTAAAGGGAGGTCAGAGAGTATCTTTTATTTATTTTCTTTATTGTATTTGATCCTTGAAAATCATAAAAGAGATTTAAGAAAACACTTTTTCCACCTTTTAATTAGACTTATGAGGATTTTTGGATGTGATTGAGGTGAAAAATACACATTCACACTCCAAAATGAGGTCTAATCTACCTTTTTTAACAGCAAAGAGTATTATTTCTAGATATTTCACTGCATTCTAGTTAAATTCCTCCTAAAAAAAAAAAAATCAAAACTGATTTTCCTCTGTATATCTTTTAGCTACTTCAGTGAATTCTATTTTTTTTTTTTAGCTTTCAGCTATTAGGGGTAATTAACATTCTACATGGTTTCTACTCCAGGTTAGCAATGCATATTTTTCTGCAATTTTATATGTTTCTATAATACTGATGTTGGACAGTTTTCATTGATTCTAGTGAAAAAGACAGCATAGTATACTTTCATAATCAGTAATGCAATGATGCTAAATCAGAACTTTATTTCATCAAATAACATGAAAGTTAGCTTTCATTCCAGTACCAATTCAGTACTTCACTGATCTACAATGATATCTTGTATGATCATGTGTCAATATTATATAAGCATGATTATTACTGAGAACATCGTGTGGGATAAGTGTGAGTTTTAAAGTAATTAATTTAAAAAAGGCAATCTGAAGCTCAACTTCAGATGTACTTCAAAGTTCTCATTTTCAGCCCTTTTGGAAGAATTATTTTTTTTTTATCTTTGGCTTACAAGATACACACTGTGTTGTTGGACAAAAGAAGTTATTAACTGCATATCCCCAGCTGCTTGAAAGAATTCTTACAATATTTTGCACTGTTTAACATTTTAATAAAAATGAAAGACTTATTAAAACTGATTTATTTTATATAAATTCTTATGTTCTGATTCTCCTTTTCAGTATGAGACCATTCCACACCAGACTAAGCCCACTGTCTTTATTGCAGATACTGCTAATTTACATTAATGTGAACATACTGTCAAACCTTTGAAGTAAAGCTTCAAAACCCGGTTTTAACTTAACTTTCTTCTAATTTAGAACTTCTCAATAATATAAAGGTATAACAATGGAAGATTAAACATATCTGTTTTGTCCAAAAAGCAAGATTTGACCATTATAGTACTTCTGCTTTTCTCGGTAGCCCCATGGCTGTCTTCTTCACCTTTCAGAGAAATAGATTGCTCTGAAATTACCTGTCTGAATGGTTTTGTGATGACTTAAGAAGAAAAACAGTCAGTGAGAGTAAAAGAATGTCACAAGAGCTTTCTTCTGTGCTCACTCTTTGGCTATCATCTTAAAATCCATATTTTTACCCTTACCTTTTCTGTCACCCATTGACTTTAGTGGAAAAGTCAAGCAAACAGCCTTCTTGTATAATCAAAGCTACTGTAACTGTACACTAGTTTCATCACTGATTTACAATGAAACACTCAATTCCTGTATTAAGAAAACCAGACAGCTGGATATGTTGCTTGCAATGCATATTAGGTAGTTTCTAATCATATCTTCCATCATACAGAAAGTGGAAGTATTCAAATTCTCTATAAACCTGAGAGATCCATTTTGCCTCTCTACTTTCATGCATTTTTATAGATCACAGTGGCAATGTCAAAATCAGGGTCTCCTTAAGGAAAATAATCTACATTTTAATTTTACTAGTCTAAATATCTATGTTTATATACATATTATTTAGGGGATGTTTAATATGTCTACTCAACACAAGAGGCTTTTAAGAATATCATTAAATACTGAGTAATCTATTCATTATCTTAATAATTTGCCATGTAATGCAAATTATAGTCAGAAGCTGTTCAATCAATGTATTTTTGGAAAAGTCATGCAGAGAATCAACATTAAACAAGTATTTGCTTTCAATTAGGGATGTGTGATTTTAATACAGCCTATCATTTGAAAATATAATTTGCACATTAATTCTAAATTGCAAAGTCATCTTGCAGACTGGTTTCTTGATAGGCTTTCTTTTAAGAACAATATTCTTGTATCCCTAGATGGTGCTGTATGTACCTCTTTTGCTAAGAAGCAGACTAGCTAATTTTAATATAAAATTACAGAAAATCCTATGTAAGACAAAACAGCTAGAATCAAACAAATTATTGTAGAAAAATCCCTTCTTGTTTTACTAAAGGACAAAAAAAAGCATGTGCAGTCATATGATTATACTCATGACAAAGTTATTTCTTTGCTGTATTTAGTAGGAATAACAAATAAGTACTATAGAAAGCAACACACATTTTTCTAGGAAAAGTCAGGACAATTCCTTGTTAAGTGTAAAACAGCAAAGCTCCTTTAAAGTCACTAATTCTGATGTACACCAGCAGAGGATGTGGGCTTTTCAAGATGTTTAAAAAAAATAATTTGCTTTACTTTACAGCCTGTTGAATTGCCATATCCAGAGACTCCCCACCCTCCCCCTTTTCCTCAGTACAAAAGGATTGATAGCAAAGTCAGTGTACCTGTAGTTTGGCTTTCACTATTGATAAGTAGCTTCAGAAACAATTCCAGAGGGGTGGCCGTGTTAGTTCATGTATAGCAAAAGCAGCGAGAGTCTTGTGGCACCTATGCAGACTAAAAGATTTCTTTGGATATGTCCACACTTACACAGTTAAATTGATTTAACTTATATCAATTTATTAAAATGATATAAAAATCATTAAATTGAATTAAGTTAAATTGATTCAACAGATCCACACCAAAAATACCCAAATTGAAATAGAATGTCCAGGCACAAGACTTGCTATTTCAGTTCAGGAGAGGGGCACCATGGGAGATGTGGCAACATGGCCCTGTTACTGGGCCATGCCTCCACCCAATAAATAGAAAAAGGAAACCACCTGGTAAGGAGAAGGGCAAAAAAAATGTTATATCAATTTAATAGTTAAATCGAAATAGCATGTCCGTGCTGTGTTATTTCAAGATAACAATTTCAATTTAACCATCATATCGATATAATACTAGGTTTTATTATATCAATATAATTTTCCTTATATCAAAATGAGGGAGTTCGTCATTTCAAAATAAGGGAACATCGTATGGATCTACCATTTTTTTAAATCAAAATAACCAGCCTTATTTCAATTTAAACAGTGTGTGTGGACATACCCTTTGAGCATAAGACTTTGTGGGCTTTAACCCACTTTGTCTATAAGGTGCCATAGGACTCTTGCTGTTTCAGAGATAGTGATTTACATTTGTCATGGTGTAGTACATGTTCTGGGATGAAAACTAGGGCCCTAATCTTGCAAAACTTTATACATATGTGGGGCTAAGTCAAGAGTTTGCAACCTGCAACTCCGGAGTTGCATGTGGCTCTTTGGCTGCCTCCTTGCTGCTCCTGGCTCTGGGTCCTGCTGCCACCAGGAAATCCTGCAGGTGGCCCATGCCAGGCTCCAGGCTCCCCACCACCACCAGGCAACCATGCAAAGACAGCTCCTGGTTCCAGGAATCCCTCCCCCACCCCCGCCAACTAGGGTAACCCACAGTAAGCATACTGGACCTGCTCCCAGCTTCCCACCCTGCCCCACTAGGAGGCTATACCCACTGTGGCTCACAAAACATTTGGTTATCAAAGGAATTTTTAAAAATGGCTCTTCTTATCTTTTGGGTTGCCAACTCCTGGGCGAAGTGAATAAAATTACTCATCTGCATAAGTTTCTTCAGAATAATTCACCGATTTTTCATTAATACAATTTAATGGATTTTGACATATTATATATGTTCTTATATAAATACATTTCATATGTATTTTGGTGGATATTTGGCTCATAATGTGTCCATTTTCCTTATCCCAGACGCTGCAGAAATATATCAGGGATGTATTATCCAGGGCACAACTTTGTTAAGTAGAAAATCTGGGAATTATCCATCAATAATTTCTCCAGTCCAGGTTATGCTTACTTTGTAATCTGTATTACCTGGTAGAGGGATGTCCTCTTTACTTTCCTCCCTCAGTCTTCAGCACACACATACCATAAACTTGTCCCTAACATCATGGCTGGGACTCTATCAACCTCTCCTTATAAAAGGATTAAGGTGCAGGGAAAATGGGTTGTCTCCTTGCAGTGTTAGACATTAGGAACTCCAACTCCATTTCTCACCTACTAAAGGAAATATTTCCTCCAAATCTGCTTACAGCTGTGGGTTAATAGGAGCCAAATCCCCTGAAGAATGATTACCTCAACTAGACACCACACACATTGTGACAAAATTAGTATGATGATTTACATTACCCATCGAGTCCTTGAGCTGATGAGAGGAAGGCCACATTTCTCTATAGCCCCAGCTCCTCACCGCTACAAAAATAACCAACTTGCTCTGGCCAATCTAACCAGTCCCAAAACAGAACTAATAAATTGTCCATAGCAAGACTCAAACACTGATCCCGAAACTGAAGGTGTTTGCTTAGGGTAAGGAATGGCACACCCACCAGCGGGCAAGGAAGGACTATATGGTCTCCCCTTGGGTGCATAGATGCCAACAGGCTGATTTTGTATTCTTCTATGCTGCCATTCAACAAAGTAGACTCCCTTTTTCACTCCATAAAGAATCTAAGTAACCAGTGAATGTAAGTGACAATCCTTAATGATCAAATCAATCTGATTTGATAATAGTTCCAGCTTCTTTTAACGCTGAATTTTTAGCCGCATAGTAAACCACTGGAATAACAAGTGGATCCTGTCAGGGAGTAGACACTCCCTAAAGTCCCCTGGTGGGCAAAACACAAGTGGCATAATCAGAGAGGGTGCCTCCATGATCTTCTCAGCTCTCAATATCAGAGTCAGCATGCAGCCCCCTTGTCATGGCAGCATGGCCTAGTGGCAACAGACACAATATTAAAGTCAATATGCGGCCCTCTGGTTCAGTCTCCATGCAAAAATGACTCTAATAATTGATCCAAAGTTGAACAGCATCAGCAAAAATGTCTGAGGAAGACATCCCCTCACCCCTGATCAAAATACCTCTCCAGTCATTGCACTGAGATGGGAGAATCTATCCTCTCAGGTGATTTTACACAATCTTCTTTTTACATGCTTGACTGGCTGGTTTTTGATTACATACTCAGGGTCTAACTGATCACTATATGGGAGGTTTGTAAGGAATTCTGCCATGTTCAGATGGGCAGTGACCATAGAGTTGTCACCTTCCTTCGCAGTATGTGGGTGGAGGCCACTTGCCAGAATGATCTGGGTATATCTCACTAAATCATTTCCAAAACACTGTGGGTGCCCCGGCACTGGTGCCCCTCATTCCCTCCCATTTTTCCTTGTAGCATGTAATAGTGTAGTCTCCTGGGGAATACTTGGGCTAACTTTGGTTCTTAGGTTCTGGGTGATATTGGTGGTCTGTAATACAGAGAATTTCAGATTAAGTAATCTAGATATCTCTTCTGACTTTAAACTCTATGACTCAACTGAGAGGTGTGGAAGATCCCCATTGAAATCTCTTCTATTCATCAGGCAGAGGGAATTGAACTTGAGTTTCTCACATTCTGGGTGACTGTGCTAAAGATGGAGCAACAAATAAAGTCACAGGGAAGGCACTGATCTAGCCACCTCACACTTAGCTGATGTCTGAATGGGACCCAGTCTGGTAGATATAGTCCAAGCATGTAAGCTAGGGAGAGAAACAGCAATCTTCCCCTAGTTTGTGGATCACACTGAAAACTTACATGCCAGGTGAAGTTCAGGGTTAGGCAGCAGCTCCATGGTGGTTTTGTAGATTAAAGTGGCTTCTAAATCCATGACTTAGACACCTACATTTGAGGTGGGATGTAGGTGTCTCAGTATCTTTATAGATCTGGGCCTATGTGATCTTTAAGCTATCACTGTCTGGATCCCTGAACCTGGAGCATCAGATGGGAAACAGATGGTTAGTCACAGTGAGGCTGTGTCCAACTCTCCTTAAAAGTGTAACCACCCTGTTACACATCCTTTAATTTGAGTGGCCAGTGGATTAAGTCCCCAGTAAAGGAACATAACCATACAAACTGAGTAATCAAAGCTAAGCAGCACAACATAAATTTCTTATTTTGTATAACTAATACTAAAAATGAACTGCTCATATTTCAGCTGTACACTAAATTTTATGCATGGAAGTGATACAACTACTTTAATATATGAAAGGATATCAGAAAATTATTATCTGTTCATGGACATTTCATGAACATAAAACTAGGCAATTTTCATCAGTTATATTAGTTCCTGTGAATTTAGCACCTTGTTCCACCAGCATCACTAAGGACATAATATAACTCTTCTTCTTTTCTGCACTCTTCTGTGACCTTTCTTTAACCATGAGTATTATGTTGCATGCATATGACATGACAACCTCCACTACCTGCTTGTTAAGCTTTCAAACAAGCATCTTTTTTGTTTTCCTCCATGATGCCTCTCACATTTGAAAAGCTACTCTCATAAACATTTGTAAAACTAACTCTCTATCCTCCTTAAAACTCTCCTTTGCTACAACAAATACAAAAGAACTTGCCAACTTGATACTAAGATGTTGGAGTGCTGATATGACACCAGCCAGTATGATCTCATTGTTTCCTTGTGCTTCCTCATCTGTCTGTATCCATCTGCTAACCTATACTGAGGTTGTAATTTGCGGCGGGGGCGGGCAAGGACTGTCTTTTTATTCTGTGATTTGACAGAATGAAAGCACAATGCACAACACAGTGGTCCACAAACAAGGCTTCAGGAAAATAAATAAATAAATAAATAAATAAATAAAATTCTGCATGAGGGACTCGTATCCAGGGCACTGGCTTGCTGAAATATGGTATAATAATGTAAGCAAACTGAATCCCTGACTATTTTTCACAGAAAGCTAGAAGATCCAGTGCCAATTAACCTAATCAGTGATGTTAGTATGAATAGATTTTTACAATACACGTGACTTTTAGATTTTTCTTGGGTAGGTTCCCTGAAATAAATGCTGTTGCACCTGCACTAGAGATAGTACTTATTATAGTAAACAGAAAACATTTATTAGCTGATATCATGTGTTAGATGAATATCATTGTATATCACTGAAGTATTATGGATCATCGGATTGTGATTACTTTTATTTTTGTTTACATTAAACAGGTGCTCAGAATTATTTTGTTCTGACTTATTGTATGTTTTTATTTAGGTCAATTTTTATATAAATATGCTAAAATATTTTATGTGATATAGTCATATGCTTACTAGTGGAGAGGGCATCCAGAAGCCCCCATCCACACCCCACTCCTACAGATGAAAATCACTTACTGACTGTAGTTACACAAATTCTCTGATTTTGCAATGAAGACTTCAGCTGCTCTCAGAACAATGTGTGTATTTAAATACTGGTAAGAAATTAATACATCCCTGCTTCCTACTCAAGCATTAAGTCTGGGTGCCCTGACTGCCTCAGTGTCAGCAGCTAGTTTGTATGTGTGTAAAATGTAGGAAGAGACAGAATTTGTGTGAATCCATGTAAAATGAGTCATTTCACAGCATCTAAGAGGATGCCTGGCAAGTTTAAAGATCCTGCTGGGCTTTATTGAATAGGTTCAGGGAAGTTGCTCACAGTAGCTGATTTAAATTTTACTTACCTCAGAATAGACAGAAATGAGAAGCAGGAGGTCATGGCATAGTGACATACAGACCTAACTCTTTTATCATTTACGTCAAGATAACTCCTTTGTCTTCCACTGAGTCCCAGCTGATGTCTACCCATGAGAATGAAGAATATGTCTGTTACTCATTTTTACAGGACTGTCAAAGACAATCAGCGCTGTTCCACTGTTATTGATCCAGCATAGTACATTCAACCCAGAAATCATAACCCCGACTCTTATGCATGTGAGATCACATCTGCCTTCCACAATTCCCACTCTCTGTGTCAAGAAATTCAAACTTAAGTTTTCTCAAGACAAATGTAAGTTGTGACACTTATGGAAATAAAAAAGAAATCAACAAAAACAGAATGGGAAATAACCAGCTTTGGAGAAGCACTGCTGAGAAGGATCTGGGAGCTGTGGTGTTAACAGTAAGTCAACAATACAATTCTGTTACAAAACAAGAAAATGTAATTATGTGTTGCTTTAACAGAGGCACAGAAAGCAATTCATGGGACGCGATTGTGACTGCAGGAATAGGCTTAGGTTTCACCAGGAAAACTATGTCATTTTCATTACTATTGTATAGAAAGGATGTACAGGAAACAGGAAGGATTCAGAGATGAGCAACAAAGATAATACAGGGAATGGAATGCAACCATATGAGTAGAGGCAGAAGGGACTGGGTGTGTTTGGAAAAGAAGAGTTTAAAGGGGGTGCATTATGATCTTCAAATATTTGAAAGGCTGCCATAAAAAACATCGGAGAAAAGTTGTTCTTTCTCACCACAGAAGACAGGACAAGAGTGACTATGCAGATATAGATTAAATCTCAGGAAACTCTTTCTAAATGCAAAAACAGTAGAAAAATGGAACACACTTCCTAGGCAAGTTGTGGAAACTCCTTTACTGGAGGTTTTCAAAAAGAGGCTGGATAGCAATCTGCCTTGGATGGTTTAGACTAGGGATCTCAAACACGTGGCCCGTGGACTGCATGCAGCCTGCAGAGCTGCCTCCTGCGGCCCCTGATAACTCCCAGAATCCTGGGGCTCCCACCTTACCAACCTTGGAGTTTTCTGTAGATGGAGACCAAGCAGCCTCACCTCCCCCCTCCATTATCAGCCACTGACAGGGAGGAGCTGAACTGCTGCCTGGGAGCTGCTCTATTCACATGCAGGAGTTGATCAGGTGCTGCCCTATTCACATGCAACACCTGAAACAGGCTGATCTGTCCAGAGAAGGCTGGGGAGGGGCATTAAAGGAGGGTGGCCTGAGCCTGTGGGGAGGGTTCACAGGGGGCTCCATTCTGGGGGAGCACCAGAAAGCCCCACCACCAGCCACATGACAGTCCCCAGGGCTTTTCCCGCTGGTGGTCCCGGCACAGGCAGGGGGTGTTTCCCCCCAGGAGGGTGGGGTAGTGTTTTTTCTTCCACTCACCTCAGTGCTAAATTCTGGCAGGATGGGGATGTTTTCCACTATGCCAGCCTCACCACAGCCAAATTTGAGTGGGCAGGCAGGCAGGGGGTGTTTCCCCCTCTGCTGACCCCAACACAGCTAAATGCAGGTGTTTCCCCCTCTGCCAACTCAAGCGTGGCCAAATTTGAGCAGGGGGTGGGAAGGGTGTTTTCCCCACCACTGGTCCGAGCACTACCCCAGGACCAGGCATTTATTTACGGTCCTGTGGAGGGCTCTGACCAACCTGTTTGCAGCCTGTCCGGAGATTTGGCTGCTCTCCTCCCCACCTGGGTTGGGGATACATGCAGCCCCCTCTTTTTAAAACAAAAATCTTCTAAAACAATTTAATTTTATTTAAAAAACTAAAACCTTTATAAAAATAATTTCAATTAAATTTAATTAAATTTTAATAAATCAAACTGCAATAAATTTATTTCAATTAACATTAATTTTAATTCAATAAATTAAATTTTAATTTAATTTTAATTAAATTAACTGGTGGTCCTTCACGGTATGAAAAAGTATATTTTTTGCCCTCAAACCAAAAAAGATTGGGAATCACTGATTTATAATGTAAAATTTTAAGTTTGTTTGTTCATTCTTTGTCTTTTTGATGATTTTACCATTTTCAATGGAAGCAATTCTAAAAGGAAACGTGTTTTAGCTTTGGAAAGACTGTCAAAATTAGCACAGACTTCATGTTACAGATTCAAAAAAGTTAATAAATTGAATTTTATTAGCATACTATATTAGTCTTCATTTTTTACTGTACTTCTACATCACTGTATGAAAAGTTTTCAGTGGTGTGGCCCTTGGGCCAATATCTTAGTCCTCACGTGGCCCTCGAGGTGATTTGAGTTTGAGACTCCTGGTTTAGACACTGCAAACCCTGTATCTTGGCAAGGGGTTAGATTAGATGACACCTGCAGTTCCTTCTATCACTATGCTTCTACATTTCCATGATAATTTACTAAAGTAAAGCTAGGCTTCCATAATGCAAATATTTTTCTCACCCCACACTGTGTCTTTCTGTTGACTGTCTCTCATTGCTACTATCTTCCAAAAGGCACCTTTTTATGGTGTAAATATCTCTTACTACTTTACATACCTCATAAGAGAAGGAATGGAAGGAGGCAGTGGATAGGAACATTATTTCCTAATAGAGCCATCAAGCACTAGTCTGCATTTCCAAGAATTGTCTTACACCTAGTCTTGGTCCACATAAAGCAAAGAACTATTTCTGGATCAATCATGATCTACACATTTTGCTGCTGTCTGTGAACCTATTAACTGTGTAATGGTCCCCGCTCTTTAAAAAAACAGCCCTCTGTCCTTGCAAACTGAAATTGGGAGACGTTAGTAAAGGATGGAATGCATGCTGCACAGCACTAGTTGGTAGGTAAGCGGTGGTCAGTGTGACAGGCAGCCCTGATGACAGGGAAAATAAAAAGTCCCCAGAGATAACACAAACATACATACACAAAAGAAATAGTTCAAGCTAATCAGGGCACATTTTGTCTTTCCCAGAGAAACCATAGATAATTAAATTATGGAAGTAGCAAAACATAAGACATTGGGCACATTTCCATAATACTTATGCAAATATTAAAATATGCAAAACCTGGTGGTTATGCATGCATCTGTGGTCTCCTCAACTGTTCATTAAATCTTTCATTTCTTTTTAAAGTTGCAGAATCAAGACAGGTTCAATCACACCTGCTCAAACAAGAAACACTGACCAAGGGGAATTTTATCTCTTGTAAGCTTAAGTGACTTTTGAATGTTAATATCTATAACTCCAAGCTTTCCTTCATCTCTACTGAGAGACTAGGGATTTTTTAATATGTCTATATGAGCACCCTTCCATCTCAAGTTTCCCTGCTGTCACAGTTTGTGATGATATCATAATGGGTATTGAATCAGTTTAAAGAAATGTATTACACCAATCAAAATGTGTCCTTTTACATTCAATCTATCTCACTTCTGACATTTATAAGTACCTGCTGGTTAAGTGCTAAAAGATAAAATAGGAACCAACAACCAAAGCCATCAAAAAGTTCTCAGACCAAATCTAGTAACTTAAAGGAAATATTACTCTTTGCTTTTACACTTCCTGAGATGTTTGTAAACTTAGGATAGGTTTACGTAAATATGGTAAATTTTAACTCAGATCTGAATTTGAATGTTCCAATATAATATCATTGTTCAGAATCAGCCTATTATAGAGTTAAGTTTGAGTTGAGACATTAGATTATAATCTAGACCAAGGGAATGTATCTAAGATTTTCCTTCTGATCTGTTTCTCATTGTCATGGTGATTTCAAATACTACTATGGAATAAGTTTCAGTAGAGTGTTTGTGAGCCATCAAAACATGAGAAATACTGAAAACGTAGTAAGAAACTTGGAAGTAAGCCAGAATTTTGGTTGTAAAAAAGGCAAACAGATATGTCAGTATTTTACATTTACATTTGTGTTCTTGTTGGCTCACACAGCTAGGCCTGAAATTACAGTACTTCTGTTGAAATCAAAACTTTAATGAATTGGAGCATTGACAAAGTGGGATTTTCTCTCATAAAAGTTCATGAGATAAATAAATTTCTTAGTCTTTAAGTGCCACAGGACTCCTTGGTTTTTTTTAGAGAACTAAGTTATTAGTGACATGCTCACCAGGAATGTCACTGTCCAGGGGAAAGACCTGTGGCCTGCGGGCTCCAGCCCTGCCCCCTGGCCCCAATCCAGAATTAGGGCCCTGGTCACCTGCTGGTGCCAGCCTGGCTCCTGATCCACAGCCAGGGCTGTGACTAGGCAAGATAGTGGCTGTTGTGGGTGCCCCAGCACAGGAGAGGCATGCACTGCTGCAGCCAGTCTGGCCCCAGCTACTTGGCCAGGAGAGGCAGGCACCACTGAGGCTAGCCCTGACATAGATACCAAGCTGGGGATGGGGCTGGGAGACAAGGTGGCACCTCAGGCATTCTGGACATTGGCACTGGGACTTGGAGCACATGCCCTGTGTGCCAGGTGTCAGCGACACCCCTATTGCTCACAGTTCTTTATGAAACTGTGGACTTTTCGTGTTTTGCTTTGTTACCAATTCATTTCAAATTGATGCTTTCACATCCTGCTTAATCCAAGACAGAAAATAACATAAAAACTACGAGAACCTGACAGTGAAAGGACAATGGAAGGTTAATTTATTGAATGTATTTTTTTTATCTAGTGGATTGGGGTCATGTGTGTACTGGGAAGGCCAGTGAGCAGGGTGTTGTACTAGTCAAGGAATGATAATGTGGGGACCTAAACAAGAAAGTTAGTTTCAGAACTGAAAGAAAAAGACATATATTGAGATTATGAGGAGGCTGCAGAGATCAGATTTGTATATAGCCTGGAGGAGTAATACAAGGAAGAACAGGAAATCAGCAGTAATCCCATATTGCCAGAAAAGCAACAGTAAGAACTGAGCTGCTGTTGACAGTGACGGAGAACAGAGGTAATGAAAAATGTTTGGGACAGAAGATAAGGTATTCATTTTTCTGTAATATAAGTTGCAGAGCTCCCACAGTTTTCAGTAAATGGCTAATAAGGATAATGGTGTGTATTGCACTTGCAACTCATTAAAAAAAAACTTCATTTTTTTTCTGAATCACTGAATTATTATATAAATCAATTTCTAAATATGACTGTAAAGAATAGCCAGCATTACTTAGGCATGAACATAAATAGATTAAAAAATTATTTCAAGGGGGCCCACTCCAGAAGGCACCGTGCTCCTGAGGAGTCTGCAGCATGTTCTCCCTTCAAAGGTAGCAGATTTACTAGCCAGTGAGAAGATGGAAAGAAACTATGGCCTCATATCTTCCACATTCTTTCTGAATAATTTAATATCCATAAGGACATTAGTCGTCAGTAGTCTCCTGTCTGCTCAGGAGAGCACAAACAATCTGTTTGGAGCCATTCCCTGGTTTCTGCTTAGAGAACTCAAAGCTTGTTCCACTTTTCCCCAGATGCATATGTGTTTCCTTTCTCTCCCTCTCCTGTTCGCTTTCTCACATACACACATACAGACCAGTTGAATTATGCACATGGTGAATATATGCATTGTCAGACTTCCGGACAAATAATTTTTCTATCTTTCCATTACATGTTTTATCTATTTTTTTTATCTAATCATTTGCACAAGTTTAAAAGTCTATAAATAAGCTATTTTTTGATACACGTAACACTGGGACAAATTCACTTCTCAGTGATGTTGCACCACTATAAATGAGAGCACAATTCACTGCACTAGGGCATCCAAATTGTATTTCTACCTCTACTGCTGCTAATGATTTGGAGATGTTGTTCAAGTACACCTTTCCAATTATCTCGACCTGGCCCAAAAGTTCAGGGGGCTATAACTAAAGTCTTGACATGCCAAAAAGTGACTGAAAAACTCACGAAACATTCCCAAGTAAGGCTTAGGGACTATATTTTAATGGACATTCTGCCAGGAATATGGGAAATGTTACAGGATCTGGAAGAGATTTGTGCCTTTGGGATATTTTTAGAGAATCAGACAGCTGCTCAGGAAACTGAAAATATACCAACATAGTCATTATTCCTCACGGCTGTAAAGCAGCTGAAGTTGGGACCAATTCAAAGTCAGGGGCAAAGGATCAGAAAGCATATCTTATTCTTCAAAATATGTACTTACAGGGAAAACTAGAATGTCATGCCACATTAAACAAGTCTCTATTAGTGCACAAAAAAACAAACAAACAAAAGTATTAAACCATTGCATACAGCAGTAATTTCTGCTACAATATTTTATAAAGAACAGATAATCAGGATAATATTACTTAGCATCTCTATAGTGTTTAAAATACACTTTATCTCACCATGCAGTTATTATAAACATAAAATTTAAGCATGTAGTTTATGGCTTATCATTTCACAGATGTGTGATAAAAATTTTCTTTGATGAATCAGAGCTAGATTCTGTCACTAGTATTTCTCTTTGAGAATACCTTACACAATAAGTAGTCCAAATCAATTCGGTTGGACCCATTGAGTTATTGAAAAATTGAGTAGGAATGGATTATTATACATATAATAAGAGTAATTAATATTTTCATCTATATTTAATATATGAAACTATAGCATGGCTGTTGGTTCAAGCTGGAAGCCAGTAAATGGGATTCCTGGATTCTATTACAGGCTTTTCCACTGACTTGGAGTTCACTACTGCAAATAGGTATGTAAAAGCACAAGAATATGCCAGTGCTTATCCATTTGCAGGACCTAGTTTCTCAGGAGTGAATTTACTGGCAAGCCCTGCACTTAATATTTATGGTCTATAAAACATATGTATTATTGCTTACTGAACTCAGTTAAAAGAGTCATTTTTTCTGGCTTAATTAACAAATACATTGTGTTTTTAACATGCCTTGAAAACCTTAGATGACAGTTTATTATTGATCACTGTATGACCCAATATATTCCAGGTGCGACTTAAGCATTAATTATTATATTATATTATATTATATTATATTATATTATATTATATTATATTATATTATATTATGCATTAAACATTAACTTTAGTGGAAACTATTGATTATGAAAAAAAAAAGACAGCAACCACACACAAATTATATTATTTTCAGGGTCATTCATTAGCAAACCATTATTAACATTGTGCTTATTAATAGTCCTAAATTGCATATGATTTGTACCTAACAAATGTGCAAGCTTCCATTGTGTATCCAACATAGTATCCTTCAAAGTACATCTGTGTAGTTAGTCTATTTTCATCCTACAGCAATATATCTGCAAAAGTGGAATAAATGCAAAGACACTATTAACCTAAATACATTGTAAAGACAGCTGATAGTATGATGACAAATTCATTTCACTTCTATCATCAGAAACTAGATGAGTATACAGGCTAAGAGACTAGAGGACCCCTTTACACACCACTTACTTTTCAACCTACTCAGTAAAAGACAAACTGTGAACCCCTCACTCAAATTAGTGAGGAATCTCTATCTAGGAGAGTATCACTGACCTCAAAATCTGGCTCTAAATATACACCAGAAATAATATTTGCATTTATAACATGTTGATATAACATGTTGATATAATGGGAAGATAAAATAAAATTACTAATTTCAAAACTGACCAACCATTCCTATTCTAGTATAACAGATAGTATACTAAACATACCCAAAGAGTTTGTCCAGAACAGGAGCTGCAGCTCCAGCTTTTTCCTTATGGAAAAGATGAACTCTGACTTCAAAGGAGGCAAAGACTGGAGTCATAAATAAATGGCCTGAGTTCAAGAATCAAGTGGATTCAGTGTGCCATCTCCCAATCATGCTATAAGCAGAAAAGTAAGGACTAGGGTGGCCATGAAAGATATCCAAAAGATTTAAGGGGTACTATCGCAGGGTATCTTCCCCACTGTGGAGTAGAAGGAGTTAAAAAAGTCTGCAGCGAGCAAGTAACCTATAGGAGCGGAAGGCTGCAGGACTAACCAGGGCCCAGAAGGAGGCATAAAGCTGGAGCTGCAGCTCCTGTTCTGGACAAATTTCAGGGGCAGCTGTGTTACTCTGGTTCAGCAAACAAGCAAGGAGTCCTGTGGCACTTAGGCTATGTCCACACCTGACTGCTTATTTTGAAATAAGTTAATTCTGAAATAAGCAAAATCGAAATAAAACACTTAATTCAATTTAATTTAAATCAAATTGGGGGAAAAAATAACAAATTGAAATAGCAAGTCCAGACAGGGAGAGGCAGCTGGTGGAGGGGCTTTGTTTTTCTGTTATAGTATGACCTGATCCCAAGACTTACAATTCCCTGTATTTGTTTTCCTCCCATTCTGTATGTTCCCCTATCTTCAAAGCATCTGACAAAGTGGGATTTTCCTTCATGAAGGCTCATGCGATAAATTAATGTATTAGTGTTTATGTGCCACAGGGCTCCTTGATTGTTCAAGACAGTTTACCTCAGACCTGGAAAGAGGAAGGGCAGATTGTCAGTGGAACTGTAGGAGATAGGACCATGGATAACCAGAGGTATGAGAGTGGAAGCTAAATGCAAGGGCTATAGGTTCCTGGGTATAAATGTATGGCCCAGGGGACTTGGCGATGTGTAGGACAGCCAGGAGTGAGGGGGTTCAGGTGGTGTTCCACAGAACCCAAACAGTTTCTGGGCTGGAGCCTGGAGAGATTGGTGGCCCTTGTCCCCATGCCACCCCTGGACTCCCAGTGAATGGGGAACTGTGGATGAACAGTGCAGAGTGCTGGCTGCTGATATGAATGGACAAGCCAGAAATGGACTATACCCCAGAAGGGTGGGAAGTTGGAGGACTCAGCTGGAGGGTTGAGGTCCTGCAACAGACCACAAGTGAGCAGGTGAATGGAATAGTGGTGGCCACTGAGGTAGAGTGGGCTGGACTCAACTATATTGAACCTTGGAAAGGGTATATACAGAGATGGCTCAGCCAGAGGGCTAAGGGCTCTGTTGTAGGAAAAGGCTGAGCACTGATCACCAGGTGGTGGAAAACTTGAGCAATTTTCTGTACCATTAACAGGGGGCACTTCTCAGGTGGGTCACATGCTGTGGGGAACTTACAAATACTAAATTTGCTATCATAAGAAGGAAGGATGATCAGCTGCATAAGAGAGACTGAATTTCAGGAAAACTAGGTTTATTTCTCTACCAAAGACTTCCTGCATGAGCTTGGTCTTTTATTTTTCCTTCTGTATAGTCTTGCAGCCACCAGTTTCACAAATGTAAAATGTGATATTTCCCTACCTCAAAAGCATAGTATGACTTACCCAGATACCCAGGTATATAGAGCCTATAGGTACGCAAAACCCCATTCAATCTGAAATTTTACTTCACTGATCAGGGTGGGGGAGGGGATGGCTCCAGTCCAGTAGTATTGTCTCCACTCCAACAGATAATTTTCCCTCTAAAATGTGTACTTAATGTTAGAGTGTTTGGGCTTTTGTTTTGATTTTTTTCTGAACCAATGCTTATTTCTGTGACAGTCCAAAAAATAAGGGGCTTTGGGTGATTACTGCCACAGAAGCAATGAAGCTTTCAGTGTTTCAACCATGCAATTCTTATTAAAATTCAAGCCAGCTATATGCAATTCTTTCTCTAGAAAACTGGTAAACAACAAAAACAAACAAGAGCAGGAAGAAAGATTGGTTCCAAATATTTTTTCATGATGTCTTTTCCTAGGGAAATGATTCCTTGTCCCTTGTATATTTGGCTTGCTAGTTCTTTTGGTTGTCACTTTTAAACAATGAATAATGTGTCAGTCAAGTGAAAAACAATGGGGAAAAGGGGGAGTTATATTTTATAACAATGAATATCGAAAACTTTCTATAAGGTATTTAGATACCCATAGGTTATGATTGGGAGTTGATTCTAGGACTCTGTTGCAGTGTATACATTAAATTTTAAGATTCTACTCACAGGTCCTGTGATATTTCTCAAGGTAAAAATAGGATTTTACCAAAATCAGTTATCAATTATATTTAAATTGTAACTGGGAAAAAAGTTTAATGTCTCTCTTGCCATTTATGTGGATAACAAGAATTTACAGAATCACTATAGTAAAGTTTTTTTCTTTTTTTTTTTTAAAGGGAAGTATGTAAATTCTCACCCTTTAGATTGTATTAGCAGTTTATTCTATACCTGCCTCTTTCAAGGTTGTTTATTTCAGTTTTCCATATTATTTACCACTGTTAGAAACAGGATATTGGGCTAGATGGACCTCTGGTCAGATCCAGTTTGGCAATTCTTATATATTCTCTCTGAGTCTCTCTCATTCATTTTAGAAACTTTAAAGGCCAAATAGAAAGACACATTATCCAACGTCACATTTTTATTTTTATTTTTCCTTCCCTACCTTCCAGTACAAAATAATTCACTGCCTGAAGACTACAAGAAACCCCACTCGAAACAATATTTAGATAGGCTAAACATTTTACAAAACAGGGAGGTACCTTTTTTTCTAATCTTCTGAAATTAGATAATCCAAATCAAGAAATGCAAGGTAAAGACGTCACAAATTTTATTTGAAAAAAACAAAATGATTCAACTAATGCAAAAACCTTACTGAATAGAATGAGAAAATAAGAAGTTAAGTTTATGATACTGGTTGAGTAATTACTTCTTTAAAAATTTTATTGATTAAGGATTCATATTTCACACCACGTAAAGATGTCGGGAGGGAATTTGTCTCTTTAACTGTGCAGTTATGAGGTTTTTCTTGTCTGATTCATTGTGCTGACAAAACCCCCTTTTCTTTTTCTTATATACTGGTGTTCAACATAAAACCTTATTGCTATAATTGCACCTGTTTCTCCTTGCTCTCAGATGACATAGAAACATTCTGAGACAAGATGGCAGTATTGGTTTAGGTGATTAGAGGTAAGAAAAACAAACAAGGGGTCCTGTTGCACTTTATGACAAATAAAATGACTTACTCCTTGAGCTTTTGTGGGTAGAATCCTACTTCATTTGGCACATGAAATGGATGTTACAATATAAAAGGGGATGTATAAATGCAGAGAAGGATAAGTCACAAGATCAATTCAGCAAAACAAGCAAAGGGTCCTGTGGCACTTACAGACTAATACATTTATTTATTGCATGAGCTTTTGTGGGAGAAAATTCCACGTGGAACCAAGTGACTTCAGAATTTTTTTTTTTTTGCAAACCAAGCAAGTTATTGAGATTCAGACAGAGTGGAATAATAGATAAAAAGGTGGGAAGGTTACAAGAGGGAAAGATCACCTTATGTAATGAGTGAGGCAGTAAGAAGATGCTATTTCAACACACTAGAGGGAGTGTAGGAAATTGCTAAACATGCTCAGTAGCCATTTTGAAGCTGCTGGGCTTCATCAAGTATGGACATTCCTGCATGTGTGCAAATACCTTCTCAGTCGGAAGCTGGAAGTGAGTGCTGTCAGGAGTACTAAACTAGCTGCCATGTTCAGTACCACTCAGATCCAGTCCATCCCTGCAGGAAAGGAAGGCAGAGCTGCCAGAAGTAACTCACCGTGTGTATGAGGATGTATCTCAATACAGCATCCTATAATTTTTACAGAAGTCAAGAAATTTGAAAGTGGAAAGCTTCATAACTGAAGATGCACTGCCAGAAGGCCCAAAGTCTTTGTTAGGTGTATTACATCATTGAACCCAAGGTGATGTGAAATTTGAAAAGTTTCAGTAATTGTTAGTTGGTTTTTTTTGTTTGTTTGTTTTTTTTCTCCCCTCATTTGAAGTTTTGTATGTGATACAACTAACTGTTTTATCTAATAATCAGGATATTACACAGGATGAGTGAAAATGATAACAGCAGATCAGGCATTCTCAGAATTCCCAGTCCTGGTGTTTATTTCATGATGCTTAAATATATTCAGGTGTAGGCTGTGTCTTATACTCTTCATTTTAAAGGAAAATAATAAATGTTTAGTTGGTGACATTAGTTTCACTATGTTATAACTGCTGCACTGTCATGGTTTATTGCTGGAATGCTATTCATTAGAAATTAAATTTGAAACTATTAAATTTAGTTTATGTAATGGTAAAGACTGGTTCTGTATTCCTAAGAAGAGAAAGTAAATCTTATTTCCATTGCCAATATTTATAGGGTCCTGTAACGAGGAACTCTGGCCTTCCTCAGATCCTGGGCCTGAGGACAGGCCTAAAAGCCCTCTCTGGCCAGACCCAAGCATTACAAGCCTGAAGCCCCAGAAGCAGAGGGGCATGCCTAGGACAGGAGAGAGAAGTATAAAAAGCTGGCCCAGCAAGTTGTGGCAGGAGCCCCACTGGACACAGTCATAGATAGGGCCCTGAGATGGGACACACTGGTGTTTGGTGGGCTTACGTGCCCCTCCCTTCCCCTTTCCTTGTGAGCCTCTTCTTCTTCTGCCAACTGCCTGGAGTGTGAATACTGACTCTGTTGTTTGCCAGCCTCGGCCGGAGGCTGGGACCACTGACTGTTGGTTGCCCACCTCACCCAGAGGCCAGGCTACTGACTTTGCAGGTCTACCCCCCACCCCATACTTCCAGCAGGGGTCACCCTCCCAACAGGTTAGGAGGTGTGGACTCTGACATGTCCCTATACAGCTGTAGTGCTTTGCAAAGATATTCATTCATGGCCTGTGCAAAGACTTTGTCTGTTAGAATCATAGAAATACAGGACAGGGGATTTTGATAGCTCATTTAATCCAGTCCCCTGCACTGGGTCAGGATTAAAGCTTATCTAGACCTGACATATGTCAGTCATGTTCTTAACACCCCTCCCTCCCCAGTTTGTGCAGGAAGAGTTTTAACAAGAAAGTTTGGTAAGGCTTTCCAGGCCCTCCAGTGCAGTAGTCAGGGTCTCTGAGTGCTACAGAAGCTTAAGTTCCATTTTAACAAGTGTTTTTGAAAATTTTACCCTTTATTCTTTGCTTAGTCTCTGAGGAAATCCATTTGTGCAGTACACCTAGCTAAACATATTTCTGCACTAGGTTATCTGAAAAAAATGAGGTAAGATTAGATTATCTAAAAATCCAGCAAACTTGAACATTTCTTGAGCCCTGACGGCAGTTGCTGGCTTCTATGTAGCTGTGAAATAGCAGCACCTCCCGCCAAAAGAACATTTTGTTTTAATTTCTGTTCCTCCAGCTTCTCTTTCAAATCACACCCACCTGAACTGGAGGTAAAGGAGGAGAGAAAGCCATTTCAGTAGTGTAGCATATATAAGATAAATGTTTGGTTATGCTCCAGATTAGATACATACATATGTCTCTAGGTCTGTTATAAGCAAATTCTTCCCTGCTTCTCTTCCATTACTTAATCCCATAATGAAGGGTTTTCAAAATGCATAATGCTGTGCCAGTTGGGAATCTGGGAGGGGTAGGGAGGGTAAAAGTCTTGAATCCTATCATGGGTCAAAATCTTAAATTGTTCAACATGTATGAAAGATAGCAGGAAGGTAATTTTATTCTATTGGTATGGTATGTAAAATTGTTATAGAAGGCACAGAATGAAGTCAAAATAGTGATGTGAAGTAGAACTGACTGAACTAAAATAACTGTTGATTAGGGGTTTTCAAAGCTCTTGGTGAGGTTACAGTTGTCATAGCAACAAACAAAAATGTATTTAAGATTAGAGGAAATATACATAAATGAACAACAAGAAATGTGTTTTGTTGGTCATGTCTAAATGGACAAGACTGCCAACCCTTTTGGATATTTCTTCTTTAGGGAGTGAAGGGCAATGATGTTGGAGCATGGCATGGGAAATGGACCATCAACATCCGTTATCACTTCCTTCGCTAGTCTCAACATTCCTATAATGGTTACTACTGTTTTTATCATAGCAGATTGGGAAGATACTTACTGGTAGTCTGTTTACACAGTAGAGGGTCTTCTTTCCCCTGATCCAGACTTTCTCACCTGAGCTAATGAGGAAAAAGAGTCACAAGTCATCATCTCTATGTTTATGTCTCTAGCAACAAGGCTGTTTCTAGGGGCAGGAGAGCAAAGGAGTAACCCTGGGCATCTTCCCCCCCCCTTAGCACAGTGTAGGTTTATTTGTTGTTTTGTTTATTTGTGGTATCTAGGGCTCCTCCTGCTCTGCAGCTCCTAAGATATGAACCTCTTGCAGCCTTTTCTATCAATGTTGTGTTCATATTTGTCCGCCTAAATTTGTGACATAGAGAGAGAGAGATTGAAAAACAAGGCATACATAAACTCAGATTCCAACAGCGTCGTCCCACTGAGTGTCACTTTGAAGCCTAAAATGTCTGAGTCACTGTCAAGCAATGGAAAGAATGACAAGTATGGTTAAAAGCTTTTTTTTTTTTTTTTTGTTCAGAGTATGACCAGAATAATTCACCAGTGGGATTTCCAGTCTGTTATCATACAAAATATTTTAAGTTTTCACTCATTTTGACTTTACAATTTACATCAATGTCACAAAATGGCATGGATCTATGCTATACCAAAAGACTCAGACCATTGTGATCGCAGAAGTAAATCAACCAATCACCATCTTTACTCTACAGTGTATTTAATTAGTTGTATGAGGGAGATTGACAGATGGGAAATTATTTGACCCAATTATTCACAGTTCTTAAAAGTTACCAAAACCACAACCAGTAAAAGTGATAACTGAACACATAAAAATCCTTAGAGGACCACACAACTGTCATTCATAACATTCACAAATCTCCCAGCACAAGCCCTAAATGACACAAAAAACCCAAATGCAGCCCCCTCCCACACACAAATCAACACAATCATCCACTCAAAAAACACAATCAGTACACACAAACCCAAACAGACATAGCCCAGCATCAGGACAGTCACTACTTATTTGCCAATTGAAGAAATCAATGTTTCCTTGTGTAAATCCAAGATACAAACCAAGTCTCCCCTTACAAGAAAACGATCATCACACAGAATAACTTTAAACACACACACACACACACCCTCACCACACCTCACCTCACCTTCCCTATGTACCATCCACAAAAAGTCAATATAAAGTCTGTCAGTACAACATGCATATGTGCCCACTTTCATTATAAACCATGCACCAGAGCAACAAAGCCTGGTTTAGCACTTGTATATGTATATGTATATGTATATGTATATGTATATGTATATGTATATGTACACACATACTATTATGCAGACTTTATATACATATTCTCCTTGTGACTAATAAGAGACTTTCACTGTCAACCAGAGCATTTTTTACCTTGAAACACCTTACTGTGACCAGTCTTATCAAGATAAAAGCAAAGCTGTTTGCTATTCCCTGTGATGTTCCCATAACTACAAATATTGTAGATGGAAAGGGCATTTTCTAGCTTACATTGTCCTCTCCCCCTCTCCACCATCCTTTCCTTTCTATATGAGTTTATCTTTAAAAAAATGTACAGGCTTACACTTGAATAATAAAATGAAAAATACAACCTAAAATTGACTTTCTCTTTATTGTATTTATTTATTCCCCCCACCCTGAGGAAGGACATTTTGTGGCAATTTGGGATTTTTTTTTTCCTTCTAGAAGTCCATAAAAGATAAACTGTTACAATGAAAACTGAACTACTAGTTGTTTTTAAGTTCCAAAGGGGCAGTTGTGTTAGTCTAGTAAAGCAAAAAAAGCAAGGAGTCTTGTGGCACTTAAAGACTAACAGATTTATTTATTGCGTGAACTTTCATGGGAGAATATCCCACTTCATCAGATGCTTTGAAGAGAGAGAGTTTATAGAGTTGGATAAAAAATGCAGGGGAGTGTAAGACATGCAGTATGACCTGATCCCATGTCTTACACTCCCCTGCGTTTATTTTCATCCAGTTCTTTAAGCTCTCCCTCTTCAAAGCATCTGACGAAGTGGAATACTCTCCCACAAAAGCTCATGTGATAAATAAATCTGTTAGTCTTTAAGTGCCACAAGACTCCTTACTTTTTTCAGTTGTTTTCATTTTCTTTTTCTTGTATGTTTGATACATGCTGGATAAAAATGGTTGTTGTAGAACAGGTGAAGCCAAGAACTTGGCAACGAGACATAAACTGCTAAGCCTTTGTACAAGAATCAGAGAAATTATTGCTGAGTCATTCTTGCAGGTGGGTTCACTTAGCTGCAACCAGATTATAAAGGGAATAGAGGGAGCACAAACTGTTAGAGAACAGGTGGCTGAGAAAAGAAGGTATAGGGAAAAGTCAAACCAAAAGAGAGACTATTTTTGTATGTTCTTTAGGAATGACCACTGAAGCCAAACTGTAGGTAAGGGATGAGTTTGGACACTAGTTTAGGCTCTGTGTGTTCTCCTAAGGCTAGAAAAGTTGTTTAATTTTTTGCTGTTGCCAAAACAACTTCTTCAGCTATTATTGCAGCTGCAGACCTTGTTACATGTCCCTTTGAAGATGGCATGTCAGTAAAGATGTATTTGAAATAGGCCTTGATATTTTTTTCCAGTCATGCAGACCTTTGCTTCTCATCTACATTGTGCTCTTTTCCTGACCAGCGATAAGTGCCTTTGTGTTTGCATGTTATTCAAACATTTTCAGATCTATCGATGCAGAGAGAGGGATTGTAATGAAACTGAAATGCATTTCAGAGTAGAAGAAAGAGTCCAAACTGGCTCTTTGTTATGCAGGGTAGGCAACTATGTGACAATTTATGCATTTTTTTTTTAAACTGGAGTTTTTTTCTGTGTTGCAGAAGACCCAACATACAATTTCTGAAGCTTAAAATATAAATTTTAGTATCAGGCATACCAAGAGCTTTAGGATTTTGCAGGTTCCTGAGAATGTTCCTGCATAGGAGAATAAGGGGGACAGCCAGGGGAGAATCCAGTCATGCAAATGGAATAAAGAATTTTGAATATTTCTAGCCAGTGGTCTGGTCCAAATGTATGAGAGGTATAAAATACATTTCTTGTTGTGTAGGTAGAAGGTAGTATTTTCATGACTTTGTGACACCTGCTGTTAGACTACATGAATATGGAATATAATTTAACTGAAGTAGCTAAATGAAAATCTGAAAGCAACCTGAGGTTGATATGTTTTAAAGTATCTTAAAATCATCCATTGATTTTCTTAAAACATTGATAAGTAAAAACAGCTCAGCCACCTAAGAAACCATAAGCCAAAATGTCCTATGTATATGCTGCTATACAGGTGGAATGTGAATATCTGGTCGAATCAGCTTGAAAGGAAAAATTAATGAAAAGTCACTTCACTATTTTGTCAGCTTTCAGCAGATATATTTCATCAGAAAGGCTCAGATATCGAGGAAAACTTGGAAGAATTATGAGCAATGTATTTTTGGGTACATCTGATATTTAATAAAAATATCTATGTCTATAATACCTTGGGGAAACTGTCCAAGCATTTCAATGAAATGAGAGTAATAGTCTTATGAGGCTAGAAAGGCCAGTGCTATACTGACTTCTTAAGTTGCCCTGACAAATCTGATCCCAGCTCAAAGCAAAAGTTTAATTTGTAAAGCTGATTTTTCAGAATGCACGCAGAAACTTTGATCTCTATGTTGCCATGCTTCCTATAGTCAGTTTTGGAAGCAGCCCTTTCACTTTATTCTAGTCAACAGTTAGTTTTACATGTAGTTTGGCTATAATGATGCTGCTTTCTAACATTCTGTTGTGTATAGTTTAGTGAGAGTATGGCTGATTTACAAAGTACTTCCTTTCACATGTTGCATAGCTACGTTAACAGTGAATTTTTCATTAAAAAAAAAATCCTCCTTGTAAGCGTACTATAGTAAGCCTTAAAGATCAGTGAGGTGTGGGCCACACCATGACAGCCTGAACTCATTAGGACTGATCAAGCAAGGACTGTTATGCATGAACATTGTCTGAACACATGGCATTGGTGTTATCATTAAGTATACAAAAGAGACAGTTCCTTTACAAGGGAGGGGAAAATAAGTCTTGTTAGGATTTCTTTGGTTAAACTTAAAATACATATGAAGAGAGTTCCAAAGGGGCAACCGTGTTAGTCTAGTAAAGCAAAACAAAAACAAAAACAAGGAGTCTTGTGGCACTTAAAGACTAACAGATTAATTTATCACATGAGCTTTCATGGGAGAATATCCCACTTTATCACACACTTTGAAGAGGGAGTTCTTTCTATTGGAGAGAAAGAGAAAAATGTGTTACTTACATGAAATAAGTGAAGTTCATTGATATAAATTTTGTGAGAAAGCAAATATATAAAGTCATTTAATTTTGACCAGCATTGTTTTAGTGAACACATCCCAGATATATTCTTGATGAAACCTAGTGATTCTTTGCACACTGATAGGGTGGTTTTGGATTCATGGATTCATGCTCTGCTTTGCTGAACACAAGGAATTGTTAAGAAGCCGGAAGCTTTGCCCCATTAAAATGTTTGATGCCATTGAATTGTCATCATTCCCTGGAACTAACACTGTCTCTGCCAAAATCAATGTTAGGGGTACTGTTTGTCTTGCCAAAATAATGCAGATTTAGTACCAAGCCATGGCTCCATACCCTGATTCTGAGATGAATCCAAATCTGAGGTGGTGGAGGTTTAGACCAAATATTCAAGTGAATCTTCAAAATAGCAATAAATAGAAAGATATAATAAACTTCTAATCCAGAAAATCTGAGACTCAGAAGTTGTATATGTAATTAAAGAAGACAAAGTAAGAATAAAAATAAGGATAAGACAATCAATATGGGAGCTAACTGGAGTTAAAACAAAACAAAACAAAACAAAACAAACAAAAAAAAACCCTCTGGTTGCACACCCCCCTTATTGCATTTTCATCTTTGGCTTCTAATCAGCAACTAGGTCCAACCAAGCAACTGTTTAAACATCCCCATTCTGTAAGTTCCCCCATCTACAAAGTGTCTAAAGTGGGATTTTCTTCCACAAAAGATCATGCAATAAATAAATTTGTTAGTTTTAGGTGCCACAGGATTCCTTGTTTATTTAAACATCTGTTCCCTCTACCAAAATGTTCTCCTGATCTCCAAAGGGTCAGCCAAGTTACCAGATCAGCATAAGTTTGAATCCTTCCCATAATACCGTGCTGCCAGCCGATCCATCAATATGGAATTGGGACTGTGATTGTGTGATTGTCTGGGGGCAGTCTGTACCATTGTTCCCTGCTCACCTTTGATCAGCCTTGAGCAGCCTTGTGATCACCCTTCGCCTGTGTGCTTAATGAGGGGCAAGGGCTGACCTAGGCAAAAAAGGCCTTAAAAGCCAGTGGTTGAGCGACCAGGGGACTGCAAACAGGGGAGTTTAAGAGGGCATTTGGGAAGGAGTCGGTGAAGCCACGATGAAGAGGAACCGCACTGCTTGTACCAGCACCCCTTCTATCTCCTCCACCAGTGCCTATATCTAGACAGACATCCTGACCATGAATATTTCTACCTAGATCCTGGTGTGGACTTGCAGAGATTGTGGCCTGCATTTCCCACTCACAGACAACTGGGCTTGGGAGATGAATCAATGTGACAGTTGCCTTCTGGTGGAATCTCTCAGGAGGCACGAGGGAGAGTTACAGGAGGAGGTGTCTAGGCTCAGGAGTATCCATGCCCTGGAGATGTTCCTTGATAGCATCCATGAAGACACATGCAGGGAAGAGGATACTATCCAGGTGCCAAAGACTGCTGCCACACTACTGGAGAAGGATAGGATGCCCCTGGAACAGGGAGGACACTGGCAGCTAGTTACTCTGGCAGTAGACAGTGCTCCACCCCTGCTCCCATCCCACCCTCCATTGTGGTGAAGAACCATTATGGGGCACTAGAGACAATGGATCAGCTGGAAGAGGAGATGTCTTGCACCCCCGAAGCTGGGAGGATCACAACCATCACAGCCTGGAGAAAACATTGGGCTGTGGTGGTTGTGGACTCTCATCTGAGGGGGACGGAGGCACCCATCTGTCACCCTGACAAGGCTTCTTGGGAAGTATGCTGCCTGCCAGGAGCCCGTGTCTGAGACGTTACAGAAGGATTGTCGAGAATCATCCGACTCTCTGACTACTACCCCATGCTACTCATCCATGGGGGAACCAATGATACTGCAAAAGGTGATCTTTGGCAGATCAAAAGTGACTACAGGGTTCTGGGAATGCAGGTGAAGGAGTTCGGTGCACAGATGGTGTTCTCCTCAATCCTTCCAGTAAAAGGTTGGGGCCTGAGCACAGACAGATGCATCCTGGAAGTGAATGCCTGACTGCAAAGATGGTGTCGTCATCAGGGCTTTGGCTTCCTTGACCATGGAGTGGTGTTCCAGGAGGAAGGAATGCTAGGCAGAGATGGATTCCACCTATTGAAGAAGGAGAAAAGCATATTTGGACGCAGACTGGCTAAGCTACTGAGGAAAGCTTTAAACTTGGTTTGAAGGGGGAAGGTGACCAAAGCCCACAGGTAAGTGACAATGAGGGATTCCTGAAGGAAGGGATGGAACTTGGTGGATGCTGGGACTCTAAAAGCAGGGATAAAAGAGAGGGTAGTTGGAACTCGGGGGGAGGCAGGGAATCAAATTTGTCCTAGGCGTCCTAATGAAGCTCTAATACCTGAGGCGAATGGGGAAGGATGACACTGGGAGAAAATGCAAGGAGGTAGATGCAAGAAAACTGAAAATCAACAGGAGAAAGTAGGGTAATTGGCTCATTATTTTAGGTGCCTGTACACAAATGTGAGGAGCCTGGGAAACAAGCAGGAAGAATTGGTAGTACCGGCACAGACAAGGAACTATGATCTAATTGGAATAGTGAAGACATGGTGTGATAGCTTGCATGACTGGATCTCTGACATGGGTGGGTGAAAATTGTTCAGGAAGGACAGACAGGGAAGAAGAGGGGGAGGAGTAATGCTATATGTGAAAGAGCTGTATGACTGCTTAGAGCTCAGCTACGAAAGTGGAAACAAGCCAGTTGAAAGTCTGTGGGTTAAGTTTAGAGAGGGTAACAAGGGGGGTGTCATGGTAGATGTTTGATATAGACCAAGCAGGAGGTGGAGGCAGCATTCTATGGACAACTAGAAGAAGTTTCTAGATCACTGCCCTTGGTTCTCATGGGGGACTTCAATTATCCTGACATCAGCTGGGAGGGCAATACTACAGTGCATGGGCAATCCAGGAAGTTTCTGGAGAGTGTTGAGGACAACTTCTGGTACAAATGCTGGAGAAACCAACTAGGGGCCTTGCACCTCTCGACCTGCTGCTCACAAACAGAGAATAACTGATTAGGGAAGTAGAAGTGAATGGCAACATGGGCAGCAGTGACCATGAGATGATAGAGTTCAAGATGCTGATTAATGGAAAAAAGGAAAGAATCAAAACACAGACCAAGGACTCCAGAAAAGCAGATTTTGGCTCCCTTAGGGAACTGTTGGACAAGATCCCTTGGGAGGCTGATCTGAAGGGGAAAGATGGCCAAGACAGCTGGCTGTGTTTAAACAAAACCCTGCTAAGGGCACAGGAACATAACATTCTGATGAGCAGGAACAATAGCAAACATGGAAGGTGCCCAGAGTGGCTGAACAGAGAACTCTGCAGTGACCTGAAACATAAAAAGGAAGCTTACAAGAAGTGGAAGCTTGGACAGATGACTAGGGAGGCATACAAAGTTATTGCTCAGAACTGCAGAGATAAAATCAGAAAGCCAAAGGACAACTGGAGCTGCAGCTAGCAAGGGATGTGAAGGATAACAGGAAAGGGTTCTACAAGTGTGTCAATAATAAAAAGAGGATCAGGGATGACATCAGTCCTATACTGAATGGGGCCGGTATCCTCATAGTGGAGGATGCGGAAAAGGCTGAAGTGCTCAATGATTTTTTACTTCAGTCTTCACAGGGAGAGCCAGCTCCCAGCCCACTACACTGGGTATGGCAGAACAGAGAGAAAAAGAGAGGTCCTTGGTTAGGGAAAGTCAAGTTAAGGACTACTTAAAGAAGTTGGATGTTCACAGGTCCATGGGGCCATATGAACTGCATCTGAGGGTGCTGAAAGAGTTGGATGATGAGATAGCAGAACCACTGGCCATTATCTTTGAAAACTTGTTGCAAATAGGGGAGGTGTTGGAGGACTGGAAGAAAAAAAAAACAATACCCATCTTCAAGAAAGGGAAAAAGGAGGATCCAGGGAATTACAGACCAGTCAGCCTCAGCTCAGTCCCTGGAAAAATCATAGAGCAGGTTCCTAAAGAAACACTTGGAGGAGACAATTGAAGGAAAATACGGTGATCAGGAACAGTCAGCATGGATTCATCAAGGGTAAATCATGCCTAACCAATCTCATTTCCTTCTCTGATGAGATGACTGGATTTATGGATGTGGGAAGAGCTGCTGATGTGATATTCCCCGACTTTAGCAAGGCTTTTGATGCAGTTTCCCACAATATTCTCGTTGGCAAGTTTATGGGTTGGATGGGTGGACTGTAAGGTGGATAAAAAAACTGGCTAGATCAATGCTTTCAGCTAGTAGGAATCGATGGCTCTATGTCTAGTTGGCAGCCAGTAATGAGTGGTGTGCCCCAGGAGTGGTTCCTGGGGCCAGTTCTCTTCAACATTTTCATTAATGATCTGGATGATGGAATAGATTGCACACTCATAAGTTTGTAGGTGACACCAAACTGAGGGAAATGGTGGACACACTGGAAGGCAGGGACAGGATTCAGGGAGACCTAGACAAATTGGAGTAGTGGGCCAATAGAAATTTCATGAGGTACAATAAGGACAAGTAAGTGCAAAGTCCTGCACTTAGGATGGAAAAACCCCATTCAATGCTGCAGCCTGGGGAGTGATCAAGTAAGTAGCAGCACTGTAGAAAAGGACCTGAGGATTATGGTGGATGGGAATCTGGATATGAGTCTACAGTGTGCTCTTGTTGCCAAAAAGGCCAATGGCTTAGTAGGCTGCATAAGTAAAAATGTTGCCAGCAGATCAAGGGCTATGTCTAAACACACATTGTTGTGTCGAAAAATGAGTTATTTCAAAGTAAAATCCTTATTTTGAAATAAGTTAATTCAAATTAAGAAAATGTTAATTCGAATTAAGGAAAAAAGCTCAAAGCGAAATAGCAGGTTCGGACAACAGTTATTAGAAAATGAGTCACCATTGTTTTGAAACAACATGTTCTGACGGGATTGTTTCGAAACAATCGTTTTGAAACAATGTTGTTTTGTCACCAAATGGGGTTTAAGTTGTTTCAAAACAACAGTACGTCGTGTGAATGTGGCGTTTCTTATTTTGAGACAACCTCTGTTGTTTCGAAATAAGACTGCCGTGTGAACACACCCTATGATTCTATGATTCTATGAACTAAAGCTAAAGGACTATTATGAAAGGAAAGAAAAACAAGCTGAGAGATGTTAATGATTAAAGCAATCATATATAAATGTAACACCCACATAACCAGATTGAGTCTGTCTTGCAGGCAGCTCTGACCAGAGAAAGGGTGTGCATGGGAACACAGCAAGGAGAGCCCCTTTGCCCCAGGGGCACCTGTTCCAAACCCCCAGAGGGACCACACACATACTGGGATAGCGCAGGGATTATGGGAATGGGGAAGGTTTATTTACAGAGGTGCAAAGGGGAAACCAACAGGGGGGATGGGGCAGCAGTGACACAGAGTAAACAGCTAACACAGGGCCCTGCAAGGCCCAACAATGGAGCAGGCTGGAGGCAGACGTGAGCTCTGCTTCTACACCATGAGTTCAGGAGTCCCAGCACAGTTCCAGTCCAGTGTTCAGTCCAGCAATTCCTAGTCTTCGGTGCCAGCACCTTCCCTGCAAAAGAAAACTGTCTGATCCCTCTTCTGCCGCTCTCTGCGAACCCAGAGTGACACCCTCTCCACTTAACTAACTACAGCCTCCCCCCTGAGTTCCAGGTGCTGTACTCACGGCCCCACAGCTCCAGATGGCTGGTCACTGGATGTTGCTCTGTCCTTGGGCGATTCTCCCCAGCACAGTGTCCTTCTGTGGGGGCTGGCCTGGCATGCCAGTTCAGGTGCTCTGTCTTCCCTGGCTTCACCAGGGCTTCTTTCCCTCTTCCTCCTTCCCAGGCCTCCAGCTGCTGCCCCAGCCCCCTCCTCAGCTCTACAACCTCTCCCACAGGGCAAAAATTTAAAGGGAGCACGCTCCTTAAAACCCCAGGGGGGTTACATAAACTACTTCAAAGTCCTCTCTCTCTCTCTCTCTCTCTCTCTCTCAGTTTTCAGCAGAATTCTGGAGTTTGCAGGCTTGCACAGTTGCTCTGGTGTACAGCCAGGACCTGGATGGGTCTCACTCCTTCATTTCACAGCTTCTGATAAAGGATAGTGAATCCAAAGTAGGAAAAAGGAATGAAGACAACATGGAGATGATGAAGCAGCCTTTTACAGATTCTGCCACGTGGCATGTTTCAAACAAAACCCATAGCACATGTTCATGGAAAAGCATTTGCAGTTCCCTGCTCACAGGCATGTCTTTACGCATCCTATCGACTCATAAACTGGTTGCTGTCCCTTGTCTGTAGTACCACTGGTGACCCTTGCTTGGCTGTCAATTAGCCCAGTCTGTGGATCTGCTAATCTGTCAAGTGTGTCACCCAGTGGTACAAGGCAAGTTTTTTGATATAGAAATATCACTCATCTATGTTTTACAAGCCAAAGGAAATATACACGTATATATGGCTATGTCCACACATACATCATTATTTCAAAATAACTCATTTCTAAATGAGTTATTTCAAAATAAAGTCCTTATTTTGAAATAAGTGAATTCAAATTAACAGTTTGTTAATTTGAATTAAGAGAAAGCCTGCTTTCGAAACAGCCATTGTTTCGAAATGGTTATTTTGAAACAAGGCCATTCGGACATGTTGTTTCAAAACAGTTGTTTTGAAACAATGGTATTGTTTCGAAACAACGTGTCTGAACACCGTTGTTTTGAAACAACTGTTTTGAAACAACGGCTATTTCGATTAGATGTGAGGTTTAATGGTTTTGAAATAACGGTGCATCGTGTGGACATGCCGCTTCTTATTTCGAAACAGCCTCTGTTGTTTTGAAATAAGAAGCCTGTGTGGACATACCCTATGAGTTTATCCTAGTTTGTAATTCATAACTTTTCCAGTGATAACTTATATGACATCTTTCGTAAGATCTGTTTTAATTTTGCAATACTGTTATCAATATTCTAAATGGTGACTCCTAACCTAGACAGCATTACTAAAGTAACTGAAGACCTGCTTTGGGCTTTTCAAGGACTGAAGCAGTAAAAGAAAAATTCCTATGGAGCTCATGTTAGATATAGTTAGGGCATATCAGGAACAAAAAAGTTAGACTGTCTGTGAGTTCACACGGCAGTCTTATTTCGAAACAATAGAGGTTGTTTTGAAATAAGAAACACCACGTTCACATGACGTACCGTTGTTTTGAAACAACGGGTTCCGTTGTTTTGAAAGAACAGCGTTGTTTCGAAACAACTTAAACCCTATTTGGTGATGAAACATTGCTTCAAAACGATTGTTTCGAAACAATCTTGTCAGAACATGTTGTTTTGAAACAATGGTGACTCGTTTCGAAATAACTGTTGTCCGAATCTGCTATTTCACTTTGAGCTTTTTTCCTTAATTCGAATTAACATTTTCTTAATTTGAATTAACTTATTTCGAAATAAGGTGTTATTTCGATACAAGTTGTTTAGAAACAACTTGTATCGAAATAATTCCCTATGTGTGAACGTAGCCTCTCTCTTTTTCTTATGTGGCATGTCCATTGTTGGTGGTTTGCAGCCATGATAACTCATTGTTTTTATCCATAGAGAAACTACCAGAGGATCATTTAGTCCATTTGATGCTAGAATACCACATCATCCATCCAAGCTCCTCTTTTTCTCTCTTGGTTCTTCTGCCATCAACTTTCCTTTCAGTGCCTATAAACATGCATGGCTTGTTGAACTCCTTAAAATGTCCTAGAAATCAAATCTTTCATAAAATCTCTGAATAACCTTCAGTACTTTTTTTGTTGTTTATGTGATTCCATGTGTGGCATTTTTAGAATTCCATAACACAATACATTGAAGAAGTGTAATTTTGTTATTGATAGTCCGAATGTCTATACTTTAACAGAGTCAACTGCAAATTATTAAGAATTGGATTTATGTCCCTTTTATCAGATGTTGAGTCTCCCAGAAGGTACTGACTTCAGTATCCGATCTTCCATCTTCTGTAATTATGTGTCTTAAGAAGCAAAAATGTCTCAGTTTCTGTACAGCAAGATTGCCTGATCTGGAAGAAATACCAAGGAATATCAGATGCACATGAAGATCCAGTAGCTGATTTTATATTGCAGTGTTTAGTATTTCTCATGTCATAATAAAATCATTGACTTAATGCATGAGTGCTTACATTTCTATGAAGCAAGAAGAAAAAAAATGTTAAGCAATAATTTGTCATGGGAGGCATTAATAGGGCATAGACAGCTACTTGCTGAATAGAAGGTACAGTAACCTCATTCCCAGAAAGAGTCTTTACCCAGACAGGGAAGACAAACCCCTCTAGCTGGCCTGTATATAGGATTTACTAACAAGAGGATGATGAATCCCCAGCCTTTCCCTGAAGATGAGACTGATGTGTAAAATAGACCACAGGGTCACACTGTCTGAAGGAGACCTGGTTGACAAATCTAGGCTCAGGTGTCATGAGCCATTCTCTATGAGAGTTCTGTTGAATACAGTCAAAGCAGAATCTAGCAAGGAACAGGACTCAAAACTTCCATACCATTTGAGATTTGTCCATCACTCTTCTAAGGGATTGTCTGCATTGGGGTGGGGCTGTAGTTTGTTCTAAGGCTGTGAATTACAGAAGGTAAAGGCAACTGATCACACTAAATTGCTTTTTTGGGGTCTTGCATCCCCACAGCTCACATAACTTCCTGGAATGCATTGCATTGTGTGTGGCAGGTGCAGGGGGTTGTAGGGAGGCAGTTGTGCTCTACTCACTCCCTCATATCTCTTCTGTAAAATAAATAAAAAAGGCAGAAAAAGCTTTCTTAGCTGTTTCTTTGATGTAGATGCAACAATGGGGCACATTACTTCATACAGAAAGACAAATTACTTAAAATCTTCCTAGGACTACAGGTAGTGGAAGAGCTGTCATTGCTGAAAATGGTATATTTAAAGAACTTCGGAATGAGTTTCTAAGATTTTCTTATCTGGCCTTGGTTTCATGGTTCCTGGAATAAAGATTTTAGTGTAATATAACTTATATTCCTTTAAAATGTTAAACACTGCAATCAATGCATTTTAGAGTCACTTACAGTATGTCCACACCTACCATTTAAATCGAAATAACAGTAGTTATTTTGATTTAAAAAACATTAGGTCCACATGACATTCTTTTGAATTGAAATGACGAGCTCCGTTATTTCAATTCAAGAGAGGTTGAGTCAAACTAGGTTAAACCTAGTTTAAATCAAAACAGCCCTTCAAGCGAAAGAGTTGTTTCGAAACAAGGCCATTTGGATGCCTTGTTTTGAAACAACACTGTTTTGAATGAAGGGTTTTGACCTTCCTCCCAGGGTGCATGGCACCCTGGGTGGAAGGCCCACCCCCTCAGCACCCTGGCCAGGGAGGCAATCAGGACACTAGCCAAGGAGGAAGGGGCACCTGAAGATGGCTTCCCAGCAGCTGGTGGGACCAGCGGGCAGGGATCTAGCAAGCCCCTGGGCTCCCTATCAGCTGTGGAGCAGGAGGGGCATGGGCAAGGAGCCCGTGCTCTGCTGGGCTCCCTAGCAGCTACAGGCGGTGTGGGCATGGAGCCCTCATGCCACCTGGCACTGCAGCAACTGCAGCGGGGGTGCAAGCAAAGAGCTCACGCTCCGCCGGGCTCCCTAGAAGCTGCAGGCAAAGCAAGCATGGAGGCCCTGTGCCACCTGCAGCTGCTGCAATGTGAGGCGCCATGGGGGCTCCGTGTCCGTGCAGCCCACAGCTTCTAGGGAGTCCGGTAGAGTGTGGGCTCATTGCCTGTGCTCCCCCACACAGCGGCTGCAATGCAGGGAGGCAGAGGGGCTCCATGTCCCCACTGCCTGCAGCTGCTAGGGAGCTGGGTGGAGGGCGGGCTCCCTGCCCATGCCCCCGTCTAGCTGCTGTGGAAGCCAGGTGCCCTCGGGGCATTCTTCCCCTGCCTGGCTCTCCAGGTGAGAGCCAGGCAGGGGATTGGGTGGCAACATGGCCCTCCCAGGGATCCATGTTGCCACACCCCCCAGGGTGCCCCTCTCCCAAATCCAAACTAGCAAGTCCGTGTCCGGACATGCTAGTTCAATTTGGGTTTTATTGGTCTGGACCTGTTAAATCAATTCAACTTGAATCGATTTAACAAGTTTTATTTTGTTTTGATTAAATCAGTTGAAGTAGAATCGATTTAACCACCAAGGTGTGGACATAGCCTTAGATCTGAAGAAGATACTGTCATGCTCTCAGGTCAGAAGGGACCAATATGGTCATCTAGTCTGATCTCCTGCACAATACTGTGTAACCTAAAAAGTTTTTCACTTGCCCTGCTTCCTGAACTTCCTGTTTATTACATTTGGGGGCTTCTTTGCTAGTAGATCTCTCATAATTCTTTTGATTATCTGTTTAAAAATTTTATTCTCAGAATGCTGGTTTTTAACTTACATCTTGTTCTTATACATATTCTTTAGAAGATCTCCTAAAACATATAGCAAGATTGTAAATAAAACATCTTCTTTGCTTGTTCCAGGTTTTTCCCTCATCTAATAAAACAGAATAAGTTAAATGTTTCTTTCAAGTAAATCCATCCAAACAAATTTAAATGACTAATAATTTTAATAATATATTTTTATAATAGTATTTATCTTAGTTATCTTATGTCTTTAAAGGGTTGGTTTTTAAAATTCCCCAGTGTTTCTAATTCATAATAAGTATGAATACCAAGATGCTCTAATAACAGACTGCTGTTTAGAAGAAGCTAAGGGAAATTAAATCGGCTTACGCGTGAGCAAATGATTCTTAAAGAACCAGTCCAGTTTTATTCTTGAAGACTTGTTAGTTTGGTGCTGGTGAGAATCAAAGCACAAAAAATATTTTTTTTTTGCTGTGATGTGAGCATCGTCTAAAAAGTACTGCACATATCAACTTTTTCTTATGAGTGGAAAGAGAAACACAAACATGTTTCATATTGAGAGGCAGTAATACTGTAAGGCTATGTTCACACAAACTGTTATTTCAAAATAAGTATTTTGAAATGAGTTATTTCAAATAGAATCCTTATTCTGAAATAACTTCAATCAAAATAAAAATAAACAATATTAAATCAAAATAAGGGAAACCCTCAAAGCAAAATAGCTTGCCCTGTGTCTGAACATGCTATTTTGCTTCAGGAGAGGGGTAGCATGGGAGGTGAGGCAACATGGCCCTCTGGGAGGGCCATGTTGCCCACCAATCCCCTGCTACTGGCTCTGTAGCAATGCCTGGTCGCTGAGCCCCTGGCAGGCTCTGAAAGCTGGTCAATTTCGCTTCTGTGAAATTGACCAGCTTGGGAACCTGCCAGGTCTGCTGGAGTGGGCATCTGCCCTGGCTGCTTGCAGGTGGCCAGGGGCTCGGCGACTGGACGCTGCTACAGCTCAGCCCCTGCTGGGTCACCAGCGGGGGTGCAGGGTTCCCCAGTCCTTCATGCCTTGCAGCCTGGGCTCCAGGGTTGCTGCTGGGCCTGGATCCGCCTCTTCCTGCTGTGGGGGCTCAGCGGCTGCCGCCCCTGCAGAAGATACAGGAGCTGGCTCGCCCCGCCACCCAGCCTTGGTGGCTGCCACCCTGGTGGGTGATGTGGGAGCTGGCTCATCTCCATGAGCCAGCTCCCACATCGCCTGTGGGGGCGGCAGCCTCCAAGCCTGGGTAGGAAGGCGAGCCAGCTCCCACATTGCCCAAGGGGGTGGCAGCTGCCAATCATTGGCAGTGGGGCAAACTAGCTCCTGCATCACCCATGGGGGTGGCAGCCACCAAGCCCAGGTGGCAGGGAAAGCCCGCTCCAGGATCCATCACCCCCCTGAGCCCCTCTGCACCTCCCCTTCGCACCCTGGCCAGGGTGCTGCGGGGGGGGGGGGGCTTCTTCCAGGGTGCCATACACCCTGGGAGGAAGATCAAAGCCCTTGTTTCAAAACTACCACTATTTTGAAACACCTACAAACGGCATTGTTTTGAAACAACCATTTTGAAACATTGGCTATTTCAATTGCATGGAAGGTTTTATTTTTTTAAAATGACGGACGTTAATTCAAAATGATGGGGTGCCATCATTCTGAAATAAAGAAAAGTTGTTGGGACATGACCACTTTTATTTCAAAACAACGGTGGTTGTTTTGAAATAAAAGCCTCATGTGGACACAGCCTAAATGTTCTGAGATTACAGAGTAGGTGAATTAAAATTAAAATTAAAATTAAAATACTTGTTTTAATTATTTGATTTATTTTGGCTTTTTAGAAGTGTTCCAATAATTTAAGAGATTGTTTGTTTTTCTCCTAACGTTCATAGATTAACAGGATTTAGGAAACAATGGGTCAGCCCCTTTATGGACTGAGTTAGTTATGGACCATCCTATTTGGACTATAGGGACTTCATGCAATGCTCCAGTGGTTGATCAGGTCATCCAGCCCCACAACAGTTATTCCACAGTCTGCTTTTACAATATCTTTGTCTATAGCTGGAACTGGGAGGATCATCCAGCTTCTGGGTACTGCAGCACCTGCAATTAATGAACCACGGTGGTGCTTCCTGCCCTGGACCATCTGTTCCTCCTTAGAGGTAGGGAGAGCTGGGATCTGCTCTCTCACCCCTCCCCTGGGATGGCTGTTCCTCCCTAGGGGCAGAAAAGGCCAGCCCAGTGGCGGGGCAAGAGATAAGAGTCCTACCCATGGGCTGGCCTGCTCCATCCCCAAGGGCAGAGTGGCTGGCTCAGGGGAGGGGCAGATGCATGGGGTCTATCTTCTGTGCCACCCATCCTGCCCCTGGTGCCCCTAAGTATCAGGCCCTGAGCCAGTGCCTCATAGGCTCAAGGGTAGAGCTGGCCCTGCATGCCTACATTACTAATTGCCCATGCCTGTGTCTTAAATGGCCATATTGTCTTAATTAATTGAATGACTTTGCTCACTGTCGAAGACTGGTGCTGTAAGAGACAGTCCTTTCCCCCAAATGGACGTATCTGAACTCATTTTTTAAATCAAATTCTTTGTTACTTTGAACTTTGTCCTTGTCTTTGGCTTTAACCCATGAGTGGGACAAGTCCCACAGTTTCTGTGCCATCATGTGGGGCCAGGTCCATAGAAATTGCAGTTCCTCCTAACATTGTTGGAGGAATGTTTTTCTGAGATATTCAAAAACCTAAAATGTCTTCCTTGACTTGGTCATAATACTGTGTTGTCATTTGTGTCAGTAAGATGGCTGATTGCTCCAGCAACCACTGTGTTTTTCTTGCCACCTTTTAAATACAAAAAGGAAGTGGAAGGTTGGATGCAGGAACGTCGCTGGGGCTGGGCACCCGGGCCACGTGCCCCGAATCCCAGCACCTGTGCCCCGGCTCTGGCGGGGCCATCACTCTCCTGGTCTCCAGCCCAGTCGGGCCCCGGGGATCTGGGGCTGGCCACCTGTGGCCACAGCAAGAAATCTGGGGCCCGGCTGTTCGCAGCAGCGGTGGCCCCGTCCCTGGCTGGGGATGCGGGACCCCCCTGCCAGCAGCTGCTTCTGGCCCTGGCCCCAGCCTGGGGGGGCGGCCTGTGGGCCGGGGGGGGGGGCTGTGGGCCTGGGGCGGGGCCTGGGCCCATGCGCCGGGTTCCTCCCCGGGGCAGCGATGTCCCTGGTTGGACGGATGGCCCGAGAGGAATGTAAAAGAATGCAGGAGTGAAATCAAGGAGGCCAAAGCAAAACTGAAGTTTCAGTTATCAAAGGATGATAACAACAACAAAAAAGCATTCTATAAATATATTAACAACGAGGAGGAGGTCAAGTGTAAGCCATATCTGGCCAACCTGATTGCTTCCTATATGACCCTAAGCTGGGGGAGTGGGATGGTAAATACATAGAGAGTAGGGATAGGATATAGAGTGAACTAGACAAATTGAAGGATTGGTCCAAATAAAATCTGATGAGGTTCGAGAAGTGCAGAGTCCTGTCCTTGGGACTGAAGAATCTCATGTTCTGCTAAAGATTGGGTTCTGACTGACTGGGCAACAGTTCTGTAGCAAAGAACCTAGGGTTTCCAATGGGCTAGAAACTGGACATGAATCAACAGTGTGCCTTCATTCTGAAGGCTACATGCATATGAGGATGAATTAGTAAGGGCATCAACAGCAGATGGAGGGAAGTGTTTATTTGCCTCTATTCAGTGTTGGTGCCACATTTGGAGTATTGTGTACAATTACGGGCACAAATTTGAGAGAGTTCAAAGAAGGATAATAAAAATAATCAGGGAAATGGAGCACATAACTTATGAGTATAGGGTTAGGAAATTAGGCTTGTTCACTCTGCAGAAGAGAATGAGTAGGGATTTGATAGCAGCCTTTAAGTACCTGAAAGGGGGTGCCAGGGAGAATGGCACAAGTCTTTTCTCAGTGGTAGTAGATGACAGAACTTGGAGTAATGGTCTCAGGTTGCAGTGATGGAGATCTAGCTTATCTATTAGGAAAATCTTTTTCACAAGCAGGGTAATCAAGCACTGGAATGGGTTACCTAGGGAGGCGGTAGAATCTGCATTCTTAGAGGTTTTTAAGATGCGATTTGAGAGCTTCTGCTGGGATGACTTAGTTGGGGTTGGTCCTGCTTTGAGCTGGCCATTGAACTAGATAACTTCCTGAGGTCCCTTACATACCTAATCTATGATTTCAAAGAAGGCCCCTGAGGTATCTCCAATGAATCTTTGTGTCTGGTCATCAATGTGGGAATTAACGTACTCTATCCTGTAGCAGATGGCCCAACTCTTGCAGAAGGCAACCAAAGAACCACAACCTATTGTACCTGCTGCAAAGCTTAGATTCAATCAGCTGCTTCTCTTGTATGGTTGTAGAGCTGCTGTTCATGTTTGGCATTCTATTCCATCATCCATTTTAGTAGTTGTCGTTTGCCCCAGTGCAGGGAAGTAGTATCCTTTCAGGTGGTGTGAGTTTGTGAGTGAAGTTCTGACCTGCTCCCTTCCACAAAGAACAGAAATCACAATCCAAAAAATCACAACTCAACATTGAGTCATCCAATGATTTGAACTTTTGGGGAGATTTCACCTTTCTAGTCAGAACTTGTCTTCCAAAAATCTATATATCACCTGGTCTCCCAGAGTTTCTTCATCCTTTCTAGCAGAAGTTTATGGGACTCACAGTCTAGCTCAGTTTTTGGATTGCAACAAGGCTCCTCTCACATGGGAAGCAAAGCTTTTTTTTTTCTCCTTCAGCAGCTATGGAATGAGCTGGGTCTCTTCTTTTTAATTTCCCTTCTCATGCCTTAGATTTGCCTCAAGTGCCACTTGGTTGGACAGGCTCTTGTTATCTTGTTGCTGAGACGGATCTGCTCTATCTCATCACATCATCTGAAGTAATTAATCCCATTTTATAAATAACTTAGACACAACAAAGAGGTTAAGGAAAACATTGCCAAATTTTGTTGTCTAATTTAGATGCAAAAATGTTCAGAACCTCTGAAATTATCCACTTTTTTTTTAATATGGATCAAAAGAGAGAGAGACAGAGACAGAGACAGAGACAGAGAGACTGTAACAAAACCAACAGTAGCACCTACGTCTCCTGCTTTAACCACATGTACAGTTTTGAGAGGAAAATAAATATATCGTGGCCTACTGTACAACATTCAGCAGCTACAGATACTGGCTTTATTTTTCTTTTCATTTGGAAGAAGGTGTTTTGTACCTGCGTTTCATGTGAAGGCACCCTTCAGGATAACCTGGAGACATTCTTCAGTTAGACAAGTAATCCTAGTTTCCAAATGCAGAAGTTTAAATTAAAAATACTGGTTTAGAGGCAAGCACCATAGGCTCCAGAATAGCTAAAACACTGAAAGGATATTATGTTATTAATACACAAGGGTGGAAGAATTAAATGATTGCAATAACTCTAATAGCTATTGGTAATATTGTGGAAAGCTACCTGTTGCTAGATATCTTTTTATTATCTTATAGTAGCCAAAGAGAAAAGGAATATAATTATTTACTCCCAATGGTTCAGAAGTCTTCCCTAAAGTTAGGGTTGCTGTTGTGTAATATTTGCAAAATGATTGCCTTCTAACATGACATCTGAATGATGAGTAAGGTGACTATGTGGAGGGGGAGAAAAAAAAATACCATAAGCATAGCCTGTTTCATATTTCCTGTTATGCTTCGGAAATAAGATTATTAGTGAGCATGATGGGAGGACTTATTTTACTTTCTTTGTTTTGGCTTGTTCTTTCCTCCTGGTGACCAATTGAAATGATGTGAACAATGTAAAAAAAATTGCTCCTAAACAACAGCACTGGACAAAGTTCTTGATAATGATAGTCAGTGATCCCCTATTGTTCCTTGGCTCTCCTTTTCCTGTTGGGACTTCCTTGTACTACAGCAAAAAAAGAATCTCCAAAAAAATGGGGGGGGAGGGGGAATAATCATTAGGATCATAACTCCCCCCAGCTTGAGAAACCATAAAACACATCTTCCATTACTGTGTTACTGATAACAGTAAATATTCACAAATGCTATATGGAATTAAGTGATTTTGGTTTTCAAGGATTCCTGTAAACCTTATATTTTTACACTTCAGTGTATTTGACTTTTATACCCCATGAGGTGTGGCCTGGTGACTGAGGTTAGCACAAAAAAACAACAAGCAGTTGTGTGGCACTTTAAGACTAACAGATTTATTTTTTGCATGAGCTTTCGTGGGAGAAGATCCCACTTCCTCAGATGCTTCGAAGATGGGTGAACTTACAGAAGGGAATGAAACTAAATGCAAGGGGGTGTAAAACATAGGATCAGGTCATAAAGTAAGAGCAAATCAGAGCAGTTTACAGGCTCAAACCATGGGAAGCCTGAAGTCAAATTACCCTTTGTAATGGGAAAAGAACCCATAGTCTTGACTGAGTCCTGCTTCCACATAATTTAGCTTGCATATTAATTCGAGTTCAACTGTTTCTCTTTGAAGTCTTGATGTCCAGGTACATCTCTAACGACAGTCGTTAACAAATCCATCATCGAGTGATTAGGAAGATGGAAGTGCTCAGCAACTGGTTTCTTTCTTCTTTGATTTCTGATATCAGCTCTGTGCTCATTCAGTCTCTTACGGAGCGATCATCCTGTTTGTCCAATATATAAGGTGTTGGGGCATTTCTTGCACATGATGGCATAGACCACATTAGTAGATGAGCAGGTTAGCACAAGCATCCAAAGTCAAAAAAGAACTCAAATGAAATTATTGTTTTTTATTATTTCTACCTAAAATTTGTATACATTTAATAAATTGATCTAGGTTCACTTTATACTAAGATGACTCAAAATTGTGCACACACTTCATTGAAACTTGACCCAGGTTTCCTGAAGGATTGGCAAACCTTGGCACACTAGACACAAGCTTCAGGTTTGTAATTAAATGTTTGTCACACTCTGACTGGATAATTCATTTCACACAGGTAATATCACCAAGCTTTGTCAAAGCCACTGTCCTGGATGAAACCCAGAGCATCCAGGAGTACATCAGTAAGATGGCACCCAAAGATGAGCTGCTGAGACAATGCCTGAGGCAGCAGCAGACATGGGACGAAGATCAAGTAGAAGAAGTGCCATGGCAAGACAAGATCCTGCATGGAATGTACCATCCACAGATAGCTGAGGTGGCTGACATTGGGAAATCCTACCAGTGGCTGGAAAAGGCTGGACTAAAAGACAGCACTGAGGCACTGATCATAGCAGCACAAGAACAGGCACTGAGCACCAGATCCATTGAAGCAGGGATCTACTACACTAGACAGGACCCAAAGTTCAGACTGTGCAGAGGCCTCAGAGACAGTCCAACACATAGTGGCAGGATGTAGGATGCAGACAGGAACAGCATACACTGAAGGGCACAACCAAGTAGCTGGCATTGTGTACAGGAACATCTGCACAGTGTATGGGCTAGACCCTCCCAAGACCAGATGGGAGATCCCACAGAAGGTCGTGGAGAATAACAGGGCTAAGATCCTGTGGGACTTCCAGATCCAGACAGACAGGCAGGTACTGGCCAATCAACCAGACATCATGGTAATAGACAAGGACCAGAAGACAGCGGTGGTGATAGATGTAGCAGTGCCAAGTGACAGCAACATCAGGAAGAAGGAGTATGAGAAGCTGGAGAAGTACCAGGGCCTGAAAGAGGAACTAGAGCGGATGTGGAAAGTGAAGGCCAAAGTGGTCCCAGTGGTGGTAGGAGCACTCGGGGCTGTGACTCCTAAGCTGGGAGAGTGGCTCCACCAGATCCCAGGAACAACATCAGAGCTCTCTGTCCAGAAGAGTGCAGTGCTAGGAACAGCTAAGATACTGCGCAGAACCCTCAAACTCCCAGGCCTCTGGTAGAGGACCCGAGGTTGAGGATGACACATACCACCCATAGGGGGTGAGAGAGGAATTTTATA